>JBBMOI010000002.1:5300000-5642500 GCA_038088405.1 Porites divaricata
AATAAGCACTTGTAAATTTTTCAAAGACCACAAAGTGCACTCGCCCTAAGGGCTCGTGCACTTTTGTTTGTCTTAAAGAAAAATTTACTTGTGCTTACTTACTCCAAATTGCACTCGAAATCATGTGATTATCTATACTTATTTTAGTCAGGAATAGCCAACAGGCCCATTAATTCTTTAAAAGTGGCAGCTCATGAAACCTGTCATTTTTTTTCTAACATGGCATTTTCTGTTTAAAGTCACTCGATTTTGTGCTAGATTGAAATCTTTATAGTACCTTCACTCTACAAAGAATGCTCGGGGCATATCGTAAGAATTCACGCACGAGCGTCTGTGGTTAGTTTCTCTAAAGAAGAAGGCTTTATGCTGGCGCGTTATTTTCGCGGGACCACAAAAGAATCGATCTGTATCAAAGTCTTTGTCATATCTTAGATCAAAGTAGTTAATCCATGGGCCGGGACCCCAAAATTTTGGATTTCTTACCACTCTTACTGGGCAAAGGCTATCATGACTTTTTTGAAATCTTGTTCCCTCTACTTTATTTTTATATATGACAGCCACGTCATCGGTGTAACTTTACTACTGGTGCCGTCATGGCGGTTTCTCACTGTCATTTTCTCCCAGGTCAAAATCGCTGTTTCACATCCCGCAACCTATATTACAATAACAAAATCTGCTCATCCTTTCACGCTCCGCAGTACCATTTAAAGGGGCTGTGTCACGGCAGTCCAGTTCATTTTGTTTAAATTGCCAATTACTCGCCCTCAATCGCTATGCAATTTAAAGCAAGTAAAGAAATGACAAAATCAGAGATCCGAGACAAACAAATACGTCTCCTGAGCACTATTTTTGAAGATGCAAGCAGCAGGGATCAACTTTGAAAAACTGTTAGGCTGAACAGTTTTCAAAAATCCTAATTTCAATCCGTTTCAATCCTCTTCAGTTTTGCCCATCCGTGGCATCTGTTGTTTCTGTTGTGTTATTTTAACCTTCCTTTAAATTTTTAAGCGGTTATTTTCATGTTTCTCTCAATTTGACGGGCATTTTGTAATTTCCTAATTTGGCTGAATTTCGTGACACAGCTCCTTTAAATATAACTTTATAAATTATATTCAAATAAAACATGAAAGAATCACCATAGCATGACTTTCTCAGAAAACAGGCCGGAAGTTGATTACGTCAATGGACTTCGCCATTTGTTTCAAAGTTGACACGATATACGTGCGGTTTTTCCACGTATATATATGAGGCCCTGTTAGGGGGGGTGCCCATGTCCCCCGTCTGAATTTCACAGCCAGCTATGTCGCAATTTCGAAACATTCTCGTGTCGCCTGTCGGAATTTCAATAATAATTTTTTAGCTCGTTGCCAGTCTGACAATCCGCATTCGCTGCAGCGACGCTAACGGAATATACGGCCTCTATCTTTAGTACTTTTAAGCCCAGGGTTTTAAGACCTTTATAAATGTTTGATATTCATTCAGACTACTTGCAATAGTAATTGAAGTCAATAAAATTCCATTTAGTAAACTATACAAGTGTAGAGATATTTTTAAAATGGCTTGGCGTGAATCGAGGCCTAATCTGGCAAAACACTCGAGCTATCATAACGTTTCTAGAATTCTGGTAGTGCAAGAGTCAAATGTTTCTTCCGAGTTAAAATCTGATTTAGTTGTCAGACTGTGCTTTTCCGTAACTATAACAACCCAGGAGGAAGGACATTATCAACCATTCATTATCTGTAAGGCATACGTTTACAAGAAGTCTGTGAAAAATGAACTAAAGGTCCAGACGATTTGGGCGGATGACAGTTCTCCCGGATATTGTGCGAAGTGGCATTCCTTCAAAGACGACGTCTGCTGGGTTTTCATCATCATCAGAGTCGAGGTCGCTGTCCTCTTCACCGCCTTCTTTGTCTGGCAAAAGGCCTTCCACGTCATTTTGGTATCGAAGAAATGTCTCGTATGATACCTCCGTCAATTTCA
The DNA here is from genome assembly GCA_038088405.1 of Porites divaricata. Lineage (NCBI taxonomy): Eukaryota > Metazoa > Cnidaria > Anthozoa > Scleractinia > Poritidae > Porites > Porites divaricata. The sequence goes on from JBBMOI010000002.1 coordinate 5,301,984, forward strand.
CAAAATCGCACCCTTTTTCAAAATGCTCTTCCCCCACTTTACTGACGATAGCATCTCGGTGGATTCGTACGGTTTCATCCAAAGTAAACAGCAGAGAGTCTTCAAATGAAGAAACAAACAACTCAATATCACAAAAAGAATTCTCTTCCTTGTCGGTGACATCAGCTACGACAATTCCAACAAAGAAGGGTCCCCTGTTCAGGTATCCACGTATGTGGTCGCGCTTGACGACCACAACACTGTTGGCCTCAAATAAAATGGCTCCTCTGACAGCTTCCTGCTCAATTTCTGTGACCACTGTTTCTCTAGCTGTGAGGTCGTCTGTGGTGGAAAAATCTGATGGTCTTGGAGGCTGATCTGGTGTTGTGTATGCGAACAATGGAAGTGTACCTACATTGTCCTTGGTACTTTGATTTCGAACGGTCAGTTGACGGACCGGTTTACCAAAGCTGTCCCTCCAGTGTCTCATCAACCGCTGGTCATCTTTTGCCATTTCTACTGACAATGGAACAGAGAAAGAAGGCAGGTCTCGAAACGGGAGTTTCATCTCATCTGGTACTTCATAATAAGAGTGTGGGGAAGTGTAGTTGACAAAGCCAATGTCAGTGAGTTGTTTCAATGACTCGCGAATGGTGGGCGCAAATAGATGTGCAAACTCCAAGGCAGTTGGCATGTCATTTCTGGAGCGCATTTGGCTGAAAAAGTTCTCCACAACAAGCGTCAATGTGGCGACCAGTTTGAGAAAGCTGTTGAACCCTGGGTTGACGTCTTTCAGAAAATCTCTCAATGAACATAATGACTCACTGAGAATTTCAACGCTGCGTTTCCTTTTTGACGATATTGTTCCTTGAGGTCCCTGAGTTGCTGCTTTCCTTCCCATTTTCTCTTGAACCTCATTCACCCACAAGTCAACTACTGAACTCAGTTCAGTCAACTAGGAAATAGCCTCTTCGATAGTGTGGGATTCTGCTTGAACTCCGCGCAAATGTACTCCGAACATTCTGCATAATGAATCAAGTAGCTCAAGAAATTTGCACAGGGAGTTCGTCGGAGTAACGACTTTAATAGCTCCTACCGCTGTATCCGCGACAAAGAAAAAGAAAAAAAATCTCTCTAACACATTGATGGAGCGCGCACGTGGGTCATGCAAGGAGGGGAACATGATACGTCAATCAAATGAAATGAACAATCAAAACAGCAGTAAAATGAGACGTATTTCTGTTTGCCTTTATTGGACCCTTATTAGCCATTATTGGCCATTACTGGTCATTATTCAGTAATTACTACCGAACAGTGTACGCGCAAATGTTCTGCAGTACATTTACAATTCCATCAATTCTCAAATTCGCTGTCGGACAGTCTTGACATTCGTGTCGCTTTCGCTAATTCGTTGCAATAGTCTGTCGGTCGTCGCCACTTCGTGGCTCTCATGTCGCCGGTTCAAGGCCATGTCGCTTGTCGGAATTTACCCCTAACAGGGCCTCATATATATGTTGTAGTTGTAGTTTCAAACTAATTATCATACATTACCATACCCAAAAACAAAAGAAAATAAAATTTAAACCAAGGATAAAATTGAACCTCAACATATACTTGCAATATTTCCTGCTTTGTGGGTTTTTTTGCTAGCCTTTTCCAGGTTTTCAGATAGCGGGGAGCGGTGCGAAGTAAAAAGGAGCGCGAAAAAAAAAAAAAAAAAAAACGACGGAGGGGGAGAGGTGAGAGAGGTTCCCGCACCGCTCTCCCCAGTTCCCCCTCTACTTTTTATCTCTATCTTTACTTCGCACCGCTCCCTACTATCTGAACGCATGAAACAGGCTAGTTTTTTTTTCCAAGTATGTGACATGATTTTCTTCTCATACATCCGTTCCACGCAAACATACGCTTAATAAACAGGCATATATATGCGTTACAAACAAACATGTGTATATTGGGTCAAAGCGAGCAGTCGTATAAGGGGGTGTTTACATGAGAAAACTCGCACCGGCGCGAGTTTCATACCGACATGACTTTTTGATTTCGTATCGCGTTTACATGATGACTGGGTTATTTCACATATGATCTCGTTATTTGAAGGTACACTTCATTTTGATAAAATGCACGTATGATTCAAAATCGCGAACATTAGACCGATTTCACACCGAAACGGGTGGTCGTTTCGTGTTTACATGATACCGTTGCGAGATTTCGTACTGGAGTGAAATTCTCGCCCCGGTGCGACAACCGGAGTGAACTCACGCCGGGGCGACTCGCGCCGGCATGACTTTTTGTGGTGGTATCATGTAAACAAATGTAGAGCCATGAGAGGGAACCGGAGTGAACTCGTCGCGGCGCGAAAGTCGTCCTGGTGTCATGTAAACACCCCCTAAGAGGCTTCGAATTATACAGTGAGCAATAAATCAATTCATGTACGAGGCAGCTAAAAAGTAACTCCAGTTTGAATCAAGCATAGCCCCAATTAATTATATGGCTGCGTTAGTTTGGTTCTTTTCCATTGCCCTCGCAGTAGTGGTGGTTGTTAGCTCCCCCACGACGGATTTGTTGGAATCCGTGGATTGTCTCTCCTCAGGAGAGACTGGGAACGTTACTTCCCAAATGCTGACCGAAAACATGGCAAACGTAATTGTACGACTCGAGGTTACGATCGATTCAGTTAGAAATAAGCGTTGACAGGCCAAACACGACTCATAAGCTCGTAATAATGTGAAACGGGACCTTAAGAGTCCCCTTGAAAAGATCGTTTTTTTCTTCTTTTCTCTCTCTCGCGAGAAGGTTACTAGCACTGGCTACAGAGTGCATTTAGCATTCTAAACTTTGACAGAGTACAGTGGAACCTCGATTCAACGAAGTCCTCGGTATAACCACAGGTAAACCAGGCTCTGTGATAGTACCACAGTACGGTTCCAGTAAAATTACAGTGTTTGTATGGGGTAAAAATACGATCCTAAAATGTCTAGGAAATACTAGACTCTGGAGTTAGTTGTTGTTGTCCTTAATGCTCCAACGAAGTTTCGTGATAATTTGTTCAAATTCACTCTATATACAATAATAATATACAAGGTAGGAGACACGAGATGCCATTTTCGTCGACATGCTCCCTTTCAACACAACTTTTTCCACGAAATCCGAACTCCAACGGAAAATAAACATGCCAGGATCGTATAGAAATAGGATTGCGGCAGATATAGAAACCAATGAAGCTTTCCCAGAAAGAGAAACGAATCCCCCAGACAAAGTCGAAGGATATAATCCAAAAAGGCCGAAGTAGCCGGGTCAGATCAACGCGCGGCAAAGAAAATGAGACAATACCAACTGACAGCAGTGAAGCACACCTACCAACTCACCTACCTTACGCACGCGCACAACCATATCACCCGGGCAGTGGCAGCCATGGACAGCTGTTTCGCCCTGGTTGGGCTCATCAGCATTGCATAGCCGTCGGGTCAATGAGCAGGGTTACCCCGCATATCAGAGACCCTTTACTGCCGAGGCGAGTGCAAGCACTCCTTTAAGGGCCAGCTCCACCGTGAACAAGTGGTAGCTGTTGGTTAAGAAAATGAGGCCTGGGCACTGTACAAAAAAAATCCATCCCGGGAGTCCTGGGGTGACCTTTCTGGGGATGTCGACCGATACATCATTTGCCCAAAGCCACCCTCCCCCCTACTGGAAAAATACTTGATAGAAGGCAAATCGCGGAAAGGAGACGCACCCCTCGCCCCTCTTGATGCCCCAACTTCTAAGAGACAGCAAAACCAATTCCGCCAGCTACATGTACGCAGGCTAGTCACATTGACAGACTGATGGCTGAAGCAAGTAGCAGACTTTATCTCCTTAGGGTGTCTTAAAACTATTAACCTGATTAGTTGGATTGTTTAAGTTTCTCTTTACAGCATAGAAAGGAAAAGGTGATCCATATAATTGACTTCATCATATTTCTACCTTGACTCTTAACTGACGACGATAGGTAGTTGTAATTGTAATTTGTTTAACCTAGGGAGTCCTTTAAGAGTTCTTAAGAACAGGTTTAAACGTGTCCATGCGTTCCAGATTGACTGAAATTTGGAAGTGTTGGACTATGAGGATCGAGAGGGGAAAACAGCAGTCTCGGAGTAAAACGCACGAGACAAATTTACAGAATTTGATATTTGAAAGGGAAGAACGTGAAATGTCTTTTGATCAAATTGTTATTATATTTCTGACTCATAAAGCTGCACACTGTTTTACAAAATGTATACTTGACTGAATTACAACTGTAGATAAAATGACAAACCAAAATATTAATTCAGGACAAATTAAGCTGTACAATAGTATACGAGGATTGTAACAGTTTGTGACAAAAAACTTAAGGTTGGTGCTACTAATAACTACATTTAAAGTACTTTCATTTTTGTAATTTAGTTGCTTTGTGCATGTTTCAAAGAGAAAAAAATGGAAGAGCTAAGTTAGCTTTCAAAACGTGTTTAAACTTAACAGTATTGTTGCAGACAACACGACAACGTGTGCAGTAACCGCGAATGCGCCATTACAGAGGTCCTTATCGCTGCAGCATTTAAGGCTACATTTCGTTATTTTATCAGAATTGCCGTCAGTGTATGTACCGTCCTTGCACTTTTTCTCGATATCTTCACACATCGTCTTTAGCATGCATGCTCGCCATCTAAGCTTTTTGCCACTCTCGCGATCAGCGTCTGCCTTAACGCAGACCGGTGTAGCGTCTGTACAATTCATTGCAGTTTTGTATTTGTCACAATCTCCTACGCTTTGTTCACCAGGGCACATATAGCACTTCAAGGAATATGCTGTTGAGACAATGAAACGCAAAAGATCACCGCATTATTGTATTCATTATCATTATCATTATTTATTATTATTATTATTATTATTATTATTTATTCATTCGTTCATTCAAAATATTTCTCCGTTTCTAATTGGTTAAAATCCCACGCATAATTCATCATAACCAGCTACTGTTGACCAAATTTGGACGCCAATAGGACAATTGCACGATGACGAACTTTTACTGCAACCACCAGAATAGTCAAATGTCCTCATCGTGCAATTTTCCTATTTTACAGCATTTTGCCAGAAAGTTGGACACCGAGAAGACCTGGGAACGGAGGTTCAGTTGTTTTGGTAGTGAGTACAAAATTGTGGAACATTTCACTCGTTTCACGGGAAAAAATGGGCGAACTATTGGCTAAAAACATAGCAACTAAGAGCAAGAATACAACTCGTCGGACGACATCCGCTATTATGCCTTTTTGGAGAATATTTGCAGGGCTGAGCAACCCTTTATCTCCTAAACTTGCCAATAAACAGGCAATTGAAGATGAACCTAACATCGATGGAGGTAAGCATGTTTTAGCTTGTCTTTAAACTAGGAATTATTTTGAATGAATACCTAAACAATTATTGAATTCGGCTTTCGTATCATTTGAAGAATTATGGAGATCTCTGAGGGTGTTGTCCGATACTGAGATTAATAATGATAATAATTATTATTGAAATGTACAAAAAACGTGAAACAATAACAATAATAATAATAATATTAATTATTATTATTATTATTTCACGTTTTTGTACATTTCAACTTGCCGTAGACCGTTGCACGACTACGGTCTAGGTCGTCGTTTTCTAGACACCCAGAAATCTCCTACTGTAGTTTCACGTTTTACAGAAGACGTGAACGCAAATGCAAGGTAACGATTTTTGTTTTCTGAACTTAGATACAGTCTTTTAGAATCAATAAAAATAAAATTAGATGAAATGGAGCAAAAGTAATAAAGTTTGAAACAGCGTGAACTCGCTTTCCAAGTAACGTTTACGATGCCGTCCCTTCGCGGTTGCTTAAGCTTCCTAATATTTCAACCGAGCATGCGCAGTAGAAGCCGTGGTCAGCTGTTTCGTCCTAAGTAAGTCTCATTAGCATTGTAAACATCGGCCCCTCCGTGAACTAACGAGGCGAGTGCAAGAGCTCTAGTTTAACCACCAGCTTCACAGTACACATGTGGTAGCTGTTGGATGCGAACTGCAAAAGCTTGCAAAAAAGGTCTCCCACGGCATGCGTATGGAGATGAGATCAGCTAAATTGTGTGCCTAAATAAAGGGCCTCTGATACACGGATTTGACCGTTCATTGCTGCCATTGCCCGCGTGATATGGTTCTACGCATACCGCAGCCATACCGCAGATTTAATACGTGTGCTTCAGTGCTGATAAAAAAAGTGGTGACTGTAACTGTGTGAGTAAACCGGACCGACTGATGGTGTAGCGTCACGCGACCGTGTTTCAAGTCTGATTGGATTATCGTCTAATGGCTCCAAAACTGACTCGTTTGCAGTCGCCCTTTTTTGGACGCGGGAATTGCATGACGGGGACGGAGCGCGAGGGGTGATGGGAAAGGCTTGCGCTCTCCTTCGCGCTTTTCTCGTGCAGAAGACCGAGAGACGACTGAAGAAAAGGGTGGCCGGGGGGAGGAAGCGAATCAACTAGGAGAAGGATCAAACGATGCTGGACGCGCAAGTCTCTGAGTCAGGCTCCAGTACAGGCGGGTCGCAAGAACGTTAACTCTCCATGCACAAACAAAATTATCGGATGTCTGAGAGATGATCTCGTGACACCGAATCTGTTCAATCCAACATCTGTTTGTTTGCAAAGTTTAACTGTTTATTTTTGTTAAATTATTTTCATTTTTTTTCTCGGTCAATTTACAAATGAAAGATGTTGTTTATAATTAGTATAAATGACTCCAGTGCTAAGGATCGCAGATAGCTCTTTCAAAATGCAAAGGTGGGCATTTTCAGAAGGCTTTTAAATATTTAAACGCCCCGTGTGGAGGGAAGACAGAGCGAAGCTACCTGCACGCGAGAATAACCTAACTACAATATTAAAAAACGAAAAAGAAAACTTTAAAAAAAAAAAACGAAGAAAAAATAGCCTTAGCTGACAGAGGTGATAATTTTGCGAACTTAATTTACTGTTTTTCCATATTCATACCACACGCAATCACAGTCGGTCCAACGAACAATCAAGATGTTTACTTCACCAAACTTTTGATGGAAATAAAAAAATTAACTCAATTACTCTCGGGAAACGATATGAGGGACGGAGAAGGATGGAAACCTGTGCCTTTTTCTGAAAAATTCCTTGTCTCGCCCTAAAGCTCAGTAAACTTCAGGGAACAAAAACGTGCAATTTGTTCTGCAGCATTGCTGCAAAACGAGATGAATAGCGATGTTGCGCGTTTTACCAACGACGTTCGAACCTGTCTTCCAACAATATAAGGTTGCAAGGTTTCTTTGGTGATTGGTGAAATGCGCAACATCGCTTTTCAACTCGTTTTGCAGCATTGTATGTTGCAAAACAAGTTGCACGTTTTATGTAGCCCGTTTGAGCGTACATTTATGAAGCAAAATTCCTACCTTAAATCGCTCGACCCGTGCGCTTGACTTTATACAAGCGCTATTTTTTTTTCCTTTTATACGAAGTATATTTACCAGTTGTTATCGACAGCAACGGACATAAAACGTTTTCTCCCAAAACTATACTCGTGCCTTTTCTTTGACTTAGCCTATGTTCACACTATAGCGAATTATATAGCTTTTCGCACCGACACGAAAAGCTATCCGATATCATATGAACACCCTCCGTTTGTGACTCTCCACTTAGACTGCGCGGCGCAACTTCGCTCCGTTACAGAAATCGCGCCGAAATCGCCCTTCTTAGGTTTCAACAAAAGCCCTATCTTGCACGGTTTCCGTGCCAGCGTAAAAGCTGTCCAGTACAGTGTGAACAAAGCCTTAAAGAGACAGATTAGACCACCTTACGTACGTACCTACTGAAAAAGTAGCAGACAGCAGCAAAGCGACAGAAAGGGCGTTCTTCAGCATCGTTCTTGAGCTTACCAACTGTTACTGACAGTGCTGAACAGTATTCACGAGATTTAGCTTAATTAAAAGACTTAAGCTATGCTAAATCCTTAATATGAGCCAATCAGCTCAGCCCATCACTAAACTTTTAATTTAAGTTTCCTAGGAGATCGTGATAATATTTATGAAGTCGAACCCCGCTATTTCGAAGTCCCAAGGGAAATGGAAAAAGGTTCGAAATAGCTAGCGGGGTTTCGAAATAACCGGGGGAAGCATAAAATTCGTAACAATGAATCATTTTTTAAAATAAAATACAGTACAGTATAAAGAAAAAAACGATTAAATAAAAAGACAGTACAGTCGAAGCTCGATTATCCGGACTCCTTGGGACCAGACGAAATAGTCCGGATAACCGAGGGTCCGGATAATCGAGGTTCGACTGAATTATATGTCGGATAAATCAGCAGATGCTGTTGCATTGAAAAATCTTTGAATGTTCTGTTGTTTTTTGTTTTTTCTAATACTTTTGTCGATCGTGAATGTATAACACAGCTGGAATTTCTTAGCGGGACACTGTACTTGAGTCAAGCATTAAGTCATTGATTACGCAACACGAGCTCAAATAAAATGCAATACCTTTCCAGCTGTGCTCTTATGTACACACTCTGTTTTGACAAGTTCGAAAAAATTTAAGGTGTAGGGAAAGAACGATGAGTTCAAAATAGCGGAGAATTCGAAATAGCGGGGTTCGACTGTAGATAGCTTTACTTCATTGATTTTCTAAGCATTTGTAGTTTTCTTCCTTTAACGTGGCAATCTCGAAACCGTATGTTTCAAACTCTCTGCGATGACTAATTTGAATTAAAGCTGTTATTTTTAACGTGCAACTGTAGTTCATGAGATTTAGCTTAAAAGACTTAAGCTATGCTAAGTAAAAAAAAAATAATAAATAAAAACCAAGATGGTATGGCACACGTCTGACGGGTTTTTCTGAGAAGTGCAGGGATTGTGAGAACAAAAATAATCATATATGTGAATTGTATGTCTAGCAACTCTCGACAGGTAGTTACGAGAATCTTTCACATTACACGTAGTTAATTCGGCTATGTGGAACAAGTTAGTGTTACATATTATTCATAGTTTCAGCCTTTAGGCTAAAATAAATTTGAAAGAATTTACAATGTCCGAATCGACTTCTCTGCTGCGAGCGCAACTTACATTAACTGTTTCTTTAGAGACAAATCCTGACAAATGATTAATCATATCAAAGGCTTCAGATCGGTGAAGGCCATTAAATGCTCACAGTGTGGGGAATATTTTAATTATTTGTTATTGTTGTTTTAACGTTGTTGTTTCGCTCTGAGAGACCAAGGAAATTTTTCAAAGCTTAGGACGAGAGATCTGCCTTTAAAAGTATGCGTGTGAAATGAATATTCTGAAGAATGCTCCCAGCCGCTCACAACCTGCTTTTCTATGACAGCAACCTTATAAGCCATAGTGATAAAATGTCAAAGAACACGCTAGCAAAGATTTAATATTCGGCCTATTAAAAATATGTAAAGAAAAAAAGACAAAAAGGGCTTATCCCATTTAGCCAAACAAAGATGTCACTGAAAGACTGAATACGATCAAGGAATACTTACATTTATTCAGTCACTTAGTTTTGAGGGTCATGTAGTTTAGCAGTTTTTGCGTTGTCAAATAATTACCTTATTAAATAATTAACAAAACCTACAACTAATAAAGTTGTTGTTCACATGGTTCACCCCTGTAGTTCTGATAAATAGCTATGAAAAAGAAGCTTTGTACACCTTTCTCTAGTCTGTTCGGCACAGCTTGATAATTATTAGATGCCAAGCAGTGGCCATGGAAAGTTACATCCAACCTTAAAAGTCACGCACCGATCACAAATTTCCAAGGCCCTATTCACAACATCGTTTTCATTCACGTGACTAGCAGCTATTTTTAAAAATATAATTAGTATCCGACCCAACTAGTTGACTAATGCAAATCCTGCATTTTAATTGGCTACGCTACTAGTGAGCTATTAGTAATAGTCATCGAGTAGCGTAATTTTGAAAACCTACCAAAACAATGGCGACCGCTTTGTGTTTTGTGGAATGCCACAGTCTTTTAGCTTTCATGGCTGCTCTGTTTCCATCGTAAACAACAACTACATGCGATGAAATAAAAATCGACAAACTGTTGAAAACTTGACCCAATTATCAATCGCCAACTTGATCTGTAGTTCACTTGAGCTTTTCTTGCAGTTCATAAAAGTATTGTGGGTCACTGCACTACTTTAGAGATGTTTTTTTTTTTTCTATGAACAGTTGTGGCTGGATTTTCACCAACTTCACTGCTGAATGAATGAATGAATGAATTTTCACAAGGTACGCTTTAATTTTGCATCACGTGTTTCAAAAACGTGACAGTTATGTACATTTATGCAAATTTGCGCAATCGAGCGTGACGCTTTCTTTCGTTTTACTTGAATATTTTTTCAACTTGCATTTGCTAACTTTATTATTATCTTTTCTGTCCGACTTCGCCTCATGGGCTATTGACCCGTAGCCCGTGAGGGCTACGGGTCTAATTGTTAATTAGTAGTTTGGGACACCAACGTGGACACCGTTTTATTTTTTTTGGACACCAACATAGAGGACCAGTTTCAGGGGACGTCATGTGAAAAGGCTCTTTTCTGCCACCGTGGATTATGTCGATTATATCCACCGAAAGCGTTGTAATTTAGACGAAACGAAGTTTTTCAGCAAAATTATTCATTTCCGTCAGTATATAGTCGAATATAATCCCAAAATAGTATAAGTTGAAGATAAATTGAGGGGCTAATAATGTATCACATAACTGAAAAATATCATAAAGAATACTTTTGTTGAAAAAATAGCTGACCGTGTAAAATTTATATCTTTTTGTTAGGCTATAATCAGCTGCATTCAGTTTGTTATGTATATCCCGGGGTGAGAATTTGTAGAGGGATCCTAACGTTTTGAAAGGAAAATGTTGTTAGTAACTATTTCTGTAGAAAGGAGATGCAAAATGTTTGTTAAATTCGTCTTAAAGTTTATTGAGAAACCATTACACAGTGGAGGTTCCCTACTTCCAAGATTAAGGCGGTTTAAGGTGATTCCCTAGTAAAAGAACCTAACATAGATTGTAGATGAAACTTGGTACACTGATGTAACAAGTCAAGAAGATGATAAAAAGGTAATAAAAAGTGGGGGTCACCGTGCTCGTTTTGACGTCACAATGCCGACAAATACGGCTATTTTGGACCCTTTGACAAAAACCACGCGCAGCCCAAAACTAGACAAAAAGGAAAGATTTTTTCAATGATGCATGTGGTATCGCGCAGAATTTGACTTTAATGTATTGTTTATCCACTTACGTACTAGAAAAATGCCTTTTAATGCCCTTGTTTTTACTTTACGCTCCAAAGTAGAATTAAATTGGTCACGCGCTATTCGACACGTGATAGCTCAATCCGTACAATTTAGTAAAATTGCCAAAAAGCTGAACATAGATTTGTGCCAATTTTTTTCTCACCGAAAGGAAGCACTGTCCTTATTAAAATCATGAAATAAAAAATGGGGGTCACCGTACTCGTTTTTGCGGTAGAGCTGCAGAAAGTGCGCACCAAATGCATTTTCCCTTGATTTTTGAGAGTGGACTGGGGTGAGTTTCAAAGTGGAATGTATGCGAAAGTGGGAAGAAAGTATTAGAAAATCCGTTTTTACAGAATTTACATCGAGATATCACATTTAGGACACAATGTGATAGAGAAAACGTTTAAACGAAAATCAAAGTGAATAAGCACAAATTATACATCCACTATCGAGGTTCTCCGTGAGGAAGTCGAACTCAGCAACACGCGTACTGCTTACGTTATGCACATTCCCACCACATTGAGTCTCACCTCGGCAAGAAACAACCGCAAGTAAAAATTGCAATAGCGTTTCTCTTCGGTCAACTTCATTTTAATAACGTTACTTCACATGCTCTTTTTTACGGAGGCCATCTTGTTATGCGTAGTAAGAGATGCGCAGTGCAAAACCAGGGAATCACCTTAAGAAAGGCTTTACCGACTGTAATATGGATATGCCACATAGAAGGAACCGGTTGTAAGCGATGATTATAACCTTTTGAAATTCTGTCAACCTTTTAGATGGACCAAAAACTATGCTGGTTGGCGAGGTTATGCTATCAAGAGGACTGACGTTGGGGAAAAAAGACTTTTGTAAATAGTCACAGCGTTTAGATTACAGGGAAGGAAAAATGACAGAACAAGGCTGGGCATGCTTGCGGGTATAAGAAATAGATAACAAGTTGTAGTATTCTTTATCTCAAAATATTTTATTACGGCTATAAATGTAATAACATACAAAATTAAAAAAGCAAGAAAAAAACAAGAAAACTAATAAATGTAACACGCTTATCAAGCTATCATTTAGCTCTGTCTTATCGGAAACGTTAAAGACAATTTACATCCGATTTTTGTAGTCAGGCTTGAGTACTGTTTACATGGACGGGAGGAAGATTTAAGCACGAGGAAGATCCGAGAAGGCAGAATATCTTGTCGTTGGTTTTTATGTGAGACAACTTAGCCGGGGTGGTTAAAAAAACCCATTCAAAAAAGCTGTTTTCAATTAAAAGTGGTCGGTTCCAAAGGTTCTTTTTTGGGGAGACTAACGAATCGACCCTCGGGACCATTTTCTTTTCGTTGCCTGTGTAAAACGGTATGGCGTTAGGATAATCCACCCGGCCCGAAATCTTCCTAGTGCTACGAACTTTCTCGCTCTATGTACATGTACAATAAACATCCCCAATTTCTGGCATCAATAGGTTGCTTACAAATAGCCTGCATTACGTTTGTGTCTCTTGGTTCGTAGCGTTGCGAATTTCCTTCCCTACCCCTTGCTCTCTCATAAAGCAATACATTTGCGCACATACTACTCGCATAAAATGGCTTTAAAACCAGTGTAATTCATACTATAACGAATCGCTAGGTTTGTTTTAACTTAGGGTCAGCACAAAAACTTGTCTTTTTACACCGTATCCTTTAAACGTAGTAGAACGGTACCTCAATTATGGACAAATAACTCAAGTGCAAACACGAGCAATTAAGAGTACAGAAAACAGCCAATGAATTCCTTTTTAATCATTTATCGAAATTTGAACATTGAATTATGATATTGAGAATTCTGATAGCTTTGAGGGTACTCAATTGCTTCGTGTTTGCAAATTTTCCTCGTTTGACCCATGTCAAAGAACGACGACCAATCCGTTTAACATGAAATCAGCCTCTTCAACTGCTAAAATACAATAAAACTGACATACGCCATCGGTAGCCGAAAAGCAAGTCATGGTTGAAACTGAGAGTCCTAAGGTGTAATGTCATAAAAAATTAAATTTGTGAGATTATGGGATTTGTTGTGACATGCATTCACATCCAAAAGGCCTACTTGCCAAAAACTATAGAATTCCGGGCAAAATGTCTCCGAGTTATTAGCCCAGTTATGCTCTGATGTCTCTTCCTGTTAAATTTGCCCTCATTCTTGACATTAACAACAAAGTCAAATTTAGACAGACTTGTAATTGGAGTGATCAGAGTATAACTGGGCTAATATCGAGAGACAATTTGCCCCAAAATGCTACTTTTATAGCCAAGCAGACCCTATAGATGTAAGTTGTCCTTCCTGAATATCCCGACAAATCCCATAATTTCACAAATTTAAATTTTTATGACGTCAACACTTTAGAACTCTATAATCATCACTATACTAAACCTCGAAGTCATGCATGTCAAATCATAAAACTTTACCCAAACTGGAAATATAACATTTGATTTTCGCACCTTCCGAAAGCTTACGCAATGACAACGAGGAGCTGCGCGGAAACGATGTTACCCTGCTTCTGTTCGCATAAGGAGAATGATTCTCATCATGTGTCTTTGCTACATATAATCAAATCTGCACAATTTTATTTGCCATGATGACAGAATCGTAATACAAGTTTCACTAAACTAGGTCAACAGTTCTCAGTTAAAAGGGTCTACATTATGCATTCAGCCTGCTTAGCAGGTGTTTTTAGGGTGAAGGAAGAAATCTCGAGATCGGCGCCTGCTACGTGGGCTATATGCATTATTGAAGCGCTTATACCTAAATGTTTTAAAAGTTTCATTGCTCTGCCTCTACAGGACAAGTATATCCTTAAAGTGAACAGGTCTGAATAGGATAAAAGCCTTTAGTTAGCAACTTGCATACAGAAAATTAGAGCTCTTAATGTTCCCCTGGCTTGGCACTTTTACTGCCAAGCATCTATTGACAGAAAACCCCGCAATATACTACATACGCCCTCCGAACAAAAATAATCTATGCGAGGGTCTTCTAATAAAAGAAAACAAATATATCTTGAAATAAGATACTAATATAAACAGGTTCTGCCCTGTTACTACATGAAACAAGTTTTTATTCATTTTTTGCCAAGTTCATGAAAAATTCAACGTTTCAACAAATTTTATTAAAATTCACACTTGAATACTCTACTAAGATCATCGCCATTCCGGGATTCTTATGAAAAGGAAATGATCAGCCACGTTAATAGATGTTCTACACTGTACTTGAACTTTCACTGGGAATTTTACTATTCTAAGAAATATATCATCGAAATTAATCTCTAAGCTAATTTAAAAAATACTTGACATGCTGCTATAGCTTCCATAGCTGTCGACACTTGCTCGGTCGCTGCTCACACGGTACCCTGGGTAGGGAGGATGTGATGACACCTGTGGCCTTTGAATTAGCAATCGAACTTCCGATGGACAGTTTCGAAGAATAGAAAGGACTTCCTGTAGGGAATACACCAAAAAAGAGGCATATTTCAATGATTTTTTAAAAAGATCCTAGGACTGAGGAATCGAATAATAGAGAGCGTACGCAAAGACGTTTTTGAGCGACGCACGTCAACCGGAAGTGAGGTCTTCTCCCTTACTATATGCCTTGACGCTAAGACATTTGTATTGATAAGTTTCTTTTCTCTTATAAGGACGATTTACCTGAGAGTTTCAACCAAACCACCGCCCAATGATGCAAAACGTCCACTTCCGGTTGACGTCCATCGCTCAAAAACGCTGTTGCTTAAGCTCCCTAATTAAAGGACCTGAGTTGGATTGCAAAAACATCGCAATTTAGGTTTCTGGGAGAATGCCCACCCACCCCTCCCCTAAGCCAACATTATCACTTACTTCTCACTTAGGGTAAAATGTGGGCTTAGGGGAGGGGTAGGTGGGCAGCTTCTCAGAAACCTAAATTGATCCAAAACATCTTAACCCTTTAAACCCTACGATCAAAATTTGAATTCTCATTTGCTGCCCCTATTCATTTCCTACAGAAGTAGTGGGGAGAAGTTGATAAAATATCAAGCAAATTCATCTTGTGTGATCCTTTTCGTAATTCTCATTACCACTCTGTTTTACAAAGCATTGATATTACAAGGCGAAATTTGATGCTGATCACTCCTGGGGCTTAAAGGGTTAAGATTAATGGAACCCGGAACTATTATTTCAGAATTAACATAAGCTAAAAGCCCTCTTATCTTATTGACTGTTTTAGCAACAGAAAGGAAACGTCACTTGGCGACGGCGCGCGCAAATCAAACCACTGGCTTGACCAATGGCAGAGCGGCAAATTGGGCACCGGAAATTACGTTACCGCGCGTTCCCGTTCCGTTGCTAAATCAGCCTTTTATGCTTCTTATGCAACCCGACCCAGATCTCTAGTCCGAAATATTTTTTAAATGTGCCTAAAATTATATGTTCAGTTCTGAATGTCCTTTGAGTTTTTAAAACCATCTCAACCCAACAAATGTCTCTTCCAAAGATCGTAAAAATACAGCGCTGTGAGCCACCATTTTTCTATGTTACCCGAGTACCACCTTGGCTTTTTGTCGCGACTCTAAAAAAGGTATAGTGAAATTACAGTGCCTCAACAGACTGTGCAGGGAGAAAAAAAAGCACAATCGATGCTTGATTAGCCACTGTTTTTCGTCCCGCCATGACTGACCCCAAAACAGGAGGCTACGCTGCTAAGCTGCTCTATTATGTCTTTCAAGACAATTGTCCATAATTAAAATTCTTACTCTATAGCTCATTTGATCCACATTCTTGTTGTCCACTTGAAGGATGATGTCGTTCACTTGAAGCTGTCCTGACAGAAGAGCTGAGCCTCCTGGGACCAACTTCTTAATGTAAATTGGACCTTTAATAACAACCATACATATATAAATGCATGTAGAAACACTCTTTAGGGTGGTGTCGCGTAATTTTTAGAATACGTGCCTTAACGCGCGTCAAAAATTACGTGTGCAAATGAAATAGAGGAAACGTACGAAAGGTCGTGTGTAAACGTAAAAGTTGAGCGAGGTTCAACTTTTACGTTAACGTGAGACTATCCAGATCTCTTCGACGTTTCCCCTTCAATGTTGATTTCGAAACATTGCAAATTCGTGACCGAGGGGACTGGGTGATAACAGCACCTCCTGGACTCGTTCAGACGCCGAACTTTTCATGAGCCGAACCTAATACATTGAATTAAGTACATGAAAAGTTCGGCGTCTGAATCAATTAGGAACGCCTGTTTCAATATGGAACGGCTCAGCCGTTCTTTTCGCCTAGCCCAGCCGGGAATTTTGCCTTTGGAGCGACTTTGGAACGGCTTTGATTCAGACGCCGAACTTTTCATGTACCGAACCTAATGCATAAATTATTATAACGTATTTTGTAAGTAGTTTGACCAAAATGATCATTTTTCTCCTTTTGAATTTAGTTCGGCTGGAATTGAGATCGGCGTCTGAATCAATTCAGCCGGTCTAAATAATTTGGGTCGGCCTTAATTCGAATTAGGTTCGGCTCATGAAAAGTTCGGCGTCTGAACCGGGCCTTAGTATATGTTGCCTTTTTCAAAAGAGTTTACAGTTAGGTTTCTGGTAAGTTACAAACTTTACTGAACTTTCTTTCGATTGAAAAACTTTAACAGCAGCACAAGCCTCTTTCATTGAAAACAAGATATTGTTCAGAACTCCGCATTTTTTCTTAGCAACTTATAAAAAGGCAACTCGAATATTTAAAACACCAAGAAAGCATGCAATCGTAACAATAACCGTTTTCAATGAATAAAACTGTTGATGTTTTAATTAGAATTTAAAAGACCCTGTACCTCCACTATCTCCGCCCGTAAGGCTCATTCCCAGGCCATTCTGGCCTTTGGCTAGATAGACCTCAAATGGTAGATCATCCATACTGTAATCTGCAATATATACCAAGAGTAGACACAAGTGATACCTAAGAGTAATGAAAAATTTAAACCTGATGACAAGAGATTGTTAGCAATCACTTGATATCACTCCGACCGAACCGTACCGATGATTTCACCACTGGATCAAGGTTTACGGGACTCAATGTGAGGACTTTTGGTAAATTAACCCACGCGCTAAATGGTTTTAGAATGAAAGAAGAATTCAAATGCTAGAAAAGGGTGACCAGAGTGCAGTATGAAGATTTCTAATTCTTCCTACTCCCAGTTATAGTGGGTTTATTTGCCAGTAGTATAAATCACAAACATGGAGTCTCTTGAATTTTAGTTATGTAAACTCTGCATCTCAAAAGCAACAATTTCTGAGCTTAAAACAACTCGGTAACGACTCTGATGAATTTATAAAATTATTGATCAAGGGTAAGAGATCATGGAGTCATAAGCGGCTCGCCTTATGAGATACCATTAACACACTCCAACTAACCAATCGGCTTCTAGAATTTAATATATTGACCGAAAAGGGATTTGCCGTATTCATTCGATTAAACGCCGCCCTCGAATAAACAATGCACTTAACTCTAGCCTGCGAAAACATCCATTTCTCCTCGCTCTTCGCCGCTGGGGACGTTTCGCGTCCCCAGCGGCGAAGAGCGAGGGGATATGGATGATTTGCAGGCTACACCTAATCAGAAGAATAAGAGCAACCTCGGTACAGCCTGGTAATTTACAACATCCAGACGTTTACGATTCTATCTCAGCAAAATAAGGAAGTCATTGGAGCCTTTAAATTACATAATGTTTACAAACGATTCACAATAGCTGTTGTCTGTGATTTAAAAAAGTGATTTCGAAATAAACGCTGCCCTTGAATAAACGCCGCATTGGAAACGTCAAAAAATTTAATAAACGCACGGCGTTTAATCGAATAAATACGGTAATGGAGTCGAAAACAGTTGTAGAATTGCACGGGTTTTAAGCATCCTACTTATGAACTTTTCCGACTCATAGATGTTGGCACCACGATCAAATTGCCATCTGTCCCCTTCCAACTGATGGTTGTATTTTAGTTTACTGTAATACCATAAGTATTTGACATGAGAATCCCCCCTCCCCATTCCCCCTCGACCCCTACCCCCATGTAAAGTATTTTACAAGGAAGTTTTTGTTCCCTTATTTCATCGTCATATGTTGTAAACCTTACCATTATAGTTTTCCGGTTGATATTGATTGTAGTGTACAGCCCCATATCTTGACTCTTGAGGTGTGGGTGGTCCGCTGCTATTTGTCATGTGATCTTCAGCCGAGCATTTTTCTACGACAAGCTGAGCGATGATTGGAGAGTTTCGGAGGGCGTCAACTGCCTAAATGAACATAAATCATTGTTTACGTATAGCAATTTTTGTCGAAAATACATCAATTAGATGTTGATTATTTTCTGATCACAAAGGAACAAATTAAAGTAAAGGCCAGCTCATAAGGTTCTCTTTAAAAACTGAATTGTTGGTTTTCACATGACTTCACAAGAATTAAAAGTAAAAAACTATCGATCCTACCGAGATTTTACTTTCACGATGCATTAGAGCAGCTGAAAACTAATTTTCATACAAATTTTCGCTTCAAAAGGGTTCTTGGTTTTGTGATAGAGTTCGCTTGAATTTCTAAGCTTTTGCGTGACGCGGCATTTACATGACGGCCAAGAGAGCTGTCATGTAGGTTTAAAAAATGACTTATTTCAGGAAACTTTGCTATCCAAACAGTTCATGTATTAGAAAAGGTATTACTTTAACGTTTATGAGTTTCTCGAAGAATAAATTCACGCTTTTGTAGCAAAACTCGGTAACAGATGTTTCTGTTGGTATCGTCCGCCATGTTGGAGCTCATCCAAGTGAGCACCAGCATGGCGTCTCCATACAAATCTCTATAAGTTTGGGTAAAACATTTCTTCGGATATCTCGTATACGAAATATTCCTCTGACCTGAATCTTGGCGAGGGTCTTTGTATATGTACCTCCTTTCATTTCCCAGATTCTGGTCTTTATCTATTGAACGGTTTTGATTTTTATTTTGATCTATTTTGAATGGCGTGACACTGAAAACCAGCAATAGAGGATCATAAAGTTGTTATCATTTTTTTTTTTCATGCTATGCGGCAAGATGCAGTTCTAGGATTTGACGCCTTAAAAAAGGAAAATATTTTTGGCTAGCCTTCATTCGTCTTGGCCTTTGTTTCTTTCATCTTTTTCCAGTCAACTTGAAATCTAGTTCTTTCACATTAATTTAATATCATTGTCACTCATTATCGTTATCATTGATATTATTAATGAGGGGTGGGTCAGAAAAAAATAAGCTAAACTTCAAAAAGTCTGTCCGATGTTTTAAAATTCGTTTCAAAAATTGCTAAGCAAAACTCGCTCGAAAATTACTGTTTATGGTCTGTTCACCCCTTGCAGAGTGGCCTGGAGCTTGTTTCTCGAAAGTCCAGGTAGCTTTTCGGGCCCGAAGAATTGTTTTATGTTTGCCGTGTTTGCATTCAAGATCAAAGTTTCAATAATTTTGAAGATGATACAATAAATTATCAGGTAAGGAAGCAAAATTGACCGGTTTGTGAGCTACGAACTGTGGTACTATTCAACAGGTTTTGATTTGTTACCGGGCCATTCTAGAAACGGGCCCCTGATCTCTAATATTGTTGTAAAAAGGCCATCATGACAGAAAATCAGAAAATTCTCGGAAGATCCAATCGGTTACGAAAAATAACGAATATAGAAGTCTGAGCGGCTCCCAATACTGCTCCATTCCAGAGCTCGCATCATCAGACCATATATTCAAAATGGCTGACGAAGGAAACACCGACTGATAAAATAAGTGATGTTTACTTATTTATTTCGATCTAATCGCCTGCGAGAGTTTCCCCACTCCCACCCTGTGTGGCAGACCAGTGTTGCTACATACCTCTTGTCTTGTGGCGGCTGTTAAATTGACACCATTTACGGCAACTATTTTGTCACTTATGCCTATCCTGCCATCCATGGCCGCTGCGCCGTGCGGGTTGATAGTTTTCACGAAAATACCTCCAAAATCTGGACCACCCTGGTAAAAAGCCATTTAACAATTAGTGGATTTTATTTATCAATGTTTTACACAAAATAGAAGCTATCAGCATTATATGCTACTTATCAACCGCGAGTGAGGTCATTACAGGAAACTTCTCAGACCGAGGTCTTGATGTATTGACCGAGCGGTAGCGAGCTCAACACACAAAGGCCGAGGTCTGAGATTTCCCTGTAGTGACCAAACGGATGAGGTTAATAAGTTATTTAATATATAGTATAGCCTTTTCATTTTTTGTGATCAATTAGAACCAGCAACTGGCCAGCGGATAATTTAAAAAAACACGTGACTTCGATGAGTTGCACAGTTGAGCCTGCGATACAGTCAGGTGACATTGGTCAGCAGATGCTCTTTTTGACAGCTGTCAATTGACCATAACATGGATGTTCATAAGAATGTCCACCATCAAGTTAAACACAGATTGTGTATGCCTTGGATACCTAGCTAGTAATGCTCGGTCATTACAAGGAAACAGCCAATCAGAGCGCGCGTACTGTTGTAGCCATATAATAAAATGATATAATATTAATGCCAAGTAATAACGGTTACATAGCATTCTGTTAAGATAAATCGACCGTACTAAAGCAATTAATAAACAAATAATATATCAATATACTATTACACTGTATACGTAAGATGTCTAAAAGGTTTCATTCAAAAGAAACTAAGCCAGTCTTCTTCCTAGGCACTACTGGCAGTGAGCTCCAGTCACTTGCTCCAGTATTGATCGTATTGTTTAAAACGGCCTGTCTTCTTTGCGGATGGAGTTTTGGCTTGAGGTGTGTCGCATAACACACATAACAGTAAATAGAATTGATAAAAAAAAAATACGAATAGGTCTGGATGGGTCTGTAATAAACACTAAGATTTCAGTTTTCGGCCACTCTTGTTTTCATATAATCTGATTTAAATTTTAATTTAAACTATTATGTAGCATTACAAGAATAAACACTTACCACAACACTGAATCCAAACGAATTGTTCATCTTCTGTAGTTCAACAAGGATGCAATTTGGCTACACACAAGGAACGCGGTGATCAGATCGTTTTTTATATATGCGGTTATTGTACGTTAAGATAGTTAATTACATAGGGTTATGAATAAGTTGTGTCAAAGTTATAAAAAGAAATTCCCTCAGTCATTTTGGACCAATTTTTTACAAAACAATTCTTTTTTTAGCTCGAGCTCGAATGTCACATAAAAAAGTCGTCTGTATCTGCCGATTCTGGCGTTAATTTAGTAGCAAGTCACTAAGAAATTCCAAAATTTTCCTGTGTGCTGTTCAGCGTCTAATGACGTAAAAGTTAAGGTGACAATTAAAAATGGCGGGCATTTTCGATCCACCATGCACATCAAAGTGAAAATGATTACAGTTCATAAAACATGCTAAACTGGGTAATCAAATCGCTTTCGATTCACCGTTTGGTTTTACCAAAAATTTGCTTTGCATGGAATCGTTACTTCTTTTCGCCCCGATCTGCAAGGTTACCTTGGGTTTAGAATCACGTTCACAGCAAACACGTGACCAAGTTTTCCCTGTTGCTCACTGACATTATGACTCCACAATTGTCAGATTCATCCATCAGAATTATTTTGGTCATTGTACTTTTCTGCTTTTTCAATTGAATGTGTTTGCCTTTTGCCGTCAACGTGATGGTAAATCTCTGTAATTTGCCTCCCTCTTTAACGCGAGTTGAGGTTATTAAAATAACTCAGTAAGGCTTGGGCCAAATATCCGGCGAACTTTTCATGAGACGAACCAAACTTAGTGAGTTAAGTTCATGAAAAGTTCGACGTCTGGCTCAGTTATGTTCGTTTAAGGTGAGTTTGGATCGTCCAATACGATCTATCCGCGTCTGCTTCAGCTGGATAGAACGTCTGAAGATCGTCTCCGGGACAAACGTCCATCTTCACATCCGACGAGCTAAACTAATAAATTAAAAGTTTGTATAATAATGTACATTTAGCTCGTTCGGGAGAAAATTTATTACTGACCTGATTGAGTTGAATGGTTCTACGCGTCCTAAGTTGGACGTCTGACCCAACAGACGATCTTAATTTAATTAGGCCGACCCAAATTTGGTTCGTCTCTTGTAAAGTACGACGCTTGGCCAAAGGTACACTCATTTTTTTGTATAAGAAAGTTCATTTTCGATTTGAGCCTGGACAGTTCTTAATTTCTGGGCAGTTTTAGCCTGGGAATGTTCTTGTTCCTGGAGATGTTCTTAAATTTCAATAACGGAAATCTGATAACTTTTAAGCTTCATATAGACAAGATAAGACAAGGATTATAGTTTTCATACTAATGAATTGTAAATTCAAGGAAAATGTAAAAGTATTATTGACCATACACAATAGGAATTTGTTGAAAGAACAACATTTTACGCGCACTCTGATTCCATGCAATCCAGATTTTCTGCATTTAGGAAAGTAAAAGCAGTGAAGAACAAATCGTTCTTCTCTGAGCCTCGGGTATGTTCTTGGCATGTTCTTAATATTTTGGCAAATTTCAGGCTGAACGTTCCTATTTAAAAAAGGTTCCTATAAAAAAAGAGTGTGCAGTAAAACGGGCTGCAAAAACGTGCAACTTCTTTTGCAACATTGCTGCAAAACGAGTTGAAAAGCGATATAGCCCGTTTTAACACCCACATTCAAACTTGTCTTGCAACAAATCAGGTTGTTGCAGGTGGCTAAGAGTTGTTGCAGGAAGTAGAGAGTAGTTCTACGTTTTTCAACAAAATCTGTACATGTTTGCGCGTTTTGCGGACCCAAGGTAAACTTGTATTGCAGCAAGTGACGTAACTCAAATGTGTATGGCGTGACTCCCGCCTAATTTTATCCTATGAGAAGTCAGTATTCACACAACTTGCAGCAACCTTTATTTGTTTGAACTTGGGTGATAAAAAGTGCAACATTTCTTTTCAACACGTTCTGTAGTAATGTTGCAAAACAGGTTGCAGGTTTTTGATGCCCGTTTTACCGTAGATTTAGTATAAAAATTGGCAATCTTACCGATATCGCCAAAAGATCCTCAACATTTTCCAAATAAGGTCCTTCCGGTTCTGGCTGCTTATAGCGCTCAATAACTAGTGTAGCTGTGGCAGCAGAACGTCTGAGCAACTCAACGGCCTGTACGCAAAATTTTGAAACTTTTTTAATTATTTATTTAATGTCTTTATTTATTCACCTACTTATTTATTTCAAGAGTCACGCGAAGGTTGGTGTCAGGTGAACTTCAAATGGGCTAGGTATTAGGTATTTAATTAAACGTTTTTTTTTTTTTACTTTAGTTTCAGATGCCATTATTTTAATCAACACGTAGAAATTGGATGTTTACGGCGTCTGAACCAGGCCTTACATATACACTCAATTACTGCAATCAGGATTCCAATTTATATCGAGGCGTTTGAATCTACAAAACATATTTACAAGTCAAGCGTTATCAACCCAAAATTACGTAGCAATATTCATCCTCGTCATCATCATCGCAATTCTTATCAAAATTTATATCAAGGGTGGTTCTTTTCATCTGAAGCTTCTCTGCCATCTTCAGTGTACTTGTGTGATTATTAATAGATGATTTACCGTAAAACTAGGCATTTTTATCCTACCTGTTTTCGATTTAAGCCCTCCATTGAAACTCCATTTATTTCGACTATTCTGTCACCTGGTAAAAGGTTAGAGTAACAATGGCATGTTCAGTAAATCATTGAACACGAGGCATTTCCTTTCCTTTTTTACGTACTGAAGGGCAACTGATTTCCATTATCGTACACAATAATATCTCTCAACAAACTATACCAAACCATGTCGTCTCTCGAGCTGTAAACAATTATCTTTGAACCGAAAATTACAGTGTGTAATAAACGTGAATTTTTCTGGAAGGTGCTGACCCCGCTCTATACAATGGCTTTTTTATGAAGGCCCTAATTATTCGTAGCAAGGAATGTGTCTACGATAATGCCATTGGAATTCCTATCTGTTTTTCTAAACATTTTTCAGCCATTATACAAGCATAATGTCTCCTAACCCTAAAAATATAATTGAAGTTAGATATAACGTCAGTCATTTTAATAGTTACTTTAAGGTACCCTTCTTAATTGTCAGTTAACAGAGTCAATCAAGATCTTTGTCAATAATGAATAACGGTCTAACAAACCTGAAAAGGGACCATCGAATGATATATTTTGGCTTTTGCATATATAACTACACCATTTTATTGTCACGACAAAAGAGGGAGATCAAAATATTTTCAGCGATTCTCTTGAAGAATAGATGATCGCAAGTCATCAATCGATCATCTGTTACGTTATGCAAAAATGTCGTAGCCAATCAAACACAACAAGCATATGATTGAAGAACGCTATTGTACCTGATTGGTACTTTGATTGAAAATGAGATGGTTAAATAAATAACAAATTCCCTTCGCACTAAAATATTACCCAATCAGCTTCGATGAGTAGGAATATAATTAGCCAGCAATATGAGAATAAATTTTTTAGTGCAAAATCTTTGCTGCTTGAGGCTACGAAAACGGAGGAAGTTCCTAAGGCTACACTGAGAAGTGAAACAATCATGGTGTATTTTTTCCCCACAGTTAATCATGAAAGAGGTAGGTTAAAGTCCTCAGTCAATTTATAGCTTACTTTTCGAACTTTTCCGGCACATTTTCAATGAATGTAGTACTTTTTCAATCTATTTGAAAGTAAGCGTTTGTTCAATCACTGAATCAATTAGCAGGAAAAAAGTTTCAAACCATTGCGTATTTTTCCCGATGCTTCTGCAGCTCCTCCTGGGAGAAGAGACTTCACGTAAATGCCATCGAGTTCCGGTCCTCCCTGAAATTTGAAAAAAAGAGGAGTATACCATAAGAATGACTAAAAAGAAAACATATATAACATATTGTAGAAAGAATAAGAAAGACATATACAAGAATCAAAACAACCTTAGCTAAATTATTCGATTGGATAAAAACAAAATATTACGAAAGTTTTGCATTGTGCCCATGATTCGAGTTAAAGCTAGAAAGTGCAGAAATAAAAAGCCGTTCACATCGAAACAGTTAAATGGTTAAGAATCAAGTGCTTTTAAGAAGGACGCAGACGTGTTATTATACCAACTCTTTCGGGCTTTTTTTTTTCTCAACATTGTTGTGGACAGAAAATCAAGGTTATTTTTGTTTTTAATGTCGCTAGTTATTAATTATTGATGACGTGCACGAAAAAAAAAAAGAATTGAAACAAAGAGTTCATCGAGAAACCCTACTGATCAATATCCAAACTACACTTTCCTGGAAAACAAAATTTCACCAATATAATAATGCACAACTTTAATATTAAGAACATTTTAGTTATCACATATAAGAAAGGATTTAATCCTTCTTAGAGCAAGAATTATGTTCAAGTGACGGATACTGGGAAATTTTCGTGGCCTAAAAATCTCTCGAACGTAATGATTGTACATTGCGAAAATCTAATTCAAAGTTTTCGTCGTTCTTATTAAATTCAAAACACGTTTTGTAAATTATTCAAAACTTAGAGGCGGTATAATAACACCTGTGATTAAAAAGAAATCGCCATTAGTTTCCCAAGAGCTCTCAGACTGAAAATATGAGATGTGTAGAAAGTTTCGGCGAAAATCGTAATTATTATAGTCTCGGCTTCTCAGAGGCGTGGTATGAAACAATATTTGTCTCAGTACGAACTAATGTCCTTTATCTAGATTGACTAATGGACTCACTGTGACAAATAGTTAATGATTTTTTCGACAACTTAGCTGTGGTTTTCTTTTTAGGGCTAATGAATCGGATGAAAATGATTGTGCCGCCTTCCGAAAGAAAGAACCTCAGAATTGCTAATTCCTGAATAATTAGTCATAGCTACTTTCTGATATTTGTGGAGAGAACTGACATGATTACATATAGTTCGCCTACATTTTTGAAAACGTGAATTCGAAACAGACCGTTTTTTCATCTACAGTGGAACCTCGATATGACGAATCTCGATATAATGAAGTCCTCGGTATAACGAACGATTTTGCTTACCCCTGTAATAGTAAAATATATTGAAAAGAACCTCGATATAACGAAAGCTCGTTATAGCGAACAGATTTTGCCAGTCCCTTGGCAGTTCGTTGTATCGATGTTCCACTGTATTGTTATTTTACAAGGATTGGGTCAGTAGCGACAAGAAGCACTTTACTCTCTTTTTGGACAAAGTTTTACTTTCAAAAATGCTAATTTCTTAATCAAGTAAGTATTAAGAAAAAAGTTTCCTTTGAAAAGTAACATAGCTATATGAAACACCTTCTAATTTCTTAGTTCAAGTCAAAAAGTTAGTTTTTAAAAGCATGAGTTTTTCGTACGACGATTGCGAAATATGAGGGCCTACTAACGTATCTCCAGAATTTCAAGTCACCCTTACCGTTACATTAAGGCCAAAACTTCCGTTGAGTTTAGGAATTTCAATAGGAATGTACTCCTGAAAAAAATATTCACATTAGTCTAGTTTCACAAAGTTGGACAAAAAGTATGACCTCGAGTAATGAAGTAATTTACAGACTGATATTTTGCCGTCAACCAAAATTTCACGCCCTTTGTAAAAAAACTTCTGAATTAACCCTCCCTTGTCTTCAACACGGAATGTACATTTTGTTTATTTCTTTGCTCATATCTCATATATTTTTATTTACACAAGTA
This sequence comes from Porites divaricata, assembly GCA_038088405.1. NCBI lineage: Eukaryota > Metazoa > Cnidaria > Anthozoa > Scleractinia > Poritidae > Porites > Porites divaricata. The sequence continues at coordinate 5,328,986 of JBBMOI010000002.1, forward strand.
TTTATTAATGTTTTGTTTATTGTGTCTTCGTGTGTTTGCACCAAATAAAGATAAAATTAATAAATACAGGGCTTGCGTCACTGATTCTTATTCATAATTTACTGTTACGACATTTCAGTAATTTCTTTCCACCTGCCAAAGAAATGCGTCAAAGTGGGTTAAAAATAATTGGAGCTAGGTAAACTGACAATATCGCCTTAGAATATGACGCATGTGATAACGTCATCCAATTTTGGCAGAGCCTGACAAGGTCTTTGGAAGCTAATTTGCTAGCAGAGGAGAGGGGAAGTTTAAACTGCTGGCTTAATGAAATGTCAATGAATGGTTCGGACTTTCACAAATGCACACAGCCTTTACTATTGATTGGCCTCTGTGTTCATTGTAGTTACTGTAATGGAGTCGGGCTAGTCGAAGTCCAAATGCAAATCTGACAAGTTCATGTTAATTTACACGAGACATAATGCAAAACAGGAGTTCATTTTAGTGGTACGCGAAGTTTATTTTACTATTTCAAGCTGAGATATGCTTTTAATACGTAATAGCCTAATTTCTAAATTTCTCAATCCTTTTTGCATTAATATTCAGAATCTAGAAACTACTCAATTCAGCTGTCTACCCAAAGAATGGATTGTTTTCTACTGTCACACTCGATAGTGTTGCAGAAATAACTTTTAATTAGCCTTTCTTCGTTCTCAAGCCATGGTTGATACGATACAGTGGACTGGAATTTCTTCATTTATTCAACGGGGGTCAATTCAATAAAACTTCTGCAAGTGTAATTTACACGTGTGGCTATTGTTTTTAACCCTAAAAAAGCTACACTTGTAAAAGTTTTATTAAATTGATCCCAGCTTTGAAGTACACTGTCCATTAAAAACAAGGAAATCCTTTGAAAAAATTCCAAATCCTGGACTCTAATTAAGTTATTTAGTACTCGACAAATTAAATTACGTTATAATCGGCATTCTGAGTAGAGTATCATGTCTACATGAAACCCAAACGGTCAAAGTTGATGACCTTTTAATACAAAGTTCCGAGAGGTAGAACCTATATAGAAGCACCTGACTTCTGACTTCCTTGCGTATATCAGTCACAAGCAAATAGACAATGGGCAATACACAGGGCATAGCAATTGTATAAATAGGTATATCATGACGTGAAGGTAAAGAAAGCATGTCATCCCCTCAGATATGTTCATGACATTTCTCGTCCTTAGCTCGCTAAATTTTCAGGTTTTTGTCACCTTTGCTTTCCTGAGTTCATGCCTGATCGCGCACAATTTATATAATAGTAGTCATTAACAACTGACTGATCTAAAGTGGTTGGGTTTCTACCCAACAATCTCCTCTAGAGCTATACTGAATTGCAAAGTCATGGCACAGACTACATCCATACTTACTGTTACAGACTACATCCATACTGTTAAGTCAGTTTCTAAACAGTAGTTTCCTTCTGAGTCTTAAAGAAGCTAGTTGCTCTATAGATTAGGGACCTTTTTTCGTCAGCATCTCTATTACCATCTTTGTTGTCCTCCCCAGTATTTACTAATTGATCTTTCCCTTCATCAACGTGAATTTCAGTTCCTCCTTCAGCTAAAAATGGCGTATTGTCCCCAGTTTCAATGAATTCGATGGAACTTTCCTCATTCTCCTCTACCCCGTTATTTTTATGTGTCACTTCCTTTGCTTCTGGAATGCTCAAAGTTAGAGCCTCTTGTACTAAGGGTGGGGACTCCCGGAATGGTTCCAGCGGAGTCATTACTTCCGCAGCCCTCGGGGGCTTTTCAATGACAAATTCTGGAGCTTGGGGGCCACTTAACAACAAAGTCTCAAGTTCATCTCTTATGGCTTCGATCTCCCCCACATTAAAAGACTCCGAAGTCATTTCACTAAACTCGGAATCAAAGTCGCTTTCACAGCAAGAAGATTCTGACTCTTCAGAATTTTTTACTTTTGGCGGGCTGGGAGAAAATAGAAACGATTGAATCTTTCTGAAAAAGCCCACCACATTTGAATCATCATTAACTGCCCCGACTTTTTGTTCAGGTGTACTCAGTAACTGTGAATTTTCATCTATCAAGGGTTCCTCTACTTTGTTTTTCCTCTGGTTTTCTAGCCACTTGGGGCTGCTCTGTTGCACAATAATCACGTTAGCTTCATCGCCCTTACGTGTTTCTCCTTCCCTCGACAAATTATCCCAACGGTCTTCCCCGCTGTCAGTCACAGCTGCAGCCTCGAGGGAAGCTTTGTCCCCCATTGCCAATTTCTTTTGTATTACCCTTGCCCTTATCTGAGCGGAAACAAAAGCAGTATTCCCCCTAAAGGGTTGAACCACGGTTCCCTCCTCATCAAGTCGTTTTGTTTGGTCTAGCCTAGACGTACTGTTACTCACGGTAACTATGTCTTCAATCTGCTGACTTTGACTTGGAACGAACTGCTGCTGCATTGAGGAGTTCTGCGACTCTACAGAGGGTTGTCGTTGCATCATGGACTGCGCCTGCTGCTGCTGTCTATTCGGCTGATAAAAGGCTGACGCAGCCTGGGTTCCTGGCATTGCCGGCTTTCCGTTCGGCGTGGCTGGAGCGGCGACACAGCTTTCGATCAACAAAGTGCAAACGTAAGGAGCTGTCCGCAGAATGTTAACCGCCTACAGAGGTAAAGGAATGTGGCAAAGACAACTAGTGAACAACTATAACCAACGTTTCTTTGTCAAGAAATAAAGGAATGTGGCAAAGAAAATTAATGAACAACTACAACATCTGATGATTTCCGGCGTTTAAATAAAGATTTACATAGTACATACATACTTCTCGTAATTTGCAAATATAACCATCCACAACTGAAAGGTTTTCCATCAACATACCGGCCCGTAATGTGCCGTCCACACGAACCCGGATTTTTTTGAAACCTCATATTTTCTGACACGAATCGATCCTCTGTCCACAGGAAACCAGCGACTCCACCCACTCATGGAGACCCCATCTTTTTTGAACCCGCTCTCTAGAGTTTTTTTTGTTTGTTTGTTTTTTGATGCCACGGATTTGCGATTTGTGTAATCCTGTCTGGATTCATGTGGACGAGGCCTTATAAATTTCAAACAACTACCCCAACAAGGCATTTTGCACAAGTGTATTTAAATAGAGGAAGTATAAACTTCTACATCAACCTGTGGATTTTCAAAGTATTTTACCTCTTGTCTTGACAATCCTTCGAGACTGTGACCGTTGATTTCCAAAATTCTATCGCCTAAGACGAAATTCACCAAAAGTCACCTTCGATATTAAATAAATAATAACCTACAAGTATGACTGAAGTAAATAACAAAAATTTGGCTGCCTAATTTTTTTTTACTCAACTCCCTCGGAGTTTACAGGCTCGTCTCTCATCAAACAAGAACTGTCAGAAAAATGGACGAGGCAAAGGAAGTGTCCTCAGAGTTAATAATCCATCTAGTTTAACCATCTAGCTGTCAGAAAGTGTCCTTTGAACTTAATAATCCATCTAGCCTAACCATCTAGCTGTCAGGAGGTGTCCTCTGAACTTAATAATCCATCTACCCTAACCATCTAGGTGCCAGAACGGTTGATCACCCAGATCATCTGTAAGAGCCCCGCAAGGAGCTTGGTGTGCTATCTCGTTTAAGCGTTACAAAGTTGCAGTATAGTCGTCAATTAACGAGGTAGCATTTCAACCTCGTTACCAAGGCTTTTAGAAAACCCTTAGAAAATGGATGGGGCTCTCCTATTGAATAAAGCCAAACCTCTGGGGACAAGGTTGATCAGACCATTTCGTAAATGCATTTTTTAAAATAATAATAACAATAATTTTAGCAATAATAGAAGAAGATGATGAAGAAGAAGAAAAAAATATTGATTTCTTGACGCACCTATATTGATTTTTCCGCTGAGAGCGGCTGGTCCTTCTGGGGCCATCGTCTTCACGTAAATTCCTCCCAACTCTATGCCACCCTGAAGATTGAACGTTGATGTAAGCATTTGAATCCCCTTGGTCTTAATGAGAATGGGGCAAAAAAGATTCAATGAAACTAAACTCGACCATATAATATATTGACTTTCAAAGTAGCCTTAACACGCAAACCTTGACAAAATTAAGACTTTTTAATATAAATTTTATACTCATTTATTTACTGGGAAACAAATAGGACTTCATATTATTTTACCAGATGATGTGTACTCACGATTATATTAAGGCCCAGACTTCCCTCGACTTTCTGTAGCTGAACGGGATGAACACTGACCTGATTTAGATAAGATGGAAAGTCCAAGAGTTTTATTGACTAAAAAATCTATAAATTCGAGAATGATCTCTATTTAGATTCACTACACGCTTGCATTTCCCAACACAGAAAGCCGTCCGGCATGGGTGTCTAAGACCTGCTGAGAAGCGCAACGTTCAGTGATTTACAATTACCTGATTTTATTCCCATGCACATTTACATATTTTATCTAGTAGGGGACAAAGGATATATTCCTGCGTATCAACTAACCAAAAAGGGTAATAAGTCAATAGAAGTAATCATGAATAACGAATGCAAAGTTTTAGCTTTTAAATTTATAATTGTTCACTATAGCCAGTTCAACTTATAAATTAAACACACAGCACCCCTGTTGTGCCCATGTTTCACTCTCCCCAGTGTCGGGAGGGGGGGTGGGGGGAGGGTGGAGGTGGAAACTACATCTATTGCCTTTCATTACCCGGGATGGCGGGGATGCCAGTAACATTGCATGTAAACGAGGGTTACGGTTTTTACCACACCTAACCGTGTTACCTCACCTACCTGGGTTCTGGGTTCTGGGCCCTTACATTTAGGTGGGGACCCCAAGTAGGTTACCCCATCTAACATGTAAACGTGATCACATTAAAATGAGAGATTATGTGGACAGGTGGGTAACCCAAATAAGCCGGCTACCTCACCTACCTGGGGTTCCCCACCTCCATGTAAACAGGCTCTTAGACAAATAGGTCTAAGTTCAGTCAATCAGAGATCAGGAACACAATAACATCAAGAGTTGTTTGGGTTCACGCAACTCGAAACACGAAAAAGCAAGGACATGATGGAATAATAAAAATCTCCGTTGATAGTGATAATGTATTAACGTTAACGAACATTTAGATGCTGCAAATGTTATTTTATTGTCTCTAATCATAATAATTTCTATCAAGTCAATATTGACTGTCCTTCTCTTTGTAGGATGTTAGTTTGTTTTTCTGCAATGATTACACATTCATTTTATCGACTGATATTTTGAAGCAAATGAAAATTTCAGTATTTCCTGGTAAAGTGAGGGCAAAAGGTATAATCGCTATATTTTTTTATATTGAGATAAACTCGACTTGGATAGCATCGTTTAACAAAAGGTTTGTGAAACGATCAAGGGAACCAGAGAAATGACAAAACTATCCAGAGCAAATATTGAATGATTCACGAAGTTATCTTTTAAAGGACTGACCTGGACCGGTTGATCCTCTGACACCGGCACAGAAGAGCCATTCAGATGTATCGCAGGACCAATGCCTTGCGGCTGTATAACCGCTGACTCGTGCCCAGGTTTCTCTGTTGTTGAAACTGGCATGCTTGCCACGGAGTCCGTTTCGTCTGTCTTGACAACACCGTTCATCCTCACAGCTGTAAAGTTGAGAGCAAAATATAACGTCCAAGACCCGAGCACAATTCTTGTAACACTAGGGAGCTTCAGCGACGACGACGACGACGGTGACGACAACGAGAACGTCAAGAAAGCAGTAGATTTAGACTGGCAAAACAACAACTTTGTCCGTGCATCACGCTTTTTTGTACACTTCTTTGCCGTTTCTGCACGACTACGACGTGCACGTTTTTCCGGAGGACGTGAACACAAGACAAACACATCACTTTAGTTTTCCTTAACTTCGATACAGTCTTTCAGAATTCAACTCCAGAAAAATTTGTCTACATTTGACGAAGTGAACTAGATGGCATAAGCGCGAATTCACTTAGTGTGAGTGACGTTTTCGTGGGCGTCGCCGTCCTTGTTGCTTAGGCTCCCTACTATCAGACCAGGGGTGCGAGATGTGACAACACAGCTGAGTTTGAAACTTTATAACTTTAGAACTCTTTGAGCAATATCCACTCTTAAAAGTGTTTGGTCAAAATCATATTATTTTCCATAGCAAACGGTCGTTGACGAGCAAGTAACGCTGGCCTAAATGTTGACTTATAAACTGCAATGCTACAAACGTAACTGCGTTTTAAAAACTCTTTTATTAACATTTCAGAGTTTTTAAATATAAATTAGCTATGTAAGATACTGGATTTTTAATTCTTACTTTTTACCTTTTAAAAATTTCTTACACTTACTTGTAACAAAAGAAATGTATTTTTATCTCTTGATGAATAAGGACTTATTATTATTATTATTATTATTATTATTATTGAAGATAAGAAAGACAAGTTGATTATTAAGAAGATTAAGACAGTTGAAGGAAACTTTTGAATTTTAGAGGCTGACAGTTTTTTTTTGAAATGGAATGTTTTTAATTCGAATAAATATCTTTATCAATTTTTTTAAAATCGAAATCAAATGAAATGAAATGATTTGTAAATAGTGCTTTGTCTGAATTTTTCTTCTTCTTCAGTGAAATTAATTGTAAATAGGTTTTAGTAGTTTTGTTATCAATAAAAGGTTATCATTTAAAAAATATATTATTATTATCGTTATTATTATTATTACTAAGGCAGATGTATAAGATGGTTTAGAATAGTCCTTTTTATTTTGCTCAATTATATTTTTTATAGCTTATAGTTATTTTTCCGTTATGATGGTATCCAACATTGTGGATCCTATATGGTGGCCATTTTTAGTCACGTGACATAATCCCAACATCGCGCACAAGATATCATGGTGTTTCGTGAACAATCTCAACGTGTACCGTAATTTGTTGAAGTGCTAGAGGCCTTGCAAATATCAACGTCGAATCTCAGTTTAATATTTTCTAAGTTACTCAATAATATTGGCTTAATAAGAATGGAGAAAATGGAACTTGAACCAATCCAAATTATTAAGCAAGGAGAGATAGTATGTCATGTTCGTCAATATAAAATTGTGGTAACTGCTGTATCAAGGTATCAGTGTTTACCTCCATCTCTGGGATATTCTTTTAGACTGGTCAACTTCATTCCCATCATCATTTGGAACTTGTAGAACGACGTACACATTTTAAGCAAATATCTCGACCTATCAAAAACGACCAAGAATGTAAAACAAAGAACTTAGTAAGCTGAGCAACAGGCTGATGCAGTAAAGTCAATATAGTATTATTTTTCTGGTGAAAAAAATGGCCAGTCCTATTCACCCAAGTTGCTATTGGGTGCAGCTCTTTTATTATTATTTTTTTTTTCTTCAAAGCGAACTTCAGACAAACTCTGCGGTGTCTTGCAGAAATTAGCTTTTTACGTTGTTGCACATTTGCTTTATGCAACTGAACCCTGTAATACTAATAACTACTAATCCATTTTCGCGGGAAATTAATGTACTCCTGGCAAGAAAAGGTGCAGCCGAAACTCCAACTACACTGATAACTACCCTGTTAACAGTGCAAACGACTGCAAGTAGAATCAGGTACAACAGCGTCCCGGCCCGGTATCAAAACGTTTTGCTGAATTCTCCAAGACTTACTTCTTGTAGCTGCACGTGTACAGGACCATCTTGGACGTCTCAGGATCACCGTGCGCTTCGATATAAAAACGTCTCCGCTAAGGAAAAGAACGAGAATTAACTTTGTCACAAGAAATTAACAATAACAATAGACCTGTTTTAAGGACGAAATGGTGAAAGGTATAAACGCTATTTGTATGGAAGGGGATTTATTATTGACTGTAAAAATAACATTAGATTGATTTAATCATTGAACACTACATAGAAGACATTATTTACGATACCCGCCATCTTTGTTCGCGCTTTCGGATCCAGTGGAGCGGCCTGGGGGCCCGCCCTCCCCCATTATTTTTAGATCAAACGGAGGGCCGAGAACAATTTTTTGGAGACCGGATTCCCCCCCTTATCCCAGGGTCTGGATGACCTCCCCTTATCTCAAGGTCTCAAAACAAGACGACGACCTAGTTGTACAAAATGTACAGTTCTAGTTTATAAACACTTCCACCCGTAACTTGCTATCATCGTCTTTAAGATCATTTTCTGTTGTCTAGATAAACGAACTCGACCACGATTTCTAGTTTATCGGTAGATTTTATCACTTGTTTGCCCCCCTGACGTTGCCTTTTTTCCCATCGGTCCTTAAGCGCGTGCAAAGATAGCCGGTATATCGTGAATGAGGTCTATTGAAACAGCAAACACGCAAGCTTCGTTTCGGCAATTCCGGAAGTGACATCTTCAGACCCAGTCTCTGAGCGGGTGGTCAGTATATTGCAGGGCGCAGTTAAAGCTTGAAACTTCAAACATATGTCCGAATGAGACAAAACCTTATTAGACAACTATCCATCGAAAACTAAAATACCAAAAACAACCTTCAGGCAACTTATATACGTTAAGTGGTTACTAAAAGACATTCAGGTTCAAAAATATAAATAAATGTACTAACGTGGAAAGCCATTCTTTTGATGTTCTGCCACGGATGGCGAAATGTTGGGCTCTTAACAATCCCTCTTTCCTTAAACATACACAATATTGCATTATCAGTAAATATGAGGAGGACAAACACGATTATTTAAGCAATAGAAAACGTTTTCCGTGTTTGCATAGCCTGATATAAACACGAGAGGGGTTGGGAGAATTCTCAACAGTTATGCAAACCCTCGACTTCGTCTCGGGTTTGCATAACTGTCTCGAATTCTCCCAACCCCTCTCGTGTTTATATCAGGCTATGCAAACACAGGAAAAAAGTTTTCTATTACTTTTATAAAATAACTTTCCCCAGAAAAAAAGCAAAACTCTTTTGTCTAAAGCATTGATCACCGTGCGAGAGAAAGAGAAATTCTTACCAGTTGCATAGTCTTGTACACGAAGCTTGTACGCGTAATCAGTCTTTGTTTTGCAAAAAAGATGCTTTCCAAAATAAGGGCTTTTCTCGCTTAGAATGTCAGCTTAAGCGAAAACAAATTGACACCCCTTCTTTATAACGATTTTCCAAGTTTCAGCCGACGAAGGAATGGGTAAGTAGGGTAAACTTGTCGAGTTTTGAACTTGAAAACTTTTTCAAATTCGTGCTTGCGTGATTAGCGCGCGAAAAACAAAACATCTTGACGTCAAAACCATGTTTACATACTCTCATGCAAACACTCCTCTCGGCCAATCAGAGCGCGCGTACTGTCTTAGTTATTTTATAAACTGTTATTAACAATACATGCCTTAATCATTCTGGGAAATGACACGAGGGATGATCCAAGTTACATAGACTGTTAACTTCCTGTTATTGTTCACTTACCGTATTTATTCGATTAACCGCCCTGGGCGCCTATTAAATTTTTGGACCTTGAGAGTGGGCGCTTATTCGAGGTGGGCACTTATTCGAGGCTGGACGCTTATTAAATTTTCACCATTTTCAGTAAGTGTAGTATGTTTATTTTGCAACAAAACAATAAATGGTAATAACAAAACGCGAATATGTAACATAACAAGGTTTGCCGAGATGGCATGAGGCCCTTTAAAAGTGGCGATTTTGAGGAAAATTTCGATTTTGGCAAAATCCCCAAAATCCCCAAAGCCTTACCTACAAGTCAAATAAGGAGGCAAAGGGGCCCTTTTTGAAAGTGGCGATTTTGACGAAAATGGAAGCCTGCGTAGCAGTCGTTTCCGTTTCCTTTAGACCAAGTGGGGCAAGCACGTCTTGTTTCTTCAGCTTGGCTCAATATACAATGCAAAGAAAACTGAAACGACTGCTACGTAGGCTAAAGAAAAGAGGTTTATTGCTTTTGATCCTGAGTGTCTTCAATAGATAGTGTTTGACTTTCACACACCTGCCACACCAAGTACTTAGTAAATTTTGGGAGATAGTGGTGGGGGGGGGGGGGGGGGGGGGAAGGGGTGGGAATTGATTGCCTATAATTATCCGTTATTACGAATTATATAACGAAAAACAGGATAAACCTACCTCGTAGACAATAAGACCTCGTACACTTATTCCTAAACTAAAACCTCCTCTCTTGTCCTTTTTGTACTGTAAGACATAACACAGTTTTGAGCGTCAATCGCATACCGTTTTGAGTTCAAAGAGCGCCAAGAAGAATTTGGATGTATGTATAATAATGCCTTTCTCAAGGGGCTTAAGGCCTGGGTCAAAGATGTTTTCTGCTCATGTGAATGATTGGCAATATCTCTCGCTAGGAGACCTAGAACAAAATGAATTCTTCCCCAAAAGTAAATCTTGAGGTTTCTTGTGCCTTAACGTTTAATTATGGTCACGTGACAAGTCCCGTGACCAAGAATTTAAAATGAAGGAAATTGGCGGATTGGTGGCGAATTTACTTTGTTTCGATAAACAAATTGGCATTTCTGGAAGAGGATAAACATACCTTACTTTGTACGTTTGGAATGAATGTACGCGAAGTTTAAAATTAAAGTTTTAGATAATTCAAGATTAAATTTGGGTATTTCAGTAAAATGATGTTTTCCCTCATAATTTTTTATTGAAGTGCAGGTGGACGGTCATTCCAAACGTCAAGTGAGAAATGTTTAATATAAATTAGAAAAATGTTATTTTCCAATTTCTTTTCTTAAACAGGCCACCAATTGGACAGTAGTTTACGATTTTTAGCAAAATGGTCACGTGACATATCACGTGACTTATTAACACAATGGTTGTACTTTAAAATGTTAAGGACGATGAGTTCTTTATGTGTGCCAAATTTTGATCCAGCGCCATCATCTAGACCATATATAGCCAATAATTCATTTTCCACACGTAGTCCCAGGCCTAAAACTACTTGTGAGTTATCGTTGAAATTAGCCCTACTTCACCAGGACTGCTGGAAGTATCGGTGAAGTACACAAGTGTAAAGCGTTGATTAACTTAAATTAGCTTTGAAAGTTTTTCCTCAACAGAAATCTTTTGTATTTCCGCAGTGCCACATCATCTCCATGTTTCATTCCTTTCACGGGTTAAGACGAACTCAACAAATGGCCTGCTTTCAATGTGTGGGTCTTCATAGCTCAAAGGTAGAGCACTGCAGCGCTAACGCAGAGGCCATAGGTTTGAATCCCTTTAAAGTCCCGAAATTTATTTCAGGCCGGCTTATTTGCAATAGTTTAAATTGCAATTACCACTGCGACGATCATATCTTCGTTTAAAAATTTGTATTTTCTCAGTTCACATCATCTTAATTCAGAAACTTGCCATTAGTAGAGAACTGTAAGTCACTCTATAACCATTCTCATTTCCTCGTAGAAAACTGATCCTGGTGGATCATTGTATTGTTAAATTTGTTGGATTTCCTAAAAAGGCTTGTATGAAGCTAGTTTTTAATTTAAATGAGCATTAAAAGAAATCTTCCTGTTACCTTAGACACCTTGTTGAAGATAATCCCATATTCCTGTAGTTTCTGTGCTTCCTAGAAAAAAGGTTAAGCGCAAGGAAAGTTTGTTTGATTAAACTTTGCTCACAATGAACGCGAACTGAAAGTGAACCGTGTTTCCGCACTAGAATTTCTGAAGATCGCCAAAGAAAACTTTTCAGAGAGGGGAAATTCTGCTGAATTCCTCTTTGGCCTAAACAAGAAAACAGACGCGAATAGCAGTTTCTCCTTTCGTATCTGTTAGCCCCACTACTGAGCTTGACAGATTTCCCTACCCTTTTATATACCTCAACTAGTGAAAGCCCCACCCTTTCATACCCCCCCCCCCCCCCACCCCCTATGCGGACGGGCCTGCTTCAAAACACAGTCGCTTCAGACACTTCAGAACCGTCAAGTATTAACTATCAAATCTCACGGAAAGGAAATATTAGGTTACATAATACTGACATTAATTGGAAATCGAGACGTTAATCCCATCTCCAGGTTCTCACGCGCAGAAGCCGCCTTCGCTTTAATGCAAATCCCTCCCAAAACGGCAAAACACAGACAAAGACGCAGAGGTGAATCTTTTTTTTTTTCATATATATTTTGTAATAGTATCAGTAACCTATAAAGCTGGTATTTAGCCATAAAGGGAATACAGCGTCCGGGCTTCCTTTGCAAACTATGCGTGTACTACGCTCTCGACCGATAAACGTCCAGAGTGGAGCAAACGAATGCGGCTGTTTTGCATGCTAAATAAACTAAATTGCCAAGTGTTTCCCCACTTTTCCGTCATTGGAATAAAGCATACTAACCTTCAAATACTCTATCTCAGCCTGAGCATCACTGAGACCCGTATGAGTCTTGTGCATTGATGGAAGTTGTTTCTTGATGGAAGAAGCTGTCAGTTTGGCGATTGCCTTGAAAATGAGACAAGCGAGTATCAGGACATCAGCGTTCCGTATTATGAGGTTTTACAAAGGTGGAAAAACCTTTACATGTAAGAGCTCCCCTGTGTCTAAACACTTACCGTAAATCCTCTATTATGCCCCCCCTCTCAAATAAGCCCCCCCTTTTCAGAGGAGGAAAGTTAATAAGCCCCCTCCCCCTCCCCCTCCCCCAATCCTTATTCTTCACAAAAAAAAAGTTAACGATTAACGTGGACCAGTTATGATTTATTCAGGCTGGAAGTTCAGACATATTGTTTTTGGTTTTCGGCGGCATGACCTCCAACTTCATATGCTTAACTTTCTCAATTTTGCGCTCTATCTCTCTGTACAACGCGTAAGTCTACTCTTTCTCATACCACGGTATTTTGCTACAGGTGATGCATTTCGCTAAATTAAATAAGCCCCTCCCCTCTCTTTTAAGCCCCCCCCCCCCCCCCTCAAAAGTGCTTGAAAAAAATAAGCCCCCGGGGGGCTTAATAGAAGATTTACGGTATATGTAAAGATCGATGTGTAAGAATTCTAAGAAGGATTGCCGCAAAGCGGACTTAATCCACGTGCTTTCGCTATCTGAGAAGGAAATTCGTCGGATCAATCAGTTGTTATAAATGAGAAGTCCCTCACAATGGGTATTTCCGACGAAATCGAAGTCTCGGCGATCGCTTTTGATGAAAGAAGATCTTAGAGATTGACAACGTGTGCAAAGAAATCTGCCATAAACTGAGTGTGCTGCACGTTCAGAGTTTTTGTTTTGCTTACAAAACATGTTGCCTGCGTCGCAGACGCTCTAAACCTTCTGTATATTTACGAATACGTGGGGCGGCTGCAACGCAGGCTAAAAAACATGTTGCTTTTTTTCATTATTTTCTCGTTTCCGTCGCTGTCGTAGTTCCCGGCGTGCCCCGCCGTCGTTGAAATTAATCCATAGTAATTACTGAATCGATTGACATCGGAAATTGATGAAAATCGAAGACCGAAAGATACGTTTGAGCTAAGCATTAGTAATTGAAAGTCTTGCCTATTGTAATTTTTTTCTCTTCTCCGTAAAAGAGATCTGTCGTTCATTTGCTGCTTTTCTTTTAACATGTCTAAATGTGTCGAAAATACGAAAACACCAGTTTGGTTGAAAGTGTGTTGAAAAATTTGTTTGAAAAGTCTGATCAGTTGAAATCCGTGATACGTGGACAACGCCCTCTAAATAACCCTCTATAACCCACGAGAACAGACGCGAACGCGGCTTCGTTGAACAACATTTCTTGATAATGCCGACCTTTACAAATACCAAGAGATCCGGCCACTTTCCCCGTACATGCAAAAACTATAACACAGAAAAATTCCGATCGCATCACAAAATTGCAGGTTCTCCTCAGCTTCTACATAAACTGGTCTCCAAGTCTCCCAACTCACAACACTACGGAACATTCGTATCCGCTTATATCCAGGGCTAAGAATTCCTATATCGTTCATTAAATTAAAGCTGATAAAAATCGATACAATAGAGACGAATTGCATTCTGAGTGTCGGTTTTCATCGATTAATGAAATCAATCGATATTAATCGATTAACTTTTATCGATTATATTGGTTATATCGATTGGTTTCCGACTCCGGGTGGTCGCTCAAGCTCGCAAGTAGCGTTACCGCCCCACTAAAACAATTCTTGTTATGTGACGATTTCGTTGAAACCCCGAGGAACGATTCGGTGGAAAACGAGCGGCGAAAACGACATCCGCAGGTACCCATAGAGAGGCTCATAAATGGTACAAAAGTTATAAAAATCATAACTTAATTAATATTTCAGCCATGTCAGTAAATGATTTTTTTCGCCATTAGAAATTAGAAATATTCCTCCATTCTGAACACTAACATAAATTAATTAACATAAACTGTCCATAGCTGCCACTGCCCGGGTGATATTGCTGTGCGCATGCGCGGGTACTGGCCAGGCCGTGGGTTGGTGAATGTGTGCTTTAAGTATGTGTGTCTTTCAGCAAGTGTAGTATGTTTATTATGCAACGTTAACAAACCAATCATTGGTAATAACAAAACGCGGAGATGTAAGAAAGCAATGTGTTTTGTAAAATATTCCGAAGAAAACTCCATCTTCCGGAAGTCTCTTATTGGGAGGAGGAAGGGAGGGTGGGTGGGCAATTATTTGAGTTTGAGTGGAAGGGGGAGAGGGTGGGAGGGGAGAGGGTGGGTGGGGGTGGGAGCTTATTCGAGGTGGGCGCTAATTCGAGGTTGGGCGCTTCTTTGAATTTTAACGGCATGTTGGGCTTTTGTAACTCTATTTCACTGTACTATAAGGTTGCTTACTCTCTGGGGAAGATAGTGCTCGGGAACGAAGTAGTCGGATCCGTGCAGAGTCTGATTGTAATCTCCTACTTCCGCTTGCAGAGCGTAGGAAGCTAAAAGCATCGCTGTTTCCTCGTGGACATAAATCCCTCCTTCCAAGACATCCTTCCGTAACTGAAGGTAGTACAAGTGACGAGTACACTGTTGTCTAACGGAAAAAAACGCAATTTAGGCTACTTTAAGATGAAATAATCATTCAAATTAAAAAAGATACCTTTTATTCCTGGAAACTTACTGTAAAAGACAAATGTTCTCCACGTAATACTTCACACGGAAGAAGATCGTAAAAACCAGCGATGAATTGCACGAAACCTGTACAGAAAAGAAGACAATCAATAACTAAGTACAAGAAATGTTAATAATTCGATCAGTCGAAGGGGCACTGCACAAGAATTGAATAACTGTTTCATTATCTGTGAAATGTTTGAACCCAGGAGTCATTTCAAAAGTAGGTTGAGTTTGATCCTCCGGGTGAACGTAGTCCTGAATAGGACTGTTGTTATTGCCAGTGACTGACGTTTCCACAACCTGTGCGGTAGTCATCTTCAGAGTCCAAGTGAGTTGTATCACGTCAGTTGATGGTATTTTAACATCGTGATAACATCCTGACTTCATTGACCAATCAGATCAATAACCAGAGTATAATACCATTAACTGACGTGTTACGACTCACTTTGACCCTGAAGATGACTACCGCACAGGTTGTGGAAACGTCAGTCACTGTCAACTACAACAGTCCTATTCAGGACTACGTTCACCCGGACGATCAAACTCAACCTACTTTTGTTTCATTATCTATTCAAAATATTTCTAAGTTCTTAACAAGCTTACCTACCTAACTAAATAATATGCGATGTGGCGCAACTACATTTTAGGATCAAAAAACATAAATGACGAAATACTTACGTCGTCTTTCCAGAGATGTGGAGCAAACTTTGCAAGCTTTGATAGTTTTTCGTTGAAGTCCAAGAACTCGTGTTCTCCATCTGTCACAAAGCAGTAAATGTGTTACATACTGCTAAGTATTCGGTCTTACGTAATCTGATAGACCTTGTCACTGTTTTGGAAGCCATCTTGACGAGTAGGCAAACGCGTAAGAAATTATAGTGTTTGTATGAGAATCTAATGTCGAATAATTTCGAATCCGTAAAACGGCTGTTCTGCTTTAATTAATTAACTTTACAGACAAATGTATAAAAAATTTTAAAAAGCGGTTCTAGCACTTAAAGCTGCATGAAACGCCCCCAAATTTTTTCGGTAGAATCCTTAGGAGTGAAGCTTCAGTTTACAATTCATATTTTTCTCAGAATAGTCGTTTTACGAAAATTATTCGACATTAGATTCTTATACAAATACTAATTTTTCACGCCGTTGCCTGCTCGTCAAGATGGCTTTCAAAACCGTGACAAGGTCTATGGCACTTTTTTAAGAATTTTTTTGGCTCATTCTTTGCCGCGGGGGGTCACTGCACGACTTCAACTTTAGTAGAATTCGCCAACATTTGACAAAGTAAGCGAGTTGGAATAAAGACGATGAAGATTGAAAAAAGGTGAACTTTTATGGGACGCTTTTACCGCTGTAGCTGTCTTAGTATCTTTTAAAACTCTCTACTTGAGGAGTGAAGGGAGGCTGGAGAAAAATTACTTCCGGTCAGAGTTGTCCTTGCCTAAAGATTGAAGGAGTGACGTCACGTTTAGGAGGCCAAGCTGCTTTGCACGATCTAAAAAAATCATGGCAGTTTACGATCGATTCATAACTGTGTTTTTACAATCTTTGGAAAAGAAGATGGGCTTGAAAGCTCGGACAACGGTTAGTTACCAAACACACTATGATCAGAAAAATAACGTTCTTTCAGGTGTGACTTTGCCGTTTAGAGAATTTAAGTGCAGGCATTTGATTTGTGCGGAATTTTAAACGGAGCTATGACAAGTCTCTTGGTACTACTTAAGTGTACACTTGGTTTTAAGCACCTTTTATGATCATAAGTCCAAAGAATATGGTTTCTGTAAGACCAAGATGTTCAGTGGTGACATTGTACAAGTCTTGACCAGTGGCAGAAGCCTGCAAGAAAAGAAGCCTGCCTATCAAACAATTTGCCCCCTTAAAAAAAACAACAAAACCAAAACAATCAAAACCAAGATAAATAGTTTAGAAGGTGGACTTTAAACACCGTTATTAAATGAGAAGTTGTAAGAATGCTCCTTTCTCAAGAATAGGTCACAGAAGGTGAAAAAAAGTCCGTGGAGACTTATCTTTCTTTTCGTTTCTCCTTTTCTACTCATTGCCACAATTTGAGAAGAATCTATAACAGTTTGATAGCTTGCTTTCTCGTAAAAAAAAAGCCTCTCACCTATTAATTTATCCTTCCTCATAATAAAATAAATACGTAAATGAATAAATAAAAGCAAAACTGCATCATTTTATCTTACAATTTTGTCAAAATTTTGAACATTATGCTTTGTCATGTAGCAAATCGAGCAATTCCCACATGACAGATTTTGGATATCATTAATCAATTTGTCCTTAATAAACATGCATTACCATTGCATGTCAAATGAATAGTAATTTTTACCTGAACTCGAACATTTAGTCTTTCTCCGTTTAGCAAGACAACGTTGATCAACTTGTCACCCTCGCCGATCTAAAAGCAAAGAACATGATCTTGTTAAATCTCGTATATCTTATGCCGTAACCAGTCTATATTTTTCTTGGGCAGTGCTACTAATGAGAAATAGTCGAGAACTGAAAGTGATTTCAACTAGGAACAGAAAAACACTTAAAATTGTTGACAAAGGCTGTGAGGTGTTCTAAGGCAAACTAAAAAGAGTGCTCAAAAACGACATCAAAAGTATGACGCATTTGTAAATAAACGAACACGTATTAGAGAGGCCCTGTTAGGGGTAAATTCCGACAAGCGACATGGCCTTGAACCGGCGACATGAGAGCCACGAAGTGGCGACGACCGACAGACTATTGCAACGAATTAGCGAAAGCGACACGAATGTCAAGACTGTCCGACAGCGAATTTGAGAATTGATGGAATTGTAAATGTACTGCAGAACATTTGCGCGTACACTGTTCGGTAGTAATTACTGAATAATGACCAGTAATGGCCAATAATGGCTAATAAGGGTCCAATAAAGGCAAACAGAAATACGTCTCATTTTACTGCTGTTTTGATTGTTCATTTCATTTGATTGACGTATCATGTTCCCCTCCTTGCATGACCCACGTGCGCGCTCCATCAATGTGTTAGAGAGATTTTTTTTCTTTTTCTTTGTCGCGGATACAGCGGTAGGAGCTATTAAAGTCGTTACTCCGACGAACTCCCTGTGCAAATTTCTTGAGCTACTTGATTCATTATGCAGAATGTTCGGAGTACATTTGCGCGGAGTTCAAGCAGAATCCCACACTATCGAAGAGGCTATTTCCTAGTTGACTGAACTGAGTTCAGTAGTTGACTTGTGGGTGAATGAGGTTCAAGAGAAAATGGGAAGGAAAGCAGCAACTCAGGGACCTCAAGGAACAATATCGTCAAAAAGGAAACGCAGCGTTGAAATTCTCAGTGAGTCATTATGTTCATTGAGAGATTTTCTGAAAGACGTCAACCCAGGGTTCAACAGCTTTCTCAAACTGGTCGCCACATTGACGCTTGTTGTGGAGAACTTTTTCAGCCAAATGCGCTCCAGAAATGACATGCCAACTGCCTTGGAGTTTGCACATCTATTTGCGCCCACCATTCGCGAGTCATTGAAACAACTCACTGACATTGGCTTTGTCAACTACACTTCCCCACACTCTTATTATGAAGTACCAGATGAGATGAAACTCCCGTTTCGAGACCTGCCTTCTTTCTCTGTTCCATTGTCAGTAGAAATGGCAAAAGATGACCAGCGGTTGATGAGACACTGGAGGGACAGCTTTGGTAAACCGGTCCGTCAACTGACCGTTCGAAATCAAAGTACCAAGGACAATGTAGGTACACTTCCATTGTTCGCATACACAACACCAGATCAGCCTCCAAGACCATCAGATTTTTCCACCACAGACGACCTCACAGCTAGAGAAACAGTGGTCACAGAAATTGAGCAGGAAGCTGTCAGAGGAGCCATTTTATTTGAGGCCAACAGTGTTGTGGTCATCAAGCGCGACCACATACGTGGATACCTGAACAGGGGACCCTTCTTTGTTGGAATTGTCGTAGCTGATGTCACCGACAAGGAAGAGAATTCTTTTTGTGATATTGAGTTGTTTGTTTCTTCATTTGAAGACTCTCTGCTGTTTACTTTGGATGAAACCGTACGAATCCACCGAGATGCTATCGTCAGTAAAGTGGGGGAAGAGCATTTTGAAAAAGGGTGCGATTTTGTGAAATTGACGGAGGTATCATACGAGACATTTCTTCGATACCAAAATGACGTGGAAGGCCTTTTGCCAGACAAAGAAGGCGGTGAAGAGGACAGCGACCTCGACTCTGATGATGATGAAAACCCAGCAGACGTCGTCTTTGAAGGAATGCCACTTCGCACAATATCCGGGAGAACTGTCATCCGCCCAAATCGTCTGGACCTTTAGTTCATTTTTCACAGACTTCTTGTAAACGTATGCCTTACAGATAATGAATGGTTGATAATGTCCTTCCTCCTGGGTTGTTATAGTTACGGAAAAGCACAGTCTGACAACTAAATCAGATTTTAACTCGGAAGAAACATTTGACTCTTGCACTACCAGAATTCTAGAAACGTTATGATAGCTCGAGTGTTTTGCCAGATTAGGCCTCGATTCACGCCAAGCCATTTTAAAAATATCTCTACACTTGTATAGTTTACTAAATGGAATTTTATTGACTTCAATTACTATTGCAAGTAGTCTGAATGAATATCAAACATTTATAAAGGTCTTAAAACCCTGGGCTTAAAAGTACTAAAGATAGAGGCCGTATATTCCGTTAGCGTCGCTGCAGCGAATGCGGATTGTCAGACTGGCAACGAGCTAAAAAATTATTATTGAAATTCCGACAGGCGACACGAGAATGTTTCGAAATTGCGACATAGCTGGCTGTGAAATTCAGACGGGGGACATGGGCACCCCCCCTAACAGGGCCTCATTAGACATTTCAAACTACCCGGAAACTATCACATTGCCATACCAAGTGCAAAAACCAAAAGCCAGTGAAAGTGAATTAGCTATAGTGGCAATATTCAATAAATTTATCTGGAACTTGTGGTGAACTATGCAGGTGCAGTTGTAAGTAACAGATGTGTTTCTCCTGCCAGAAGAGTCAAATTTTCTGTGTGCAGAAAGTGGAATTCATAAGAGGACGTACGCGAGCCACAAATCGATAGGAAAAACTATAATTAATAGCGTGCAAGAAAAGAGAAGGAAGAATGAAAAAATAAAAGAACAAGAATAGAAGAAAGGAAAGTACCAACACGCCTGCCTCCTCGCCCTTGTCGTCTGCTCGTCTTCCCGCCTGAGAGTGGCACAGTTGCAGAAGAAATATTACAAGTTAGGCATTGTTTAGAGATGTTAATATGAAGAATATAAAGTTGTTATGGACCTGAAAAGTCCTCAATTAATTCTCATGCAGAATGATGTACCCCTGAAGAGGCAAAGCATACGTTATAAACTTAAAACTGAGACTAGGAAGGTGAAAGCCATACAGATGATAAGAGAAGATAAAAAATAAAGAAGAATAAGCTCTTCATCGACTAAAAGATACCAACAAAATATAGGAGTCACGTAGACACAGCAATTAATTTACTTTCTCTGCAGGGATTAAGCATGCGTTCAAGTTTTAAAACTTAAAATGGTAAAATTTTTCTTGACTATGATAGGAAAAAAAACTGAAAAAAGGAGGAAATAACCTCGTTAGAGAGGAGCTAAGCTGAAATGTTCTTTTTAGCTCTTGAAGTTAATTAGGAAATGATTATTTCTTTACCTTAAGAATGCCTGAAAATGCAGTTGATAAGCTAAAAAAGCGATGCAAATGACGAAGGGAAGTTCAAATATATAATATCAAGGAAATAAACTACTGAATGGCAGATGAACTTAGAAGACCGATGCCTGAATGTAAAATAAACGGAATTATATGCATGAAGAATGTTTGATAATATATTCATTTTTAGTAAAAGAAAAAATAAATAAATCGAGATATTTATGCCAGAGACTTTTCTAATGAGAGACATACAAATAAAACCGAGAGACGAAACTGAGTACGAATGTGTTTTGGAGTCAAGATCAGAGTAAATGCCAATTAAACTATTTAATCTATGGACGAGTCATGTTATTAATAGGTGTAAGTATTTTTTTACCGGTGTACTTTACACGCTTCACAAATTGACTGGCGACCTGTGAACGCCCTCCTGGGGAAGCCCGAGAGTAAAAGCTTTACCTTGTTTAAGCGATTATAAAAGTCACTGTTTTTGTTTACCTTGTTACACCTACAAATAAAATGTATGAGAAAAACCATAGAAAAACCATAGAAAAACGCTAAATTTATGTACGAAACGCAGGAAAAAATTGGAAGTCTCCCACATTGATTTCGTCATGCTGCTTGCATTAGTGCCAATCTGGGTGCTAAACAAAAATCGTTATGAAATATTCAGTATCATAACATGTTAGTAATACGTCTTATTCTAGAAAGGAATTTGCAAAGACGCTGGCGAATGAAAAGGCAAATGAAGGTTTAATGAGCTGTTGGGAATGAAGACGTATATTAACAATAGATAAACTAAAGCATGTTTTTATTATAATATAAATTGGCTGAGTTGTTCCTCGGAAAAGGGACTTGCTTGAAATTTGAATAATCTCCTTGGAGCCAATGAAAGGGTTACGATTTGACTTTTTTTTTCTTGCTAATACAACTTTGGATCATTATTCGTTTCTGGGAAACTGCCCACCTACCCCTCCCCTAAGCCAACATTTTGCCTTAAGTGAGAAGTAAGTGTTAATGTTGGATTAGGGGAGGGGTAGGTGGGCAGTTTCCCAGAAACGCAGAGTTACCATGATAGATAATCCGAAGTGGATTGAGAAGAAATATTATTTGGCTGATTTCAGTATGAGGAAAAACAAAGGTTATTTAATTACATGGATTGTTCTGGCATTTTAATTGGCTCGTGAATGAGTGTCTGACCAGCGGTGTCTGAAAAATTTATCCTAAGAAAATAATTGCTTTACCACCATAATGAAGAAAGTGAGAATAATAGAAACGATCATTCAACATAGATTCTTTTAAAAGAGTAAGAAGTAACTAAAAACTCTCTCTTTTACTGGCTATTTTTAAACATTATAACAGACAATTGTCAGATTAAGATCACTTCCAAGAAAATGAATGTTGATAGTCTGGCTTCAAGGATCAAGGGCCTAATATGCAAAATTCGTTAAAATCCAGAAATTAATTAGCAAATAGTTCCGATTAAAAAGCTGTTTATTAAGGGGCATAAACAATTATATAGAAATAGAACTGGAATTTAAGCTAAATGCACCGTACACTGCACTTATTAGTCTCTTCTGTATGCAAATTCCCCAGCCGAAACATCGACAATCAACCTCGATGTTTTTAGTAATTAGGCGTCTTTTCCAAGATTCTTAACTGCTTTATCAGTTAAGAGTGTCCAATTTTAACCTAGATAAATAGGCAGTTGGCCCTTTCGTAGACGGTCGCTGCCATTTTTAAGACACTTAGAATATTTTTGACCTGTTATTGACAGTGTTTCTATTACAAAAGAAAGAAAGTCGCAACCCAGGGTCGAACCTGGACCTCGAAACCGGGCCTTTCGTATCCTAATCTCTCTCCCTTACCACTACACTACAACAAGGACCTGCTAAAATTCCGAAAAAAATAAGTACATACACTAGCAAACTGTCTTTCTTAACTGGTACATAAATAACAGGTGACCCTACCCTTTCCATAATTTTAACGTAAATTCAACTTGGGCTTCAACTTCATTCTTTCTAAGACTAGCCAAAAACGTATTATTTGTCTTATTGTAACTTAATCCAGGGAATATATTACATCCATCATGACTAAAAGCTTGGTTATCAATGGTGGCATCGACCGCTAAAAATGGAAACGACCGTTTACGAAAGGGAAATAGGCGGTAAATAGAGACTACGATCCGGTTAAATTGGAAGCTGCCTGCATATAACTTCAACTGTAATTCTCAAGGATATTGAGAACTTTAATTAGTCTATCAAGTCTGCAAAAGGTAGTTGGAACAATTCTAGACTTAAACAGGCATTCATTGAAAATGTAAAATAATTAAAAAGAGGTCAACGTCAATTGTGAGAGCCACAGCTAGTTCACATCTTGTCACCTGTTGTTTAGCATGAAATGAACTGTAATTTTGACGTGTGCTTGTTCCAGTATTCGACATTATATAGTACTTCTGTGCAAAAAAAAAAAGGTTTGAACGTTAAAAAGAAAAAAAAACTTCTTACTGGAAAATAAAACTTCATCTCGGCAGTTTGACAGTAATTGCCCTTTTGTCGATGGCTCCAAGTCTAGAGAATTCAGGTCAATTGACCTCAGCATGTACGTATTAGACGACCAAGTTTTTGGAGGAAATTTTATTCTCAAATAAGTTGTTCTGTTGAGAGGTAGTTTGTACACTCCAAATTTTAACAACCTTATTTCCAAAATGCTCATTAACTTCTCTTAGTTGCACTCGAATCTTATCTGGGCCATAAATATTTAAATCAAATTAAAGAGATGTAAAAGATCTCGTTTAGTATTTAAGTACCTTCTGGTCAAACGCAGATTCGCGACGTTCGCGGTGTGCGTTTTAAAAACGTTATGTAAAATCTATCGTTTATTTATTTATTTATTTATTTCAGTATTTATTTACAATATGCTTGGTGTACATATAGATAGCTTATAAGTTATAATTTGGTATCTAGAAGCCCCTAACTAAGTTATAAGCTGCGTATAGGGTTAAGGACATTTGATGATATTTGTTAAAAACTGGAACAAAAGAGGACCAGGTATGTAAATTGCAGATCTACTCAGTTCATACTAAACAGAAAGCATTAATCAATATGCTTAATTTATTATTGAAACAAACTGGGTTTATTCCAATGCGTAGAATTGATTAACAGTAAATTCAACTTCAGTTGACAACCTGTATATAACATTTATTTCCAAGGTTTTGTTTTATGTTCCTGTGTAATAGATTCGGACAAAGAGAATGAACCATCTTAAAAATAAGCACGTCTTATAGAAGTCCTTTCCATCCGGCGGTGTAGACTGGTCAATTTAGCTTCAATAAAACATTTCAGAAAATCTTTTCAGATCTGGCCGTGTTATGTTCATGCCTGGATGATCGCCACGCGAAAGCTTTGAAATGAGATTAAGGCCAAGTCCTGCAGCGTTTTTTGAAAAAAGGTGTCATGGTGTTTCGCCACTTGTGGTAAAATGCGTCAAAATAGGCATGAAAATAGTTCCCAATTTGCTAGGCAATTTTCTCACAGCACGAGTCGTTCCGAATTCTTATGCAGTACATCAATGGAAATGTAATTTCAGTATGGTCAAAAGATCCGTTCTGCAATTAACACTAAGGGTAAGACAAGATAAAACCCACACCTGTGGGAGCAGATATCGCTCTACTGTTCATTCGGAAATAACTGGTCAGGAATTACATCATTCTGTTTATCTAATCAACGTATTAAAATTTTACGCATGCGGCGATTATTTTGTCGACACTTTTTATCCCAGGACGAAACTCTTCCTTTTTGCTGACCACACCATTCATCCACTTTCTATACAGTTTTCCCTTTAACTTTCGTTTCGAGTAAATAGCCTTGAAATCGTCATTACATTTTGCCGGAAGCCGTAAACAATTGAATTTTTTTAACAAACACCGAAACTGAAAAAATGCGCAATTAGTGGAACCTAGATATAATGAACCTCTATATAACGAAGTCCTTGGTATAACGAGCCATTTTTTTTACCCAAGTAGTAGGAAAGTATATGAAAAAGAAACTTGATATAACGAAAGTTCATTATAGCGAAGAAAATTTACCAGTCCCTTGGCCCTTTGTTAAAATTAAGGTTTCACTGTAGTACAAGGCTCTTTATTCATTTTCCTTTTCGATCCTTTAATGTGTAATAGGACTTTCTGAGCACTTCGCTGTAAAATGTATTGCGCGTTAAATGAATGGCGCTAATTCTTTTTCGTCCCGAGGTACATATCAGTCAGTAATCAATTTGTAAAAACTTTCCTTGCTTTTCAGTTTATGTTATCTACACTATATATAACACGCTGGTTTACAAGGCATAAAACTGCATTGACTACGGGGTTACTAAGAGGCACGTTACAGAGGATTAAAACATCCATACGCTAACATAATGGAATTAAAAGCAACGTGAGCGGACTTATATGTTTCGGAAGTGGTGTACTGAATATCTTCTTAAGGTTAATTTGACGTTTAAGAGTTTTCTCTTTCAAAGCTCAAACAATGAGGTGAGGTTTTTAGACAGTCCCTAATGGGGAAGTGTAGCTGAAATAGAGTTGTATAATACCTCATAACGAAAGATAGCTCAACCCAATGATGAGTACAAATAGCACAATATTTCTCCACTTACCACTGTAGCCGCAGAGTTCATGGGAGATGTTCTCAGCACCTTTTAAATCTTACGAGAGAAGGTCGTTCTTCCTCTTTGCCTTCATTGTCGTATTTGCTACAATTGTTGTTTGCTGAGCCAGTCTTTAGTCTATGCTTACATTTCCAGTGGACGATTGACCAAACGCGGGCAGAAAATGTCTAAATGAGTGAAAAAACAGTATTCACATGTTACCTTAAGTGCAATGTACATACATGCAGTTTTCTGTTTGAGGAACAATTTTTCAATAATATTTTATCTTGTTTAGGTAAGAAATTTTTATTTTGTTGAATTCATCACAAATAGACTTTGCTTTTGTTTTGGTTTTCAACCTGCATTTTAATTTCGTCGCGAACATCTTGCGACAAATCGAGTTGAATCCATTTCTCAAACGGCTAAAAGAAGAAAAAAACGTACGAAAATATTGCAAAAAAGACCTAAAGCATTAACTACAATAAAAAACAGAATTGCCAAATTGTAAATTCACAACGTTGAAATATCTCATGGTGCGCTGTAGTATTGTCAAAATAAGGCAAACATGTTGAATCTTTTTGCCTGAAAAACAGAGATAATCCTAATCGCGTTTTTCACCAAATGTAACTCACCTTATTGAAGCGAAACACGAGTTTAGAAGCCCTGAATAGCTGTTACGCTGACGAGTTTTGTTGCGCGCGATTTAAATGTCGCTTTGATCTTAGGCAAATCTATGAACGACAGGTCGGCAGGTGAATCAAACCAAGCCTTATGCAAATTAGTTGTCAAGATCTCCAAATGCATAATTTTAAAGTCTGTTCTAAACTTCCATTTCAGGCATTTATAAATCACATCATAAATTAAAAACCCAAGAGTGGATCACCGTCTTGCGCGCACCTGTTTAGATTAAAAGAAACAAGCCAGGGCAAAATTCATTCCCACTCAATAATTGTCTGTGCTTTTATGGCAGTGAAATAATTCACTCTTTTATTAAGAAAATTTGCATTTCTTCATAGTGAAGTAGGAGTGTTATTCATATTTTCAATTTGTGGTTAGTTATTGCTTCGGATTGTTGAAATAGGTTTTTCAATCACATAGGTCGCTTGCGGGGGGGTTATGTATAATTTATAGCTTTTCTCCAAAAGACTTCGTGTAAAGAATCCCGAAAGATGTTGGGATTATAGAATTCAAGGAATTAGTGGTAAGAGCAAACAGAGGAAAAGGACAACCGTGGTGGAAACAATGGGAAATTTTATTCATGGCATTTCCTCATTGTGTTAAGCTAAACTGACAGAGCTTTCGGTTTCGTCAGAATGTACCTTGCTGTTAAGAATCTGCATGAGTATGGAGAAACAAGCTTAGTAAGTTCCTGCATGGTATCACGGATAACTCGAACGCCGAGGGCGGAGCGGATTAACGAGTGTAACTGAAGAAAAAGAGATATCCAGGGGCCCGTTTCTCGAAAGTCCCGATAATTAACGGGCCCGCAAAGCTGTTGTTGTTTACGTGCAAGATGGAGGCTTCGATAGCTGGGCATCTAACATGATAAAACTATCAGTTAATGAAACAAAATGCAGTAGTTTGCTAGCCAGAACCCGTGCTTTTATTCTTTATATTTAGTTTTGAATATTTGATTTCGGGCCCGAAAAGTTACCGGGACTTTCGAGAAACGGGCCCCAGAAATTCCTTCGAACGAATGAAACGGTTGCAGAAAATTCGCACCACTGTAATCTGAAGTTTCTTTATGCCAGAAACAGGCCAAAACCGCCCTTTATTCCTGACAAGATAGAACTGAAGGATCTCATGTGTAATGTTACTGGCAATTTTCATAAAAGTTATTATTCAAACAAAACGAGAAGAAACTAAAATACGCCTGACATCAACTGAGGAACAACAATTAAATTTTTCTTTGATTAAAAAAATGATAGCCTGTTTTGTTTGTTTATCTGTTTTTGTTTATTTTGTTTGTTTTGTTATCGACAGATAACTGCAGTTTAAAACGCTGATAAGAATAGGGGTGGCATTTCTTCCCAAAGTTTTCATGCGCACAGTAAATTGTGGAGCGTGTTCTCTCGAATCATTACAATTTAGTGAATTACAGTCTGACCGAGGCTAAGAAACAGTGATTCAGTATTAGACGCTATACAGTCACTATACCGTCCAGTAAATAGGCCAGTTCAAGAGCCATAATAGGACAGGTCCTATTATGGCTCTTGGCCTGTTATATTACAGAGCGTACAAACTTTTATGAATATCATAGATCTACATCAAGGTATATAATTATCTTGTACATGATAAAGTACGACCAGAAATAACATTTGTTTGAAAACGGGTTTCCTAGACTGATAAGACTAAACAAGGGCACATCATTTTATATGTAATACATTATATTTCACGAATTCGCAAAGTTCCACTGAAGG
This sequence comes from Porites divaricata, assembly GCA_038088405.1. Lineage (NCBI taxonomy): Eukaryota > Metazoa > Cnidaria > Anthozoa > Scleractinia > Poritidae > Porites > Porites divaricata. The sequence continues at coordinate 5,356,791 of JBBMOI010000002.1, forward strand.
CAGCCGTATGTACCTAAACACTATACTATTTCACACGAATTATTACGTCACGGATAACCATTCTAGATGGTTATTTACCCCAAGGACCACAAAGCGTGCAAACTACGTGAGACATGGACCGGTAGATATGGAAGCGTGGACATCAAAGAGAAAGTAAATTGATTGAGATTAATTGAGGCCGTTTTATTAAAATTGTCACAAGAGAGGTGAAACTCGTTTTTTACTCTGGCCCTAAGCGCATAATATATCTGTGAAGTCAGTTTTCATTTATTGTTAAAAACAATATTTAATAGCAGTTTCTTTATACCATTTTTTGAGTCTTTTAAGGTGGCTGCGTCATTAATACAGGCGCATTTAGCTATGACCAACTTTTCGACATAACGTCTTCGTTTTTAATGCGATGGCAGCGAAACTTTGCAAAGAATTACAGATATTATTCAGCAATGATATGAAATATTCCGATTTTATTGATGGTAAGTATTTTTTGTGAAATTAAGTGCTTAAAAGGACCCCACATTTCGAAGAAAATCGCTTCTAGAAAAAGAATTGTACTGATATTTTTAACTGAAATTTCTGGTATCGGTTTTTATTCATATAATAAATATGCCAGAGAAATTTCAGAAAAATCGTTGGAGCAGAAGTTCGTAAGCAGGAAGTCTTTCAAAATTTAGCTGTGAAATTGTTCTTGAATACCAAAAAGAAATTGCTCTAAGGTAGAAAGAGCCACCAGTTTGAATGTTCGGGAGAAGTGATTCCAGTGTTTTCTAAATTAATTCTTAAAACAAAAGTATTAATTGTATTTTTTTTGTTTGCCATTATGCGTTCTGTTGAGCCAATTATATATTATTAATTTCGACGAAAAACTTGTTTAAATATCTTTATTAGTAAAATCACGTTACTGCACGCCTTGTGGTTGCTAATTTGAAGGAAAAAACAAAAATTTCGTCTGAATTAAAAAGGGGGATAATAGCTCTCTAAGAATTCAGTTGATGGCGAGGTTTTATATACTTTCACCATATTATAGGATTTCGCCTGGAGGAAACAGCGGAAGAACCAGGGGCACCCAACGACTGTTTTCTGTAAAATACCGATCTGTTCGGAGAAGCAAATAGTGCCTAGAATTTTCCACTACTTGAAGACGGCTAAAAAAATCTCGAGGACCGTTTTAATGCAAATTTTCGACTCTTATCTAATAAATTCCCTGCGATTTTCTGAAGTTTAATTTTTCAGATTTTACTGTCCAGATTGGGCTATTTTTCGTACAAAAAACGGAAATCTAAGATTTTCGGATTCAAAAATGTGATGGAGAGAGGCATGACAAAACTTCTCAACGTCGCATCAAATTAAAATGCATCTAAATTTTTCGGGAAAATAAAACTGAAGCCCTTGTATTTTCGAAAGGACTCAAGTTCCCCTATGATGACCGAACAGATTCGGTCGTTGGGTGCCCTGAAGAAATTCGACTGTCCATTTCCGATTGCAGTCAATGATATTTCATTTATTAAGAAAAACACTTTTATAAAGTAGAACCCCGGTAACTCGGCGAACTCTGCAGGGAAACGGAAAACTGTTCGATTTAGCGGGGGATTCAGAGTTATCTGAGTTCGAGTTCGAGTTAGGTGTCAGGAGTTCATTTTGTTATTAGCATGTAACTATGTACTTTCATTCGCGATATCTTGTTCTCTTTAGTATGAGATGCACACACTAAAATTAACCTAGTAAGTACATTATTATTCATTCAAAATATTTCCCCAATTCTGATTGGCTAAAAGCACACGCATAATTCACCATAACCAGTTACTGATGACCAAATTTGGAAGAATTTTATGTTTAACGAGGAAATGACGTCAAAAATGCAGCCCGCTACAGGTTAAGGCAACGTTAACCGAGAAGACCTGGGTACGAGGTTGAGTTGTTGTTGGCGGACATTTCGCTCGTTTCAAGAGTAAGAACTGCAGCTGAACTCGGCGAAATAATAGCTAAACACATGACAAAAACAGCAAGAAGACAACTCGTAGGGTATCATCCTGCTTTTTGGAGAATATTTGCGGAGCTGGACAAACCTAAAGGTACACTATCGAAGATGAACTTAACATCGATCCAGGTAAGCATGTTTTAGCTAGGAATTATTTTGAAACACCCTCCCGATCTGCTTAATTTTTCATATGCTACTCAGCCTCATTCATTAATTGCTAAATATGTACTAGTTGGGCTGATTAAATCTATTTAGATCTTTTAATTGATACTGGTCACGTTCAGCTATGATGTCATTCTCCAAGCGACGCTGTATCAACCGGAATCATTTAAAAGAAGTTATTTCATGATACGTTTTAAATTTTACGTTCAAGTTTCAAAAATGCGCAGAAATACAAACTATCCTTAGCAGAACTGAACAGTTATTTCGTATGTTGTTTTGATTTTATTTTCATGTGTTTATAGGGATCTTACAGCAATTCACGAAATGGTATGGAACTAAAAGTTGGAACCAGTCAGGCGCCGGTTGTTGAAAAAATATGGATAGCGCTATCTACGGGATAAACCCTCTGGGATAAATCAATATTCAGTGGATTGTTATTAGCAAAACCAATTGCACTATCCAGACTCTATCCAGTGAATAATATTTTATCTGTTGTATGCGATCAGATAGCAGGTAGCAGGTAGCAGGTAACAGATCACCTTTTGTGCAACTGGCGCCAGAACTATCACTCAATATTGCCAAAAGAGGAGTAAGTAAAAACCAAATTAATTTTTCATTTGCTGAAAATATATGAAAAATAAAGGAACAATACTTCCACGCATTAAAAATTACAAAGGCTAATATAGAATACTATATGGTTGATCATATGACAGCTTATTCATTTCTATAAATACCTTTCTTATGCGGATAACCTGACAAACTACCATTAGTTAATTCCTATAAGAAGAATTATTTTCCTCTTATTGCACATGAGGTTTTGGTCAGCGGTTTGTACCTTACATGAAATTACTCACATGACGTCACGGAGGCCATATTGCTGTCCCAAAACAATGAAACGGCGGCCATGTTGGTGTCCCAAACCAATCCTCTGGGAGTTGTACTCTTTTCTTAAGCAAATGCTTTCTTTTGTTCTAATAAATTTGCATAGATGCTGGCTACGTGAGTGAAAACACTCTGTAGTTTTGTGCTTTGAAAACTGGGTAGTCTCATTACCAGCGTGTTTAAATTTAACATGTAAACCGTGGAAAATGAGTGTTAAAATTTCATGACACAATCCAGGACCATGCCATAACTTTCCCACAACATACTCTTAGCAAAGATTTTTTTGGCAAATTCGAATAAATGTCATTTTAAATAGCTACAGACTTAATCCAAAAATAAAGTGCAAAAGAGAAAGTAAAGAGGCATTCTGAAATTTCATTCTTGGGTTGACAACGTAGGTTAAATAATGATTGTACGATTCACCTGCATGCCATTCATTAAGAAAATCTAATCATAAACTATCTCACCTTCCAGGGTTTCTTGCCCGGATTCTTCACATAACCAGAGAAAAACAAAAGATAAAACTTAAACCTCTTAGCACATTAAAAACTATTCCTCGCTGAATTCAAAACGGGAAAAGTTCTACTAACGGATAGTTTTGCATAATTCTAAGACGAAAGTTATCAATTATAAATGGCGTTTGATACAACCAAACTGCCTTTCAACTGCTTGTTAATAGCTGACTTAGTATTTGCCAAACTGTGAATATTCCTAGAAGGACGATAATCGTCTCGTCTTCTAGATATGAGACTACGATCATACATACTTAAGAGTTGAAGGCTGATTGGAAAGCTGCAAATCATTGTATTTAAGTTAACTTTGTTATATTCCCAATTTTTCAATTACATTATACTAACCTATACAAACCTTGTATATTCGTTTTAATTTTTTTTTCAATATTGCTAGTAAACGTATGATAAGGTAGACTTGAGGTAGAAAGTCGATCTCTTGGCGAGCGGAGCGAGCCTTTTTAGGCCGCTAAGCTGCCGACCGAACGACGAAGTCTCGAGAGGTGGACCTTCGTCCCTCGCCATCCGACGAACGACTTTTTTGAAAGTCTAATGATAAGGCTACAATTCCTTACAACAGGTCCTTGTAACTTCTTTTAAGAAGTTACAAGACCTGAGCTTAGGGCTGCTTGCTAAAGTAACAACAACAACAACAATAAGCTTTATTTGCATGACCATAACAAAGTATTACAGTATTGCAAAAGCTACTTGAAATTAATCATTGATTCCTTGTAAATTAAATATTTAAATTAATTTGAAAACGTGTTAATCATTGTTTATTTCTAACCATCAGTAGGATTAATTATTCCGGACACAAAATGCTGCTCTCACCCCTCTAGCTGCTTCAGCTCAGCAGCGACGCTCGAACGATTACTCGGACGTGATAAAAATGCTCGTTGGACAACAATCTCAAGAGAGTTTTTCCAAACAAGGCTAAGAACTTGATTCCTGAACTAACCGACGTCTCTTTTTATAGTCTGTATGAAACGTCTCCTATTTCTAGGGTCTGAATGGAGGTACTTCGATGACACTTAACACTTAATTTTATAATCTTTTAACTCTGTAACAATGAAACAGCTAAATGTTAGGAATTTTAACACTATTTGCGTGGTTTTATATTTGTGTCAGTACATGTAATGCACCTATCAATGTTAAGCTCCAAGGTGGGGGGGGGGGGGGGGGGCTACCCACGGGAAATTGACTGAGCGTGCCTTCCCCAGGGTCGGGAATTTGACATGGCCGCCATCTTGGAAGACTGAGAGAAACTGGAAATGAGTGACCTGCCATCTTGGTAATACCCAAAAGTCACCAGAGGTAAATGACCTCTGCTTTTCTTGAAAGTAACAAGACAACATGAGCGAAAGAATGGTGAGGAAATCTGTTTTATTTTTCGGTATATATGAACCATCACTTCTTTCATTGTATGATCGAATGTTTATAAATAGAAGAGTCTTCGTTCCTTCTGTTTCTGTTTCTATGTGAGGTTGTAAAAGACATATCCTTTCCAACCTGTCAATTATTAAGTCCTAACTCTGTTAGAAAAAGTTATCGCAGAGGCGGGAAATTGACATTTAGTAGGTGCCTGGGTGTGGGGAATTTGACTCTGGCTGCCATTAAAATGTCAAATTCCCCTGGGTCTGCCTGCCCCCCCCCCCCCCCCCCCCACCCTGGGGCTTAACATTAATAGGTGCATAATGCTAAATTGTGGTAGCCTCATGGGTTGTGTTTGCACTATGGGAGCAAGCTGGCCCCTGTAGTAGACTCAGTAGATAGGGATGGGGTGGGGGGCAACCAGATACTTTGTTCGCGATATACCGCTTAATCACCAGCTTCTTCCATCGCCGGGAACTGAAGTACAAATTTTCAATGGTTCATGTAAGTTAAACATATGATACGTTAATATGTTTCGCGCTCACAAAATGGCCCTCGGGTGACTCTCTAGCTACGCTCTTTGAAATCCTAATGTTTGAGAGAGTCCCTTACCTGCTCTAATCAAAACATTCTATACTACAATAGCTCAGTAACAGTTCACTGACTATGCTATATATGCGACACGTGTCTCTACATCAATTCCCCCACCAGTGTCGCAGCCGTTTAATTTCAGGAACCCTCCACTGACTCAAACTCACAGAAAGCACGGAGGTCATAACTGAGTTGGCTGAACTGATCAACTAAGATAAAATGGATACAGATGTATGTATGTGTGGTGTTTTTTTATATCAGTAATGAATAATGAATTGGAAACAAAAAAAAATTTCAACCAAACAAATACAGTAGTGTGGAAAACATGGTTTTGATATCAGTGGGACTAGAAGTGCGAGTTATATAAGAATGAGCAACTCATGCAGAACAAAGGCCTTTATCTCATGTAGTAAAAAAGCACTTAAAGACTTCAGTAAAACGTTTGCTACAAGAAAGCAATACACTAAATTAGTTCTTTGTTTTATTAGTACCACAGTTTTAATGGTTACCCAATATCAAGGAGGGAAACTTTCGTAATGTGTGCCGAAAGAACATTGGATATATTTTCAAGTGGAGCTTCATGACTGAGAACCAAGTTAAACTGTGAAACAAACAAATAAGCAAATACACCAAGTCAGTTTGAAACCACAGCTGTGTATTTCACTTTCACTATAGCTTTAAGACAATTTTAATTTTTGGCTGATTGCTACGGTCATCACAAGTCATGCATGTTAAAAGCCAGATTTCCTCGCTGTCGACTTTGAAAAGGAGGACGGAAATTAGTATATTGGGAGCACTTGTACACGGCGTAGTGTCGAGTCCTTAGGGCGTCATTCGCAGCACTTTTCATTACAAGTAATTATGTGGCCAAAAAAGGATTTTCAATCTCGAGAAGTTCTTAACAATACTAAGCTACTGTCCAATCTAAATATCAAACAATAAACCAATGGGAAGAAGTAGTTGAAGAGGGAGAGTATTTGACTGAGGTTAAGTCAAGGGTAACAGTGAAAAACTGACGTGACGATTTTTTTTTCACTGAGTCTTCATTCGAAGTAAAATTGGCCACTGTCGTCGGGGACTAGCTCGACTAGTTACGGCCAACCGAGCTCGAACTTTGACAGAGCTCGAACTTCAATCAGACAATTGAACCACATTCCAGCTTTTTGCTCGACCTCCCTCCATAAGTGTATCTCATGTACGATGGCTTACGAGAGCCCATTATTATCCAGGTGATCTGTGACGTCACTGCGGGGGCCTGGGGAAAGAAATTTTAATGCCGTATCCCATAAACCAAAGCTGACGGGAACAGATTGAGTTGGTGCGCGCGTTGGTTTATGGGATACGGCATTAAAATTTCTTTCCCCAGGCCCCCGCAATGACGTCACAGATCACCTGGATGGTAAACACGACCAGCTCGTTTATCGTAGACGATTTATGCATATAGATTTCCGAGGTGGTCGATAACGTGAGCTTTGATTTTTCACGGCACTTCTGTGTCCAATTTGCTTCGATAAATTCAAATCTCAAAGTTCAGGGTGGCAAAGGGGTTTTCCCTGACGCGTGAATGGGACCCAAATTAGCAGCGTGATGCGTGATTTACTATTTTCACAACGACTGACACGTGATTTTCCTTTGAAGACATTAAAAATAGACAGTTATGACACCATCTTCTTGCCCTTTTTTCTCGTTCCAGTCGACCTCTGATTTCCTTAGCCTCCCACGCACGCAGGCGTTTTAAGGGAAGCTCGTGTTACGTCCCTCGAAACCGAGTGTACAACCGAACATGCAACAGGATGCAGGCCCGTAACAGTTAATTTAGCTTCCCAAAGAAAATGCCCAGAATGCTAGAAAAGTCTGAAAGATGAGCTCTGTTAGCGGAAGTGTAAGAGGTACATCTTAAGATCGGCTACTATTTTCATTCCGTCAAACGCCCGGACCCTGGCATTTATTTCAAACTAGGAATGGTGGGACAGGCGACTTGTTAAGTTTATATTTATTTTCTTGGTGGGCGATTATCTTACACGAAAAACTGCCTTGAGGTCTTATTGATAACTTCTTATTTTAGACTATTGCAGATTTAAGGCGATTATTCTGGGCCAGTTCACACGGTATGTCCGCTTTTACTTTCAAAATCCGACAGAATCCTGGAATCGCTTCGGTGTCTATGCATAATCAGGGTTTTTTCTCCGCTCTTTTAAATCAAACACTGTTAGTAAGTGTTTGGTAAGAGGTCTGATTATGCTACCTACCCTTGATTTTCCCCCGGGATTTTCCTATCTTATATAAATATTGGCTGTGTCTACCACGTAAAGAAAATAGACTAGATTTTTAAAACATCATTGAAGGCCATGGTCAGCCAAAGCTGTTTGTTATGCCACAACATCTCACGTCTTTTGCAATATAGTGGTCTAACATTTTGACCTGGGGGGTGAACCTAGGAATACTTGATGGGGATGCCCTGCCCGGTTCTCCAAATCCTGACCCTATAGTCAGACCAAAAAATGTCATTTTTCACTCCCGTTTTCATACCGGGCCTCTAAGAAATTATGTGATTAATACTTAGATTAGAACAGCAAGAAATTAACAAGATTTTTTAAAATTCATTTCGAATTCTCATATATTTCTCTTTCGTTCTTACTCATTTGGAATTCAAACGATAAATACGTGATACACTCCCGTGGTTCCCTCGAAAACCATACTCGCCGATTCCAGACCAAAATGGGCAAAGTCTATACCCGTTTTGAGACCAGAACGGCTCAAAAACCCCTACCCTTGCGGCGGTATACAAGGGATGTGCCCCCCTCTCTTCGACAATCGCTAGTGCTGTAAGAGACCATAACAAACTGTGTACTTCTTCCACCCTCCCGCCAAAAACTCAATCCTCTTAGTATCACGTGATGTGAGAACTTCATTAACTGCAAATCGCTTACAAATAGCATGTACATACCCGGGACAACTGGTACTGATATTATATTTATTAAACTCTAGTACATTCCTTACATTTTAAGCAAAACTGACAAGAGTTTAAGTAAGTACGTGTAAGAATTAGGTTTTAGCGGAATTTGTCTCGGCGCTGTAGAATGTGGACTACTTCTTTTCAATTCCAATTAGGCAGTGTTGTTATTAACCAGTGAAAAACAGAAACAATCTGACGAAGCTTCTTAAAAATTGTTTAGTGATAGATAAGAGAGAATAAAATTTCATCAACAAAATCAGTGTACTACTTTCAACTTCCTCTTTTGGCCGAAAGTTTGAAAGAAGAAATTTCTTTGGAATTAATGGCATCTATTTAGGATCAGTTCTTTTAGGTGTGAGCTTCTTTTGGCGGATTAACAAAAGACCCCAACTTAATTAAAGTACGTTCAATGGGATTTAGATGTCAGTGTTGTTGATCAAGCGGACAAACATGTTTACCAAGTGATTAGAAAATCTTCAAAAATATGCTAGCAATTTTAAAATTTTAGAGTGTTTTTGCTATTTAACACCCATCTGATCAAAGTTAAGGCCTTATTTGAGAATAAGTATGACTGTTATTTTAGTTACGTTCCACGAGTTTTGGATTCTACGAATCCGGTGTCAGTGCATTGTTCAAATTACCAAACAAAAATCAGTTGACAAAGCAAATGTTTCCTCAAGTGTGTTGCATTGTTGAAATTTCCTGGTTTAATATGACAAGCCCTGCTACTACCCTCCCTGGCAGAGAACATGCACTTGTGTGTGTGCAGACTAAGAGTTTATTTGCATAGCAATTCGTTCCATTAGCTAATACTAGCCAGACGAAAAAGGAGGTCCATATTGAGATCTGACACGATTTATGGCCAGTATTAAAATATGCAAGACATATTCCCAATCAATCCATATCACACGGCGGGGAGGTTGTAGGAGGTCAGCGGGGAATAAGAATAGAGACGTGTCACTAATAACAAAGTTATTAACCACACAATAACCAAATGACTAATAGGAGCTGTCAAATTAAAAACAATGACTGTGAACTTCATTGCCTTCCACTTTGCAAAGCGACCATGACTCGTGGACAATGATGCCTCACAGCTTCGCCTCATCATCAAGAACTACACAGACGTCACTTCACTTTTGTGGACAACTAATATAGTAGAGAGGAAACCACAAGGAAGAAATTAGTGCCATTTGAATAACAACGAGTTTAAATAAGGAACACGACCACGTCACTAATTGTTTGCTCTCCTTTGTTTGCCAAGCGCCAAAACTTTTGTGTTCGTCATGTTGTGCGGACCAGTCACTATGAAAGACACGAGCTACGAGCCGTCTTTGTGGAACCAAAGAACTTCGGATAACGAAATAATGTACAAGGAATGGGGCTTTCACGGGTCATACGGTCAACAGCGTGTTAACGATTGGGATCAAGTCAAACTGAATCTTTCTCGATTTTCACAATCCCTTGTTGATGTTCGAGAGAGAGTTCCGACCGCAGCTAAAATTAAAAGCCAAGACTGCTTTCAGAGCGAGAGAAAAGCATTGTCAAATTGGTCCTCGACAACGGAAATTGGTGGAAAAGAGATGGAAAGACCCCAATTTCAAATTACAATTGAACAACCAATTCGACATGTTACGCCTTCCAGCGCAAGCAACGTTACATTTCCATCGTGGTCTAAGCCCCGCGATCTTTACGGCAACGGCCGTCGTTCATCTGACGGTTTACTGGCTACCGCTATTCCTTTCTCTGGGAGAAAAGCAATGGTGTTTAGCCCTTTATCTGAAGAGCACAGCGCGAACGATCATCGATCTGCTAGAACTGTTAACAATTGTAACAGCAGGGTCTCGACGCTCAATTGCCGCCGATTTTCCGATGGTTGCTTTCGCAGTGTTCCATCATACAAAGTATTCAGAAAGGTCAGCGTGGTTTTACCACAGCCTCGGAGAAGCGTGAACGTAGAGTCGGTGGAGGAAAGTAACACTAAAGACTTTCCTGACGGCAAAAAAGTACAGGATTTTGAAAGTGCTGATTGCAGCGGAAATGAGGAGGACGACCGTTGGAAGGAATTAGTGGCAAGGGCACAAGGATTTAAGAGCGGTGGCGTAAAAGGTGCGGGTAAACCAAGAGGATTGCAATTGGAAGACGTAAAAGGGAACATTAAACGTTCCTCAGAGATGGAAGAAGCTTACAGCGACATAAGCAGCGAGGCGTCTTTCTCGTCCTCCAGCAGCTCATATCACTCATCGTCTGACAGTGATAGTCAGTTTGGTAATGCGCGAACATTTAACCCGATATCCGGAGAAGTAACGAACTGCAATTCAACTGAAGGCCACACAAGTGGGAGCTCTAAGGCTGCAGTTACAACCCGCCGAGCTTCCATTCAACCTAAGTTTAACGGTTTCTCAGGAAGCAATAATACGCGCAGATATTCAGTAGCAACCTTTAGCCCCACGCGTTCTTTCGACACCGCGAACACGGCAAAACTTTCTGGCTATAGCACGCAAAGCGCGTTAGAACAAGCGCGGCAACTTCTTAGCAGGTTACAGTCAGAGGGAAAGAGCAAGAATAAGAAAGAGAGACTAGAAGAACTAAGCACAGCACTCAAGTGGATTCTAGAAGAGCTTAACCGCATTGAAACTCCAGACAGGCAGCTAGTGAGTTTGTTTATAAGTTTGCGTGCCAAAATAGTAAACTTAAAGGCTGATCTAAAGACGGAAGAATTCGATGCGACCTGCATCGATCCTGCTGAAATCGGCAGCGCCCTACCGATGCAAAATCTCATGACCGAAGCCAGCATTGACAATGCCTGTTCTAGACGGTTTAGCTGGTGCTGAAAAGAAAACATTTTCTGTTGCAGGTAAGTTGTTAAGAAAATTGTTTTTCTTGCACAACATTTGATATTGTTTCCGTTTCACGCGTAACAGTTGGGATAACGCAATAAGGCTTGGACCCTCAATGCCTTAGCCGAACAACTTCAAATTGAGCAAGTGTTTGCGTTTCACCTCAAAATTAAAACAAGTCTCAATGTACACAAAGAAGAATGATGTTTGTTATCATGAAGATTCAGTGAAGAGGGGTATTAACATTTTGATTTCCTCGAATAAAATTAAAGTTCTTTTCAAGTCATTGCCCAGCTGTTGGCATTAGGGCCCGGGGATGAATAAAATAATTGCGTGGGAAAACCATTCTTCCGCGAAAACGGTTATAAGAGTAATGATCAATTTTTTACAGCCAAAACAACTTTCATTGTCTTCTACTCTTATCAGGAATTTCCTTTGTTTTGCAAATTACTTAAGTTCTCTTTTGAAGCCACTAGATTCAACTCAAACATATTAAACTGAGTTACATGTGTTATCCATGACGATGGTTAAAAGGAAACACGTAGCCTTTGTCTATTCAAAATGGCGAGCAAATAGATACTTCAAAACATATCATAGCATTCTGTGATTTCCGATAGCTTGTCATGAAATTGGTAATTTGTTCATCTTCGTTTTGTAAATAAGAAGTTAAGACAATGTTTGATTTTTCTCGACTTTCTTAACTTCAACGAATCTGTCGTATTGCAAGGTTAAATTAGATCGGAAACGAAAGTGGAAAATTCGGGAAAAAATTTTAAGGTTTGCGTGTTTAGGCAGAATATTTTCATTATACTTAAACAATATATGACTCAAGGGTCACAAGGTTAGGCTGGAGTAATCTTAGTTCAAAAGGAACGCAGAGCAAACATTTAAGAACAACGTCAAATTAATGAGACCTTTTCAATCATATGATTTGTCTTCGCCTATCAAAGGCTCGAGACAGGACTTCCCTATTAACGGAGGTGGCATAAAAACACTTTCTGACGCAAGTTATATTGAATGAGCCATTTTGGTCGTCTTTAGGATGTTAGCTTATAAGACCACTACCGTGAGTCACTCTTTTGTAACCCATAATATTGCTCATAGGGGCCAACGATAAAACTCATCCAAAGAACTAACTAGACTTCATAGTTTTCATTTGATTGCTGGTAACACCATAGAGGATTTTTTCCACAGGTTTCTAAAGTTAGAGAACAAATAATCTTTCCGTAACTCAGTGTAGGAGTGTTTATATTCAATACTGTCGGAAATGGTACTTCTAGAAGTTGAATTTATCATAGTTGTACTCATTTAACTATTTTTAATTGAATGATTTGTTTTCTGTCCATAAAGCTGAACGCACACAAAATTTGTATCTAGGGTTTTTTTATTAAGTATGCCAAACCTCCTGAGATTTTCCTTTTTTTCGTTTGTGTTGTTTTATTTTCTTTTGTTTTTATTTCTGCTATGAGGATCGTGTCCAGTCATGTAATGATTACGAAGCACATTTTAAACGGCCTTATTTCTTTTTCTTATTCTTTGTTTCAACATACTAATGCTACTTTGTCATGATATCAGTCACTACACAAAATATCCTGGCAAGAACTTTTTTATTCTGACTTATGTTTTTTCTTTTTCACCTTTTTCAACTGTACGTTGAAAAAAAACATAGTTGAAGTCAGAATTTAGTTGAAGCTTAGAAATTTTACTGGCGTTCACTCCCAGTAATTTATTTTCTTTCAAATGGAAGAGGAAATAATTAGCTCGTTCCATAACCTTGGTGATTATGGTTCATTCGCGTGTCACCGCGCGCGATCACACATTTGCTGAGATGTTAAGGTGAAAACTGCCGTGCTCTTTTTAATATCCAACAGCGACCAAAGTATATTTTCGACGAAAATGGACGTAATACGAGTTAACATCGGCAAGAAACGTGGCAGTAAATGGCTAGGTATAATTGGCTTACGGTCTTAGAGCAGAGCTAATCCTGGCCATGTAATTTATTGTGTATTTGTGAGTCAAGAATCACGTTCTTTTAGTCGTGCGGATAAAATCTGATATATTGGCATTTGCGAAACAACGTTTTATGAATTTATTCAATATAATCCGACTATCGTAATGTTGAGCGCTGAGACACATGCTGGCAAGCACGTATAACTTATGGTACCGTACTGCATGACTACTTAAATAGTAGAGGGAATGTGTTTTGATATATTCGCTGTGATCCGTTGGAAAAAAGACAGCTTCACAGACTCTTGTCGCCTTTCAAAAAACAGGTTTGATGAAGAAATAGGAAAACTATAATGATTTACCGGTCGCTAAAAAGAGATTTGAGTGACGTGAGAAGAGTCGCAAATATTTAACTGAAACAAAAAAAAAAGTGAAGATGGCTCTTGAAAAAGCAGGCTTTTCCTTTTACAGTCCTGTTCCAGCCGGTAAACCGTGTTAGTAAAGTCTGAGTACGAGCCAAAGGCCCTATGATATCAGGCTGGAGCTTGTCTAAATTTCCATAGCATCAAGCAACTAGGAATATTTCTACTCCACCCCCTCCCTCCCCGGGCGGCATGCTACAATCTTGGACGAAATAAAATGGAACAGCAAACACCCATCCCCCCAAATCAAGGATGAAGTCGCGCAAAAGCCAAAACGTGCCATTTTCCCATTCTTGATTTGGGGGGGAGGGGGGTCTAGGTTTTCCATTTATTTTGTCCAAGATTGTAGTCCACCGCGGTGTTATCCCCCCCCCCCCCAACATTAAATTTGCCGGTATCCTTCTGCATACTTAAGTGGAGTGAGACACGATAAGAGTAAAGCTATATCCGAACATTAGGCTTGATTTACAGCTCCTGATCGAGAGAGTCAATTACCCCGCGATTTCTCCCTCGTCACTCCCTATCCTAAGGGAAGAAAACAGATCCGAAAGATTGGCTAAAGCCGAACCTGCCCGAAAGCTGGCTCGTCCCCAGTCGTCTCTATTTAGATCGCACGCTGAGAACGGAAGGCGAGAAGCGTGACAGAAGGGAGCGCGAGGGATGATGGGGAGGAGAAAAACGTCACCCCTCGTTCTCCCATTGACCGCGCTTCTCTCATTTTAGGAGACTGAGAGACGACTGGGGACGAGTCAGGCCTGAGAATATATCCTCTCAAAAGAATCTCCATAACGAAACTTTTTGATGGCAGCGTTTAACTTTCAGTCAGTTAAAGATTTACTTCTTTAATAGTATTGAGAACAAAAAAGAATGCGTTGCAAACTCCCCAATGCACTTAAATGTGTTAAGGTATTTTACAAGATTAAAAACTCTTGAAGACTTCAAACAAAAACTTTCATTAAAACTTACATGTAATGTTTTTAATCTCTGTAGATTATGCAGCGTTCTGCAAGAGGAATGAACGTCTATACGTGACTACTGCAAGTAGAACTTTGTTGGTATTCTAACATAAAATCAACTTTTAAAGTTATTTGTTGTTTAGTAGACAAGCAGTGACTCTCTATAAAAGATAGAAACGTGAGGCACAGCCCAAGTGATTTAAGACGTCATAACAATGTCTGATCTGCTCTATTTGACCATTTAACCATAAGAAAATTGAAGTTACATAAAAGCTATGATTAAAAGAACTATTTAGACATTTTATGTTTCCTTTCTGAATGGTTAGAGGTTTTGAAATAAGTGAATAGGTCATGTATTAAGAAGGTGATCCGTTTTCAAATAGTTTCTTCTTAACTGTATTTATGGTTTAGTAATTAGTACGTGAATAATTTTCGAAAGAGTTAAAGTAGTAGAAATAGTGATTTACAATATAAATAGATAGTACGTGCTATGAATTTGATTTTATATATTAATTCAGTTGTTTTGTAGGATAAAATCCGATAGCCGTGCCTTTTTATGTCACAATCGTACAACAGACAGAACAGAAAACAACTGTTATTTTATCGATCTCATAATTGTTATTGTTGTACACTTAAGCCGGATCGAACTACATATGTACCGCTTAACTTCCTCCTTTTCTTTACCTTTGAATGTCTTAGAGAAAAGGATGTGGGATGAAAAGCGAGTTAAGGGCTCCACCGCTTAAATGATTCATCTATCAGGTTTTTCACCGTTTAAAAATCAATATAATTACTGACAGTTTGCTGTACATGAAGCGTACTAAGCAAGTACGTGTACTAGGTGATTTGGGTATTTGTATATGAACATGCGTTAACGCTTACTTAGAGTTTTAAAAGTACAAAAACATGTGTAAGGTAAAGACTTATAAACAAGGTTTTTAAAATATATCAACTCAGACAATTTTATGGTAAAATCTACATAAATGATAATTCCGTGTTTTACAGATAATGACTTAAAGGAATTTGCTTGACCCTTTTGTAAAATCAAATGAGCAATGAAAATAATTATTAATAAACGTCGGTTATGTACAATGTCTACTTAATGATCTTTCCACCAATCTCCTTGCCTACTTTAACCTAATAAGCCAACCGGAAGTGATTTTTAGTGGTGATTTCATGTGCTTTGCATTTTAGTGAATTCATAACCGAAAAGACAATGTTTTAGCTACACGCTGTTGCCATTTGCGCATTAGGTAATGGTTAATCATGTGAATGACAACTTTATTTTTTTGAGTATTAACCTGTTAATTCTTTTCGAACGGCTAGGGTCGTTTGTTCTCCCAACATTAAAAAAGGACGACGATAAAGTGGGCAACAACACTGAAAATAAAAAAAAGAAAGGAGAGCGAGAACAAAAAATCGAAATAGATTCGCCAAACAGTCAAAGCATACGCGAGACAACCGATTTGTCGGAAAATATGCTCTTATTGTTGCAAAACTCATTTTTAGCTATTCTCAATGTAATTAACCAAACATCGGTCCAAAAAAGAGGAATTGGTGAAAAATGCGGGGTTTTATTTTCGCTACTCGCTGGCCGTCTTTAAAGGGTTCAATAAGTGAGGTGGGTTCCTAATGCTATTCTCAAAGTGGAATCCACAACGTGCTTATAGCACTGAAATTGTAATTCACGTGCACCGGACAGTAAATGTACAAGCTGCTCATGGCACCGGAAACTGAACAACCATTGCAGCAATTAACAGATCTCAGTCGATTTACACATCCATTGTCCTACTTTGATCCAACAATAGAATTATTTGCATTCAGTTAGCACTATAGGACTCGCTGCGAACAAACAAACACCGATCGATCAACAGGCGTGAAACGTGCCCTACGTTTTCAAAAAAATGAACAGTGAAAGAAACTTATCTAGCTGAAGCATCTTAAAGGAAATAACACACGTTTAAAAGTTTCTTCCATCAGATCAGTAGACTATTGCACAAATTGTTCAAATTCCCCATAACAATACCACACTGTTGGAAATGTCGTTGGAAGATTACAGCCGAGACAATTTATGACTTCTTAAAAAAATTTCGTCTGGCAAATAATCGTCACAAATCAGGTGTTATGACGTTTTTTTAACAATTTAAGCCACATTGGACACAGTCTGTTCCTTACTGACCGACAGTTTTTATACCCCTGAACTAATCGCCGCCATCGTGACACGTGTATGTAGCGTAACTGGCTCCAGTAAATAAACTGCCTGTCAGATAATTTTGCAATATGCTGGCTAGAATGAATTTACTGCCGAATTGGGACTGGGCATCTGCACTGAACAACTTCGAATATTTGAAGCTTGCCTCAATAGTTTGTGTGTGTGTGTGTGTGGCAAAAACTAGTTGCACCACAGGAAACCAAACTTACTTTCCAAACTGACGAACAAGCCTGTTTATTTCCTTTTATTAAAAACTCCTATTTGACATCTGAACTCATGAGCAACCTGGAGCCAGTTCTCTGCGGTATTTATTTCATTTCACTTGGCCATTAGATCAGACTAGCCCGTCTTGGAAAAGTATTATGAAAGTCTTTAACTACAGGAACGTAAGAAAAGCTAGCACTCAAGTCGATTGAATGGTCTACTATGTCAAACTCGTAAGGTTCGTCCATGTCACTACTTAGGGCTCGTTGAAGTTTGATTTTCCGTATTCCTGCCTGAATCTTCGCGAATGTCCGCATGATGTCTTTATCTTGTGCTCGCAGCTCGGCGAGCTCTTTCCTGATCCAATCGAAAGCCTTCTCGATTTGCTGAATTCTTTCTTTTTCCGTTTTCTTTGAGGAGTTCGCGATAATTTCCAAAAGAGCTCTAGCTGTTGGTCGATCGGAGTTCCGCCTTGCGGTAAAAGAGTTATTCAGTTCAGAGAAGCGCCGGAACGGTTGAGAGTCCAAACTGTCCTGTGAGATACCTTCGGGTAAAGTATTAAGCTTGTTCAATCTTTTTTCCTCTATTTCAGCTTTGTCCAATTCAAGAGAAACTTTCTTCAACTTTATAAACTCTTCTTCAAGTTCTTCTCGTTGCTCTTTCGTTATTCCATTGCTCATTTTCGCCGCTGGCGCAACACTGTCACGGTTATCTTTGGCCCGCGGCGACGGTTGACTGACTACGGCGTAAGCGCATCCAAGTGAAAAAGTATTCGGTGATGAATTTAACTTGTCTTTGTTAGCTCTTATTTCTGATGCATCCTTGACAACTGTACTGTTCTGCCCCCCTGAAGGATTTGTTTTGTTCTCGACTGCGTCCCACGCTTTATTGGGCTTGCGCATAAGAAAATTTGGCGAGGCAGGCGTGCTCATGGATTGTGGTGGAATCTCGACTCGCATTAACTCCATAAACGGGTTACTTGCAACTATGCTAACATTCGACTTGGCTACCTGGCATGATTTATCTTCCGCGCTCACAAATTGCGCCACTATCGGAGAGCTTTCATCCTCTCGGGAATCTTCGGAAACTCTTCGTACCCTTTGACCAGTATTCAAAGTTTTTGACCGAGTTGTTTCATCTTTTCCACCGCCAGGATTGCTTTTTTCCACGGTTCCATTTGTTCTCTCCATGAGGTTTTTATTAGCTGGCGGTTGATGGTGTTGTTTATCTGTGAGACCAAGGGTTACTCGAAACTGTTGCCCGAGCTTTCTTCTTCTCTCTTCCCACTGAGCACCTGACTCTTTGGTGTTATTGTTGAGATCAAGGGAATGCATTGCTTTATGCTCCTTGATAACTTTCATGGGGCTCGCTCCAATGGTCCAAAAACGTGGTCTGAAAACATTCTCTTGCAGAACGTGAAAGCTGTTTTTCCGGGCCGGGCTTCTGCTCTGTGGCTTGTTTTCGCTGTTCGAGTAAGTGATTTTTGGTGCTGTTGTGAGCGATATACTTCGTGGGCGTCGCGCAGACTTGCTTCCATCGCCTCGCGAGCGTTTCCATTTGCTATATAAAGTCTCCGAGTTGAGATTTTCAAGAGACCTTGAAAATGTTCGAAGTTTTTCGATTTCTTTACTGCGAAGCTTAACATCTGCAAAATTCACTTCAGTCGTGATTTCGATTGACGAGTATTGCATTTCTTGAACCATTGGGACAGGCGTTTTGAGCTACACCAAGATGAAAATCTTCGCATCCAAACTTTAAGAGCTGTGATTAAGCAAGAGCAGGAAAACAAGTCAGGAAACGAAGGACTGAAAAATATTTCCAAGGCCAGAAAAAGTGGCCAGCCGCAAAATTCCCTTCACCACTAAGCCTTTAAATTTTGCTTGGCGTTGCTAGGTGTTGAACCTTCGAACTTGACCACGAAAGACGAGCCTTATGTTTGCAAGTATACTGATATAAAAGAAACAAAAGCCCTTTAGTTTTGTTGCAGGTGAAAATTATGTCTAAATTCGGTTTGGGGGAAGGACCAGCCTTTAGCTACGGTTGCAGGCTTTGTATTTCTACATACCTTGATTTTTACTGATGAAGTTTCAAAATACGTGTCAGTACTTAAAAAAAAACTCTTTACGCTGTATTTTAACATCTATGCTATCATGTTTTTAAATGAAGCAAATGCCTATTACACCCCTTTGGACGGTACGCACATCGCAGACACTCGGTCTATTTGAACCCCAAATTTTTAGTAACTTAGGCCCCAACTCAGACAAAACAACTGAACCTGCTTCAGGAATTAATAAAACAATTCTTCAACCGGCTTTTGCAAGATAGTGTCTACTTTATGTTACTATCTAAATGACGTGGCTTGAGTGGAGGACAGTGCATTTCTGCTATGTGTTACGTGAGTTCTTCGCTCAACCTTACCTCATGACTTACTTCATGTGAACCGATCAATCCAGGTGTTTTGATTCTCGCGTTTCAAGTAACTGACAACAAAAATTCCAACGCAAGGCCTTTTGTTGCTTTTGAAGAAGGTACCAAATACTTGATATTCCTTGTTCATTGTAGGCCGTACAATAAGACAATGAGTCTTTCCGTAACTAATCTTGAAAACAGGTTCCCAAGAAAACCACAGATGGTTCCATTCACCCACGTTTAATAACTCATATGGGACCAACAAAAAACAATATTACAGCTATTGTACACATCGTGGTCCATAGAACAATAAAAAGTCGTTGTTATTGTCATGTTAATAGTGCATTGCCTTAAACCTAAAGCAAATTAGTAAGATATCCGTGTAGCTGACTGTACTCCAGGAAGTTTTTATGCGAATTTCAAGCACGTACGAGCTGGAAAAAGACATCCGACGTAATTTCATGACAAGCACGTATTGCGACAATTTATCCTGAACATCCCTTTTCTTGGTATTTACCATTTTCCATGTAAAAAGAAGAAAATATGTTAATGAAAATCTCCAGAGGCCAACGATAATTTAATTTTTGTTGTTTGTGTCCAGTCCAGCTTCCTATATTCCTTTAGCTATACACTTTGCCAGTGTTTCACCCTGCCAGAAACATGGAAATTCAGTGTATTTAGTTCCGGAAATTATGTAACCATTATGCAACCCGTCGAAATGTAGAATTGGGTGTGGAATCTGACACACAATGTACTAATATTACGTAAGGCCCAGAAACTCTTGGTAGTCCAATCACGCATGCAATGTTTAATTTGTAGAAAATACCAATCATTATTGCATAGGTATAAAACGTAGTCTGACAGTCATGCAATTAACTTTAAAACGTTTTACACTCAATGTAGGCAATTATTTTGAACTAGGACCGGAGGAACAATGAGAAGCTAAATAGCAAAACTCCGCCTTTAACTCAACAACCCTTTGTTCTCTTTTTTGTTGTTGTTGTTTTTGGATCCAAAGATCCTTAAAGAACAAATTTAAAAACAAGAAATAAGTAGCATCACGGGGAAATAAACTCCGCATGAAAACGGGCGTTGAAGCTTTTTGAAAAACGCTTCAGTTGATCTGAGACCTTGGTCCTACCTGAAATAATCGCACTTCCGTCATCCAGTATTACGTCATTGAGAGATCAATCCAAACAAAAAACAATCTAAAATAGCCGGACTTGTGTGATTGAGATTTGACTTAATCTTTGGATGCAAGTGTTTTGACATGCAACAGAATATAACTGAACAGAGACAATCTGCTACCTTTTCAGAACCGAAATATCTCACTGATGTCCTGCCGGACTGCATATTGCCTCATGACGAACTTTTAACGAAAGTTTCAGGTTTAAAATGTTTATTCTGCATTTGCATAACCTTTTGTGATTAACTCAATCTTTGCATGCAAGTGTTTTAGTATAATTAGAAAATAACTAAGATGAGTAAAAACGTCACGATCATAGAACTGCTGCCTTTTCAGAACCGAAATATCCGACCTCCTGTACTGAATATTGCCCCATGACGAACTTTAACAAAGGTTGCAGGTTTAAATGTTTATCCGTTGGTTGCATAACTTTTTATGATTAACTCAATCTTTGCATGCAAGCGTTTTAGTATGCAATAGAAAATAGCTCAAGATGAGTAAAAACAGTCACCATCATATATAGAACTGCTGCTTTTTCAGAACCGAAATATCCGATCTCCTGTACCATGAATGTTGCCTCAGGAGAACTTTAACAAAAGTTCCAGGTTTAAACGTTTTAAACGTGTATTCTTCAGTTGCATAACCATGCCGTGATTCTACTGAGAGGCGACGAAGACAAAAGATTACGTTATGATAAAAAGTCTGGCCTTCAACTTGGACCTGAGTTTAGTCCTATAAAAAACAGCTCTTGAAAACGATTAAGTAAGGATTGCCATATTGTTTTCCTGGGATAATAAGTACAAGTGATTTGGCACCATGCAAAGTTGAACAGGGCTTTTCTTTTGCACTTGTTTTTCAAGTATGTTTGACCATGAGGAGGGTTTCTTCAAGAACTGGGGCCTGGGTTTAGTAATATAGTATCATTTATTAAAACTTATTATATAACCACTAAATAAATGTAATAACAGGTTTAAGGCTTTCGCGCGGAAACATGATATCTAAACACGTGCAAATAACGATGTCACGTGAAAAGATTACAATTGCTATGGTTACATAATAAATCGCGCCTTTTGCAGGAAAAAAATATTTTAAAAGGGAAATGGTTGGTATTTCAGTGATGATTATATAATAGATAGAACATTACGTGGCACTTAGAAGTATGAAATTTCTCTTCTCGTATCGTAAAGGCTTTTGTTCTTGGGCCATCGTAGTTTAACGAGGAATAAAACACAGCTGGTTTCTGGAACTGCAGTGACTTTTACATTGGCAAAACGAAACGACGGCTTCATGATAGGAAAACGGAACATTTCAGGGCTCTCACTAAGAATGACCCCACATCAGCCATTGCTGACCATATAAGAGCCACAGGTCACAACATCAAGTGGGATCATTTTGATATTCTAGCTTCTGGTAAAACAGATTATCATTGTAAAATAAAAGAAACTTTGCTTATCCAAGAACTTAAACGTCAGCAGTGAGAAGCTGATACTTTACTAATTAGCTTAAGCTTTTATTGTTTTACTGTTAAGAAACAGATGTTTCTTAATCTCGTTTCTAGACCCCTTATTTACATTTCATATATGGTTTTCATAAAATTGTAACGGTCTTTATTCCACTTTTGAAAATGTATGTTGCGTAGCATACGAAACGTCAAGTTATTAAAATGCGTAAGTTTGATATGTTTATCACCGCTGTTTGTGTTTTATTTCTCTTCTCGTGTCGGGAGAAACAATTTGTTTTGTTTTCTCCGGAGTCCTGATGTTTCCCGAGACTAAGTCTTGGGAAACATCAAGAGTCGAGGGAAAACAAAATTGTCTTGTTTCATGAGGGACCTGGTATTAAGTGTTTTGTTTTACTCCGTGAGAGTGTGAGACTTTCACACAATGAATTATTTACAAAGTACTTTCCTTGTATTACCTTCATCGTTTTCCTACACCCTACAAACTGGCGTATCTCGTCTTGGATAACCTCGAATCGTTGCTTTTTAGCTTGAGGCTCGATTTTGCTTTTTTGTTTTCGGGTTTGTCAAAGTTATCAAACTGGCAGTGTTTTACCGCCTTCCGTGTCAAGCCACTTTCCACCACGCTTTGATCACGTGCTGTTGTATCCCGAGTGGAGTACAACTGAATTTTAATATATCACGATCGAGATAGATTTGAATTTAGTCAAGGCCACGTGACCAATGGTAGTCCAAGTTTAGATGGGTCAGTTGGATGAAAGTCTAGGAATGTAAGAATTGCAGTTGTGTCAAACCAAGAGAAAAAAACTGACGTTTTAGTTCTGATCACATCTACAATGCTTATTTCCTTCCAAGATCATTCCTATTTTTTAGTTCTAAAGTTTCATTATATCGAGTCTATATTTATCAGGTCGTTTAGACCATGAGGGGTAGCCTAGCTACGTGTAGCCGCACCCTCTCCGCCGACAAAGGGGAGCTCCCTCTCTCAGTTTTTCTTTTGTTGGGGGAGGGTGCGGGTACACGTAGGCTACACGAAGGTCTTCCTATTTGTCATTAGAAAACATCTGAAAGGAGATGTACCTTATAGTTTAAATAATTTACGGTGCAAATACAAAAAAGGGACGGATCCCTTGGAAAAACTTGAAAAATTAGACAAAAGACGGATTGTAATTGGAGTTTTTGAAAACTGTTCAGGCTCACAATTTTTCAAATTCTATCTCTAAAACGTTGAATTGTCAAAGTCGCTTGGGAACCTTATTTAGTGTTTGTTATACTTTGAAGCTAACGTGAAAGTTTCCTCCCGAGCCATAGTACAGTAGGCAAAACTGAAGAGTTTATGTGGAACTGAGATTTAATTTATTTAAAAAGAAGACACAGCTATTGTAGCTGCACTGTTAATGATAAGCTTCAAACTTAATAGAATCGACTCTGGTTAGATAAACAATAATCAGAGGCAAAGCCATTTATTAGCGTTTCCTTTGGCTTCTTGTTCTTCCTTAAGCGGCATTTATCAGCTTAATTTTTGCAGTGTTCATTTTCGAGGGCTCTTATTCCACGCCCGGCACCAGATCGCTTAAATCACCTTAACTTTGTTGCGCTCTCGATTATTTTACTTTAAGAAAATTTCCTGGACTATCGTTCGCATCGATGCCAGACCGCGTTTTGGTCTTGTATCACACCTCATTTATCAACTTCGTTTATCCAAGTGAATTCACTATAGTCAATCTCTCCATCGCCGTCCTCATCTAACATGTCAATGAGCTTCGTCAGTTGGTCATCGGTCATGGGAACTCCAATGCTCTTAAGGCCCATTCTAAATTCTTCCCTACTTACCGACAGGCTGTTATCCTTGTCAAACTGGTTAAACAAGTCTATTAACCGGTAATTTTTATCCTCGACATATTTTTTGAGGATATAGATCAGATCATTTCCCTTGTTGTTTCCAAATCGTTCGTCGAGAACATCCGGTTTGTCAGACCGTTTGCTGAAAGTGCACGAGATTGTGAGCCCAGGATGCTGTCCCAGAAGCAACTCCACAAGTTCTTGAGTCTCTAAATTGACCACGACGCTGTTGAAAAGAATTTGCTCCAAGGCAGAGTCCACGTTGTTTTTCATTGCTGTGAGAAGACCAAAAGCACCAATATTTTGCAGTGGATTCAGCCCAATTCTACAAGAGAAGTAAAAGACTTAAGTCAGCACGATTTTTTTTCCATTGTATCCACCCCTCTCCAGGGTCATCCTGTACGCTTATGATTTTGTAAAGCTGGAACCATATAAGGGAGTTGAAAAGTACAAAGATCTAACTAATTTTGATTATGAAATCGAGCAAGACACTTTTTCACTTCAAGAAAACATCACTCTACTCTCCTATACTAATACGAAATTCTAATATAAATAGTTACATTTTTCCTCAATACTGAGTTAGATTCCTTCGCATCTCGAGAATAAAAAATGTTATTGATAGCGCCCCTCCCAGTGATGCCAACTCTCCCGCTTTTGGCGGGAGACTTATACGCTTTTTTGCCTTGTCTCCCGCTCTCCCGCTTTGGTACATAAATCTCCCGCTTTTTACGTCCACTATAAATATTGAATACTTGGGAAAAAATAAAACAGACTTAGTTTGAGATTTAGCCCATTTTTAGCTCAAAACTTGAATTTTTCTTATTCGCAGTACGGTTTCTAGCATACGAATTTTGATAGTATGTACATCATGTAAGACGTCATATAATGTCCTAAGTCATTCCCATTGGGTGCTGGGTCAATTTTTCGGGGGGCGAATCGTTGAAAATCCGGGGGGAGGTAAAAAAAAAAATATAGTCTCCCGATTTTAGGTCTCCAGAGGTTGGCATCTCTGCCCTCCCCTTCCACCCCCATGGCCAACAGGCCCGACGCTGGTAACTGGTGCACTCTTGCCCTTTTGCCAATTCGAAGACTTTTGGTAGGTAACACTTGTAATTGAGAAACCAACGTGAGCGCGAATTTTGGAGGAATTTTTCAGCTACAAAATATAGCTTGAAAAATGGTTAAGTGTATTTGTTTATTACCAATTCGTTCAAAATTCCTCAGGATTCTATCTATTTTAGTACCGCCTATCTAAAAGTATTATTATTGTTGTTGTTGTTGTTGTTGTTAGAGACCTTTAGATTCAAGAACAAGGCCAACTACGAGTACGAGATTTGACTTAAGTTTTTTCACGTATTCTCAAAATATAGACTCCCCGGAAAGATTCATTTTACCATATTTCATTAGAAAGGTTAGCACTGTTACCTCTAGCGAAGGAGGTTACGCGCTTTCGCGATCGCAAAATAATAAAATTCTGACATTTGATATCTTGTTTTCGCCAGTACGACATTCGCGCTAAAACTCGTACTGAGAGTGACGACGGCTACCACATTTTCCGGCCAAAATGACGCTGGTTCACGCGCGCACTACTTAGTATTGAGAAAATCTCGTACTCGCAGTGGTGCTCGTCTTAGAATCGAAAGGCCTCTGTTGTTGTTGTTGTTTTTGTTGTTGTTAAGTCACAAACCTTAATATTTTAAGCGTATTGTTGATAAGTAGGCCTTTAGCAAATGCCAACGCTCCCTCGGTGGAAATTCTGTTGTTTGTTAAATCTAAATCAATCAATGTATTATTTTCCTTAAGAGATTCTCCGAACGCTGCAGCTCCTTCATCAGCTAAACCATTCCAAGAAATGTCTAACGTCTGTAGACTGCAGTTAGCACGCAAGCCTTTACCGATCGCCACGCCTCCTTTGCCTCGGAAGTGATTCCAGCTAAGATTAAGATATTCTAGTCCGCTGTTTGCGTCAATAGCAGGTCCTAAGACAGAAAACAGAAGGACAGAATTAACTGTGTTAGGGTCGACTATTACTGAAAAAGTGTGGGAGGGGTGGGCGAAGTACAAAAAAGTACTGATGCAAAGGAAAATTAACTAAAGAAATAGGGAAATTTTAAGAAAAATATTCATGCAGCTCGAAAATTCCACACCCCCGCCATAACATTTTTAACGGTCCACCCCTTAAAAGGTGTTGATTCATAAGATCTGTTACGTTTAATTACGTTTAAAACGTCTGCGGAAAGGCTCTTTTTCAGAACGTTCTTTTGCAGGTATTGGATGGACTACAATTTGAGAACTATTTAAGCACTGTCTAAGAACTCATTCAGCTCGTGGGATCTACGAAAAAGGGAGGGGTAATGAAACTACCTTGGACCTGATAGATAGCCAAATGAGTCCCTAATGAGGTATCGTGAAACCCGGGTAACACGCACACCAAGGGGACATGTCGTAGTGTTCGTATCGAACGGGTTTCATAATTAAGCGGGTTCTCAGAAAAAATCGTCATGGACACTGACATGTTTTATCGATGTGAAGACGAAAGCACATACTTTCATGTGAAGACTTTTTAAAAATAATATATGAGCTTTCATTTAGGACAAACGAAACTTTCCGTTATATAAGGGTGTCCATATTAAGCGGGAGTGTCCATAGAGCGGGGTTCCGCTGTACCATGGCGCCCCACAGTCAACTCCCATGTAGTGGGCACTGTAGTCACCTTGAGCTAGTGTCCTCCTCATTAACAAGAGCAGTAAAAGCGGAATTTTATTTAACCCTTCAAGTCCCAATAGTGTCCAAGATCAATTTTCTCCTTACAATTATCCATACACTGTAAAGAGATAAGTTATGAGAATCAATAAAATGATCACCCAAGAGAAAATACTTTGATCTTTGGACAAATTCTCTCAACTAATTCTTTAAGGAAATGTATGGAGATCAGTTTAGAGAATTTGTATGTGGATACTGGGGCTTAAAGCCAGTTAAGTCAAACATCGGTAATAAATTTTTGCCTGGGATTTGGGGTGTTCGTTATAGCACGGTGTCTGCAAGACGAGAGTGGACTGGAGAAAACCCATTAAGTGAAGAAGACTATTCTAACCCAATAACATCCCAGCCTCCTCTGCGAACCCATTATGACTTAAGTCAAGCCATGTCAGTGTTTGATTGACACGGATTCCCTCTGCCAGGCATTCGGCGTCTTTGTCTTTAAACTCATTCCCCGACAGGTTCAATTTCTTGATGGTGTTATTGTCATTGAGCACTTCGGACATGGCCTGGGCACCAGGGCTCTTTATTTTGTTTTGAGCCAAGTCCAACTCAGTGATGTAAAAATTTTCCTTAAGCATCCTAGAGACGTAAGCAGCTCCATCGGGTCCTATATGAAATTAAGAGCAATAACTATCTTTAAAAAGACGGCTCCACCTGCTCTAGACTTGCCCACGAGCCGAGCTCAAAATTTTTCTCGAGGGCATAAAGCGCGAGCTAGAAATTTTTTATGTTTTCGGTGGCAAAGCAAGTGAGTGAGTGGGAGCTCTTCTCGCTGGGGCCTGGGGGCTACCGGAACCGGAAAAGAGAAGCGAAGGACTTTGAGAAAAACTATACCTGTACAGACGTGCTGCACGAGAAACGCTTGGCATTACACAGAGGAGTCTTTTATATAGTTGATTATTACGGTGAGAGCAGAATACGTTCAAGGGAACTTATCATGATCTTTAGTGCTTTTTGTAGATTTTTTTAAAAAAGAAATTCTTACGCGATTGAGGAAAACGAAGCTGTGTGATTAAGTTTAAAGTATATTGGGATAAAGGGTTTTGAACAAAGATCGTGAGTCAGTTTTCGAAACTTACCAATGGCACAGTCCCGTAAGTTCAATTTCGTTGTTGTCGTGTTTCTCGTCAGAGCAACCGCGATAGCCCGGGCACCACTCGGTCCCAGTCCATGATGTTTAATATCAATCTTTTCCCGTGTGATGTGCTCGATAACAAATGAGACGGGAATGATTCCCAGCTTAGAACAGGCTTCCATATACGCTTTGCGACCTGCAGGGTCAATTGCAGGCCTTAATTAGTTATTTTAGGCCAATGAACCGATTATCGTCAACGCCACTTCCGCAAGTAGAGAAAGAGAGATAATAGAGATACTATTTTCTGTCCTCCAGTATTGCTGACTTGGATTTGTGAGACATACTTGATAATCAACACTAGCGAGAAAATATATCTAAAAGTTAATTGTATATGAACACGCCGGTATTCTAAAGTCAACAGGCGAAAAAGGGCAAACGGAAACCGTTCTGCTTCTGTACAGTTTTGATCACCAGTACACCCTTGCACGTAATATAAGCAGTAAATGACCTTGCCTGTACAATCATGTAGTTCACCCGACCGAGGAGATCCCCAGTATCTTCATTCCACCCATTTTGTTTAGTGTAGGGGGGTATGGAAAGAGCCTGGTTATTTTCTTAAGAGCTGGTTATCTGTGATCAAAAGCCTCCACTGTTGTAATGGGGTTGGAAATGGCTCGTTATTCAGTTTTCCATGTTCCATGGGATTAAACAATAGTTAGCAACCCGAAAATAGGGGCATGATCATGACAAAAAAGC
Source organism: Porites divaricata (assembly GCA_038088405.1). Taxonomy (NCBI): domain Eukaryota; kingdom Metazoa; phylum Cnidaria; class Anthozoa; order Scleractinia; family Poritidae; genus Porites; species Porites divaricata. Next base: position 5,385,305 of record JBBMOI010000002.1, read on the forward strand.
AACCATGCTGACGCCACGAAAAACATTACAGACTAATACAAGTCGCGAGTTTTCGGACCACTTTGCAGTGGTTTTTATTTACTACATTCTGACTCAGTGCTTCGTGAAATTGTGCAGTTTACCTGTGCGGTCGTATTCTTCTCGGGGTTCTTCGGAGTCCAAATCGGTATCATAATCACTGTCTTCGGCAGGTTCCCCATCTGAACCTGCTTGTTCAACCTCAGATGAACGATCCGCTGGAGTAGGGACTGGTGTCAACCTGCTCTTTCCAGTTCCCGCTCGCTTTGATTTTGCTGAAAATCAGCAAAATAGGAAAAATGCGCTATTACAGTTTTACTGGATACGAATTACTTCTTGGAACATTTTAATAATATTGGAACCGAGTTTCGTTTATTCACTGAATCCTTGCGCATTTCCTTAAAACCCGGGCCAAACTTATTTTTAGCACTAACTCAAAAAAATTTCTTTTCAATCAACACAATTTGCTTTTGCAAACCGATTTATAATCTGGAAATTTTCAGCCGTTAGTGTAATATTCTCATTAGCCCATGAAACAACCCCTTGGAGCCCAAACATCAAAAATGGTTTGTCAAAAAGCTTTACATATTCTTGATTCATACGGATACGCTTTCGTCATCGTTTTTTATTGTCAACAGAGTCACAGAAAGAAAAATTTGTCTTCAATACTAACCACTCGAAGGCCGGCTTTTTCCAGGTGTTTGTCTGCTCTTCGAATCACCTTCTGTGATTATACCAGACTTGAGCTGAGCCCTTGAGCTGTCTGTCCTGATATTCTGATTGACATCTACGTCTTGCACATTGAACTCAGGCACGCTATGCGGACCTGGATCTGGTTTATCAGCGTCGGCACTTTCAACAGACATTTTGCCAATCTGCGGGAAAATTTACAAGGAATTTTAAATTTTTCTTTTCTTAATTATCACTGTTAATTGATTAATGTCGTTTTGGAGGGAGATTTTTTGCAGTTTTGCCTTGCCTTTTCTCGAATTTTAGTTATTACAATGGTTTGTAATGCAACGTTCTTTTCAAGCCGATCATGCTGAATCAGAGATTAACAGAGACCAAAAGGATCGAGAGTTTGCTGCTATCGTACTCTATCGCACTCTGAGTAAAAATCCACTAAAAGAATGAATCAGTGAACTTAAGTATTCAGTTATTTTGCTTTGTAATTCTTAGTAAAAAGAACTTCTGGACGCTTTAAAACAAAAGTTCCATCTGCGGTTTAGCTGATGATTTCTAAAAGGAGTGTAATCTCTTTGGATTGACATTTATTTTCCGTCTGTGTTGAGATGGAACGCCACTAGTGACAACTTTGATTGATTGGTCACATTTTGAGCTAATTGACTAAATTTATTTTATAGAGAAAAAGACGAAAACGTTCAAAAAGAACCCTTAAGGTATCAGTTTTTAGGGCCAAAAACATGTTCATGTTGTCCTTCAGCAGCATAATTAAAAATATATAAAACTGTTCTATTGAGGCCTTGAACTGCTGTTTAAAAAACCTTCTTTGTTCTGACAGGAATAGATGTGTTTTCATATCAATAATGAAAACTCCTCTAGATCTATTAAAAAACATATCTATTCCTGTCAGAACATAGACTATAAAGGCATTGATGTCAAGATTATTATGAGCGATAACGACCCCGCTAATCTACGCCTCTATGAAGAATTTTACATTAGAAAGCTAAGTGCAAGCCTACACTCAATTCCCGAGAAGGATGTACTGAATTGGCAGACCTCCTATTTTTAATATTTTAGTTTAGAGACCATTCTTAAGCGTTTTCGGAGGTCCTTTGTCTAGAGACAGTCCATCATTAGAGCTTTGTATTCTACTCACAGCTCATTTCTACATTTCCCCGTACACTTCTTTGCATATATAATAGCGCGCGCGCAATATTTTCTCATCCCTGATGATGCCGTTGATCGGCGAAAGCTTGGATTTTAGTTTTTACTTTTTAAACAGCAGTTCAAGGCCTCAATAGAACAGTTTTATACATTTTCAAATTCAAAGCCCTCGTCGGTCACTGAGAAGGAGATTGAACTTTGGGAGATCAAAGACATAGAAAAACCGCCATAATAATCGGCTTAGAAACTTTGACTCATCTCCTGTTTTTAACCAAAACTGTCCAAAACTGAAAGAATCCCAGATGTTTTTAATTTGTTTTCTCATGATAATTCTCATTGATATCGTGCAGTGATACAGGAAAAGGCTATTAGACGATATGTTGTTCACTGGTATTACTAAGTGCAGGAGATCCATTTTGAGGATGCATTAAGTCTGCATTTTCACCACTTAAAGGCAAATATACTTGACAGTAACCTGTCATTATCCTCGAATATCAAAAGGCCATTACCCAGCTCAGCCATATTTTTCTTTCTTTTTTTTTGTAAACGATCCGACGAAATCCTGTAGTTGTTCCAGTCAAATCAATCGAGTGACAGGATGCGTACTAAAATTCTTATAAGGAAAATGACCCTTTCCTCCATATTTTATTGGCATATATTGAAATGTGAAAGACTTTGTAGTTAATACCATAGATTACCACCTAATACAGTGAGTGTTAATCTGGATGTCATTTCGAAACTACAATAACATGCATCGCCTTTCATAATCGGCCCGATCACACGTACAGCTCATTCGAATTCTGATGATGATTATCCTACAAACTACTTTGAAATATTTTGTAGTTTTGAACCAGATAAAGGACGCTCTTCGTGTGAAAAGAAAACTTTTTAGTAACTTTCGACAATTATCTTTCCTTGAATATCATTTTCCAACTATACTTCTAATGTGCATTTTATGATTGAACGATTTTATTCCCTAGTATTTATTTAATAACTTTTAACATTTTATTTTATTTGTAATTTTTGCACACGACCCCACAAGCTTGTAGCTTTGAATCAAAATCGAGTATAAATAAAGGCTGTTTGCAATGTATCATATGATCGCCATGCATATTTTTGCCATACATAGTATAAAATGGTTTCATTTCTGTTGTCATCCTCCATTGGTCTTCGAACGTCAAGACGCCAACGGATACCTTGTTACTGTGTTAATTTAGTTGCCGTGTTAGTCCACCGACCCGTCCTTACTAATAGATACACCAACTCTATCCAAACTTTCTTATTAATAAAAACAGCCTGTAATTGGCATATACTCTATTGAAACTAATTCTAACAAATAAAATTAAGGTTGACTTATTTTGAGTTTGATGACGATAAGTTTTTTATTCAGACTCCTTTCAGTTAACCCAATCAAGGAAAAACACAGTTTTCAAATGGCCACTCATACTCTGGCCAGCCCCGGTTAATTTGATTCAAGCTGTGACGTTAGTAAAAAATGGCCCGCCGGCTAGGTTAATTCGTACGAAGAGGAAGACTTGAAATAGAATATTGCATAGGAATAAGAAAAAAGACAGGATATATCCTAAAGCTAATGTTCATCATCCTTATTTTTACAAAGAACCGTCTGCTGAACAACTTCACTTCACTCCCGTGGCTGTTTTACAGGTTTTTTTTCTTTGATGTTGCCTCAAAACAAAAACCGGCGAAAATTTGCGAGCACTTATTCTCTTGGTCTTTAGAATTTGGTGAGGCCAAATCAGCTACGCTTCAGTCTAAAGTTTTTTCCGGTCAGCAAGTATGGAAATTAAACTGCTCACAGCGTTCGAACTTTTGTAAAACTAGAAACGGTCGCCGAGCAATTTGCATTCATTTATTTCATGTTCCGTACTGTGGCTTGCCAGAGAAAGTGTGCACACAGTTTATTTCACTTTGCCGCAGTATAAAATGTAAACAAACAGTTTACTAAGTTCACTACCAAATATATTATACCGAGAAAGAAACAAGCGAACAAAGACTGTCTTTAGCAAATGACAAACAAATGATAATGACTCCCAGTGAAGATAAATGCAGAACAATGTGATATAAATGTTTTAAGCATGAACAAGATCAAACAAGCTTCTCTGAGACTTACCTTTCCCACTAGGCTTCACTACCTTGCGTGCGATTAAGTTAATGTATAAAAGTTTTTGTGTTGACGTCTGTGAGTAAAATGGTGAATACATTGATCAATTTGCACCGTCAATTCACTTGAATGCAATAAGTTCAATAACCGTTGCTTAGTGACTCCAATGCTTTTCCATAAATACTGATCAAGCCATTGTTTTCTGGTGTATCTCTTGAGAATTCACACTCAACTTTCATAAAAGCTGAATTAGATGGCATACATTTACATTTGGCGTTGAGTTACGGAAAGTTCCGCAATATCACAAATTGAGTGAATACAATCAAGGAAATGATTTGCTTAAACTTAACTTCTATCAGATTTGCTATTCACTGTTTTTACTCACTAACTAAGATAGCTGATGCGCGTGTGAGTAGCCAATAACTGCTCATTGTCTGTTTTCTTAATAGCAACTTTTATTGACAGTGGGACAAGCCTAAAGCAGTTACTATATTTCTCAAAACGACCCATTTTTAGTGCGCTTTATGCATCATGATGCCGGATCGCGAGTTTCCATCTTTGAAGAACCCGGATCTAATTCTCAACTCCCAGTGTAACGTCTCCTGGTGTCTTTACTTGAACTCCTCAGAAATTTTTCTTCTTGTCGAAATGGAGCAATTTATCGCCAAAAGCTAAGGTCTATATCCTGGATTCTTTAGCCGCGAAGCAAACAAAAAACTGAGTAGCACCCTTTTGGACCGCACTCGATTACTCCTGTGCTGGAATTGCTCAACAATGTTGGGAGATGTTGCGTCAGTGTTAGCAATGGCGTGCAAACGGATACAACTGAGGCTCCTAACAATGTTGGGACCTGACCAGTTAATAGACTTCAGCCGGAGCTCTCGTAAGCGACCACCTGGGGAATCCAAAAAATTCAATTGCAACAGTAGCGCCTGTCGTTTAATACGAGAATGGGCTCTCGTAAGCTACCACGTGAAAAGAAAACAATATAGGGGCAGTCCTCCTACGAGATCTTTAAGTGAAGGCTAGATATACATAGAGCATGTATGTTGTTGGTTATCCGTAGGGAGTTTAAGCTGAGGGAGCTTAAAGATGTCACTACGGCAACGGACGTTAGCAAAACAACAACTTTGCACGTGCATCGCGCTTTTTGGTACATTTCTCTGCCGTCACTGCACGACTACGACGAGAATTGACTAATTTCACGTTTCATCGACAACGTGAACATACGACGACGAAATTCTCGTTCTCTCTTTAAACATGAATATTTTTGATGTAAAGTATATGAAATAATTCATTTTGAATTTCTTAAGAATTCAACTCCGGGAAAGTTTGCCTACATGGGACAAGTTGAGCATGTTGGGATAATCCCACTGACTTTTCATCAAAGAACGCGAAGGAACTTTTTTTTAAGTGACCTTTTCGCCACCTTACGAAACCACGACGACGACGGCAACGGGAACGTCAAAAAACAATTATAGGTTTAATGAGCAAAACAACAACTCTGCACGTGCATCACGCTTTTTTGTACATTTCATTGCCTTTACAGTACTGCACAACTACGACGTGAAATGACCAAATTTTAAGTTTACTTGGGAACGGGACTGACGCGATAAATTCTACGATCTCCGTCCGAACTTGAGCATGTTCCCCTTTCTTCAGCTCCAGCCAAAATCCCCTTCTTTTAAGTAACAGGACGAATTGGGATAATCGCGAAAAAGTTTAAAATGATGCGAAGTGTGTTTTTCAGCGACGTTTTCATGGACGTCGCCGTTGTCGGATCGTAAGTTCCCTAACTCCCCAACGACGAGGCCGACGACAACGAGAACGGCAAAAAAGCAATAGGTTTAGATTGACAAAACAACAACACGCTTTTTTGTACATTTCTTAGCCGTCGTTTTGCGACTACAACGTGAAAGTGCTTAATTTTACGTTTTATGGAGGACGGGAAAACAAGACAACAACTTCCCTTAGCTTTTCTTTTCCTGGACTTTGATACTGTAACCAGTTCTTTAGAATTCAACTCCAAGAAAAATTGCCAACATTTGACGATTTAAACGAGATGAAATAAGCTCCATAAAATTTGAGGCGGCGCGAATTCTTTTTTTAAGTGACGTTTTCGTAGTTGTTTCTGTCGTTGTTGCTTAAGATCCCTAATAATAATAATAATAATAATATCAAATAAATTTTTACCGCTTAACTGCGGTGTCTAGAAAGTTCAGGAATTATTACTGAGTTCACATATATCGGGGTCTTTTACCCTCTTGAGATATTGCTCAGCTGATCCCCTCTTTCTCAAGGAAACCCACTTCCGATTAAGCCGATAATTTCTTTTTAACACCAATTAAATCCTATTTTGAAGGATGTACAGACTATAGGTACAGCAACTATTAAAGTCAAGGTTAAGTAAAATTTACAATTTGATCCGTCAGTAGAAAAACTATTGTAAATATACATCTAAATTTAGTTGATCCTTTCATTGGATTTTACTTATAAGCTGCTAGCGCTCAGAGTCAAGGCCAATAGGGTGAGAGGGGACACTCAGTTTGAGTATTGCAAAGATAACCACGTTCTATTGTAGCTGGCAATCTGCCTTACTTTCCTTGTATTCATGATCACAATAAGTACATGAACCCGCTGCATTTGCTTTGTCATTACGTTTCTAAAAATGCTAATATTCATTTCCCTTATTTTATCGGTAGCTAGCAAAATCATTAAAAGGCTCAGTAATAAAGAGAAAAACAATCAATGCTAAAAGAAAGCGACTTGTGCTGTAGAAACCTATTGCTTCCAAAACTAATCAACAGAAGTATCACTTATTTTATGTTAATGGAAAAAAGTACAGTCAGCTAAAACCAGTTACGTAATACAACGCAAACAAAATGCCAGAAGGGAATACAGAAGCACACATCACATAACTAACAAAAAGTGTTTCGGGAGCAATGGTTCAAGATTTCTCGCAAAATCTTAAACTTTTTTTTAAAACTTACTTTTATTGGAAAAGAAAGCGGCTAATTTGATCCTCTTTGTGTTAACAGCAAATTGTCTTATCGCTGAAAAAGACCGTTATAGGCATTGGCAGTACACGCACTTCCGGTAGCTTACCAGAAGTGTGTGTTTCGATATTCAGTTGTTGCACCAAATCTGGCTTAGTTTCAAGAGGCACTCTAACCATCTCTGCGGATCTAAACTACGTTGAAATGTAGCAAAAGGCTTATGTCGGATTATAAATCAAATTTCTAATCTAATTTTTCCCTTCTTTTATTTTCTTCAGGTGTAAAAAAACGCAACAAAATGGACAAACATCCATTAACACCTCGGTTATTACAAGCTGTGTACTGTTATACTCTACTATAGATGTTAACAAAGCCACTGGCTTAATAACCCTTAAGCCTGGGGGATACTCTTAGGAATGTTTGGTGGGAGTGTGTCGCCAGGTTCTCCAAATCCTGACCTTATTTCAAACCAAAAAAATGTCATTTTCCACTCTCGTTTTCAGATCTAGCATCTAAAATCCCTTACTGGTTTTCACACCTCGCCTCTTTCATCATTACTTAGATTAGAACGCTAAAAATTATTTCTTAAAATACATTTTCAATTCGCATACCGTAAAATTCCGAAAATAAGCCCCTCCAACTATAAGCCCCCCCCCCCACCCCCCCCCCCCCTTCCAAAACGCAAAAAAAACCCTCCCTTAATTCGCCCATCTAAATATAAGCTCCACGGGAGCTTGTACTTGGATGCCCTCAAATACAAAGTAAAACAAAGCAAAAACGGTAAATGTCCTTCCAACTATAAGGCTTGCCCAATCGATTTTGGAACGCAAATTTCCCTCCATAGATAAGCCCCTCCGAATATAATCCCTTCCAAAAATAAGCCCCTCAAAAAGGGCCTTTCAAAAATATAAGCCCCGGGGCTTATTTTCGGAATTTTACGGTATTAGACTCATATTACTCTTTCTTTCTCATTAATTGGGAATTAAAACGACAAATACACTCTCGTAGTTTCCTCGAAAACCACGCCCGATTCCAGATCAAAATGGGCAAAGTATGATACCCGTTTCCAAACCGAAACGGCGGAAAACGATATCCTTTGGGGAGTCACATACCTTTATGGCTTATATAAGGGACCAACCATTTCTTTTCGCCCACATTACTGCACATTTCCTTGCAAGATAACATCTCATCGCGCTATCAGAACGGCGAACCGTGAAAACGGCAGGGTTCTTTGGCGAACGGAAGCAAAGCGGCAGAAATGGAATATAGCGTGATGTATTCTATAAAAAGACTCGTTTCCTCTAGAGAAAAATCGCCTAGCAGTAAAACCTCAAAATGTCGCTTTAAACACATACAATGACGTTCTTGAAGATACATAAGTCTAGTCACTAATCTGCGTATCAACACTGGCGAAAAGAAGGTGATATTTAATAGGCCTGATTATATTTTAACGAAATTAACGACTTTTTTTTCTTTTTCCTGTTTATTCTCCTGACTCAAGATTATACTCTATTTGTTTATTTTCCAATTTTTTTTTCTTAGGATTTAAAAAGAAAATTTTCTCGCATCCGATTCCATGATAGAAATTTGCTTGTCGAAACTCCCTGTTTTGTATGATTACCTTTGTAGTTTTGTCAGCCACTTACTACAAACAATATTAATCGGCTTCATAATCTTATGTTTAGTAAAGCGTTTGAAGGTCTAGCTTCGTCAATGGTTTTTGTTCCCACTGAAAAACGTTCAGTTGTTTCTGTTTTTAATTTTTTTTTAATAGTCATATATCGCTATTACATACATTATCCACTGGAAAAAGAATGATGTTTGATGGTTTTACGGTACGGAAATATTTTACATGTTTGTAATTATTTCATTAGCACTCGACTCACTCGGCAGATTTCCGAGGACAGACTTTATATCATGACGATACATATTGTTATATTGGCGGCAAAGTTAAGTCGTGACCTTCTAAAATATTGTTCATATTCCGTTCTCAATCATGCCAAGTTTTTTACATGTCATGAATTTTGATCGAAAAGGTCGTTTGTCAATTTTGTTGCGGTAGTTTTCATAAAAGACTTCAAAATCAGAAAAACACATGATGTAATTATATTTAGTTGTAAATTACATGGTTTTAGTAAGTCACAAAACGCAAAAATAAATAAACAGATATGAAACTCTTGCTTATACTGTGCTCATTTGACAAAATTTAAAATATTAATTTGAATGACACATCACATTTCTTGGCCCTTTTTCCTGCAACCGTCGGCTAGCCGACAAGAAGTCAGTTCATTCTCAAATATTATCGAAAACACCAGTTAGAAATTCCTTCTGCTAGGAAATATCTAGAATTTGTGTTAATCTACACACACGTTTAAACATGTGATTTATATTTAAATATATCATTAAGTAGATAGGCTTTCACTCGAGACAACAGGCAGCTTCGAAGGATGGTGTAATGATGTCTTCTAAAAAGCCACGAGCCACAGTAAGCCCTTGCACGAAATAACCATGCCGTAGAGGACTGAATTTGAGATGTTGTTTGATCTTCATGCGTACTTTAAGAAAAATGGTCCCTCTATACGTTGTATTTCTTTTACCAAAAGCCATTTAATTAATTACTCAGTGAAGATTTTCATAGTGGTTAATTAAGTGCTTGTGTCAGCAATTAAACATAACTTCACTGATAATCGATAACCTTATTTGAGTATCTTCATACATAATCAAAAGTTCACTCAAGAATGTAAACTTCCCTCCTCATTCATAGTTGGCCATTCCACTCCTTGCAGAGATATAAGCCGGTTCTGAAGTTGCCCACTCCTCTATCGGCTAACATGTTCCTCCTCTTTCGTATTTCCTCGAAATAGTTTGACGCAAAGTTCACCAGATCTTTCTGCTCAGGTCTTTCATTTATTGCAGTAATCGTGAAGCCTTCCATGAGACAAATTAAATCCTCTGTTATGCACACACGGCGAATTAATTTCGAAGATAACTTTCTATCTTGTGGAGCAATCTTTTGATGCATGGCTCTGGCAATTATAACGTTGGTCAAGCTTCTTCTCTTGGTCTGAACGACCTAACACTTAAACTAGGAGGATAACTGTTCAGTTTTTAATTAATTCGCCGTGACTATATCGTGCAATATCACGAGCCAGAAGATGTGTGCTATATCGTGTTCATTTAGTATTTTATCACGGAAAGTAAAATCAGTCTCCCTCACGCGATGATTTGTGGAATAACATGCAATAAGCCGAAACCCATTGTTAAAAACAAAACGGCGGTCACGACATCTGCGAATGTATGATTCCGCCAATGGTAAGGTAGCCAGAGATACCGCAGCTAAATTTCTATCATATTGCCCGGTTTGGTTGGCCAACAAGATGCCTGAACCACTACGAGCGATCCCTGCTAAGACACGTAATTATAATTGGATTTATGCGACGGATTATAACGGATAAGATAGCCATGCTTCATCCGTTTTAAAAAGTGCCTCGCTGTACTCACGCTGAATGCGTTTTGAAAAGCTTTTAGCGCCGGATAAAACCATGCAATAAGTGGATAAGCTCGGTGCCATTTTACTGTGAAGTCTCTGCGGTAATGCTATATAATCAACCCGATTTCAGAGATTTCGCGAAAGGAAATTTAACTATAAGGTCAGAAAGTAATTCCACACGGAATTATTGTTTTTTCACCCAAACTCGGTGAGGCGCGAAATAACTAAGCGACTTTTATAAACCCGTACAAATTGGACCCTGCTGTGCCAAATATTTCCGTCTGGAAAATAGAAACCAACCTCGTCACAAATTCGCAAAAGAGGACGGGGATAAGAGAGAGCGCCTGGGAACGAGATTGAAAATACCCAATCAAAATCGCTGTAAAGCTTTGGAAATGTTTATATCAGAAGAGAGAGGGTTCAGTGATGACTTAATAGTCTTGACGCAAACGAATTACACTCGCTCACATACCTACGACTGAGCGGCGTGGTTCGCCAAGTTGTTGGAAATACACACCAATCCTACACCGTTCTAGTAGAAGTTCAGTTGCCGGATGTTGCTCTTCGTGTAGTTGTCGGGTCAGCTTTCACTGGATCTAATTATTCATTTATCAGTCCCATCTAACTTCTCCACCTTTCTTGTTCACCCGACTGTCCGCCCCTGGGTCTCCCGGCGAGGATAGGTTTTTCTCGCCCCTTTTTCTCGCCCCTTCCTTTTAAGAATTGCGCAAATCTTGGAGGAAGTTATCCACCGAGGCTGAATAACATCCCCCACGATCTGCATTATTCTTCACATCCTACTCAGCCTTATTCCGACTGTTAATATTCTGGAACATCAGTATTTACATAAGAATGCACCCCAATCTTTAATTTTACAATGACGGAGTGATTTCTCGCGTGGTAATTGGTCGAGAGAAATGGGAAATCGGGTGGAGAAGCGACAAACGGAAATACGTCTTCGTTCGCAGGCTCGGTTTGTCCCCGAAAACGTACGTCTGTTTTCCCTACACTGATTTAGATCAGACACTCTAGACTTTTTATTACGGGAACTAAAATGGCTATCGAAATATCATGGCACGTGCAGGTAAGCTGTCCAAGCCAAAATCTACAGTCTGTACGACGTGCGCATTATGGAAGACCTTAGATAACAACGACCTAAACCAGATTGTTTCTTTCAGTAAAATTACATGAAGAACAACTTAAGTCCAACTTTACTGTGTAATATAAAAGTGAAATAGAAAAACTCCACTGTGATGCTTTGAACCCGGGTCACTTGCTTTATAGCCTACATCCATATCCACTACACCATCGAGGACTAGCTACCAAATCCAGTAATTTTTAAAATATACAGTCATGTTCTTATATATACCGTACCCCATTACAATATTCGAAAGCTAACCGTTTTCAGTTCAGTGCTTAACCCCAATCACTGTAGATCAGTGCTTAACTCTCTACTGTGTTCTCTCCATAACTGGAGCTCTGTAGTTTTGGTTTCTTCAGCTATTATAGCCTCATTCTTTCCATTACGGAAATAATGCGTTGTGTAAAATTCATAAGGTGTCCAATCTGGTTTAGGTCGTTGTTATCTAAGGTCTTCCGCGCATTATGGGTAAACGCACTGTCGCACCCGGGTCAGCAAGATAGTCCTGGGGCGAGAAGTTGTCCTGCGCGTGCAGTCGGGTGTGCATGTAAGCGTGCGCGCAAAAGAATTACATGACGTCATATATGACTTGATTGACTGTCCGGAAAGAATTATCTGGCTTTTTCTATTACGGTCTTTTGTTTCTTCCAGAAAGATCCAATCACATGTCAAAAAGAAAGATTCCACCTGGTCTGGTGGAGTTGCTAGAGGGGTTTGTGTTAGTGGTTCTTCGAGACAAACCAAAAGATTTAGTGGAGTATGCTTCGCAGTATTTTACATCAGCCCAGACGAGAAAGAACTCCCTGAAAGAACATGGAGCAAGCGTGGAAGAGCTTGGAGTGGACTTTTTTACGGCCACAAACTGGAATGGACTTGTTTGACTTGTAGCTGTGTTTTCAGGTCACTCTTATAGACAGAGCGGCAGCCTATGTGACAATCGCTGGTGTGATGGCTGTGAATTGTACATGTGTTGTGCCGACTTGCAGTAACAATCAGCGCAAGAAAAGACTGTTGTCCTTTTTTGATTGAAGCATGGGAAAAGGAATTTGAGTTGCGCTTTCCTTTGGAAACCAGGTTTGATTTGAGAACAAGCTGACACTTAAATCAGTCTGAGAGCTAGAAAGTAACAAATGTTACTGCCAGTTTTAAGACATTATGAGCCAGTTTTTCAGTTCTACTTAAAAATCTCCATTAAAATTTCCCGAGATCAGATGAAACAGATTTCTGGTTCAAATGATTACTGTTCTTTCAAACAATAGTACAAGTATGAGGTAGGGGAACTGAGTGTGAGACCCTCCCAGGCCGTTTCGATGAAAAGTCTGGATACGAACTTCAGCAGTTAGCGCGTGAACAATAAAAACATATGACGTTAATACTCCTCGTTTTGTAAGCCAGCTATGCGACACTGCCAATAATCTTGACTGAACAGTAAGCTGTGTTCAGGGTAAAGACAAGGGTAATGAAAGAAATTTCAGCAAAATAGTTATCAATTAGACTGTAAAACAGTCCTTTTTCTTGCGTATTCAAGTACGCGCGGACAGTCAAACAAAAGGTCTGAAGAGGGGCCGAGAACGGACAGCAAAGTCCGAGTTATCAACAGTCCATCCCTAAGAGAGCTTAATGCGGGAGAGGGGTTGGATGTGGCAGTGTGATGGGGCCCAGTCCTTTTCTGTCTATTCACTTTCTACAGCCCCCGATGAAGATGACAGTATTGTTTTGCCGAAATATTGAGCAATAAAGTTACCCGATTTGGCTGTCCAAATGAGCCCTGCATTTAGTTTTAGGCCCTTCTCGAACAGTGTTCGTAAATGACCAGTCATGTTCGACAGTGACGTACAAATAAAGGAAAGTCAACTATGCGCCCATAAAAATCCCAAGCAAGCTCTCCGATTGAGAATCTCAAGAGGTGAAAACTCACGAATCACCGGCAAGCAAGGCGGGAGATAGCTCAGTCAGCTCGCTCGCACGTGACTTACGACTCACGTGATCTTAAAACATTTAGTTTGTTTGCAGGTTACAGCATTCCCTGGACTGCAAAACAGTCGGGTTTTTTTCTTAAAATCGGTTTAGAGTTGAGGAAAAGCAGCGTGAGTCACACGCCTCGGGGGTGTGAGGCGAGAGAAATTGACTGTTCGTGCGTACTTTAATACGCAAAAATATGGACTGTTTTGTAGTCTAAGAATTCCCAAATGAACGCCCAAGCAAGCAACCTGCTTACTTTGCAACTTAAAAACAGTCACATGTCACTTGGCAAAGAAGATGAAAAGGTCTGAAACAAGGCCGATCTCAATAGCTCGCAAATAAGGACAAAACATCAACGAGAACTCAACAGTGAACTCTGCTGCTTTATTGATTTATTGTAGTTGTACACAGCATTATTTTCCTTCCCTCTTCTTGCTGAGGACAGCCTCCTTGGCAGCCCTCCTCCTCTCAACCGTCAGCATCTCAGCTCGCTTGACAGTCTTGGCATAAGGGTTCAGCTTCATCATGATGCCAATGTTCTTCAGAGGATTCTTCTTACAGATTGCTCGGCGGGTCTTTGATGGTCTGGTGGAAAAGCACCAACAACGACAGAGATTTAGGGTCGCATTTGCGGCAAACGTGAATTTGTGGCACCTGACCAAGTTTTCCCTTTACTGGTGCTTAACTATTCATTACTTCTACCCTAAAAGTAGTAGCCTGCACTGCAGACAGTCTTAATCGTAACTATAGCAAAATTCTCAAATCTGATTGGCTATCAACTGTCCTGATTTCAGCACTAATAGGACAATGTAACAGCACAGTACGCGTCATGCCTAAGAAATATTGGACAGTATGCGCCATCGAACGCGCGTTCTTAAACGGCTTTTTTTCACTGCATGCACGAAAACTCCTGGAATTTCTTGTGTTTTTATTTTCAAGAGGGCTAAAATATCACAAATTTTGTTATAATTATGATTAATTGGTAACAGAACTTCGTTTCGTCCAATTCTGTCTGTAATCATACTCCTGATTACACAGTCCGAATTGGACTCTACTTAGTTCTATTACCATTATAAATCCAAGATATAAACATCGAGTTCTCTATCTAGCAGCTTCACATTGGTTCGTCTATAACAATAAATATTGTTTGGGACTATTTTTAGCAGCAGGTTTTCTATTTTGACAAATTCTCAACTTGAACCTGTCATTTGCCGTATGCTGCAAAATGCCACTCTAAATCTCTGATTACTGTATTCTCAGTTTGAAATCACGTGACCCGGCAGCCATGTTGTTTGCTTGTTTGTTTGTTTTTTTTGCAATAAAATAGAGTTCAGTTCCCAGCAGAGAGAATTCTTTTTCGTTCACGTTCTTGGAGATCAACATGGCCGCCATGAAGGCACCTGCACTGCAACCAGCAATTCAGTCAACAGAAAACATTACAGATATTAATCCAGCTCTACACACAACATGCAAAGACAGTTTCCACATAAGACAGAACAATGTTTCTCACTTTGCTTTTCTTGTATTTCAGATTGATGCTTTTCAATAGGGTTTCCTTTTGCACCAAGCTCATCCCTCCCCCAACCCTTGCAAAACGTACACTGTACAACATATAGAACAGTTCAAATGCTTGAGTGAAGTGTGTAATGTTTGCCAATCAAGCGCTTTAGGTTTTAAGTGAAGTTAATGTACTAAAAAAGGGGTACATCATCTTAAGGTAAGAGGAGCTAATAACTTGACTACTTTGTGACAGATTGACTTTTGTACATCAATTAATAAAAATTTGCTAATGCTAAAATAATATGATAAGAAATGGACCCTTTCTTACCCCGCAGGTCTGAGGACAGCCTGTATTTCCTCACTGTTGATAATACGATTGAGGTCTGCATTGCTCATGAGTGGTTGTGGGAGACTGTAAAAACAAACAAGCAAAAAATGGTTAATATCCTCACCCCCTGGGTGAAGGCATTGCCAATGATGTATAATCTCTACAGATAGAGGCAGATCTTTGTTTGCACTTTTCACTCATTAGCATATTCCTTTCATTCTCTGATCAAGCTATTAAAATCAACTTTCTAATATCAAAAGAGCATAACAATTTCAGTTATTTGTGACAATTTGAGCCTGATATACCAATAGTTAATGAGAAATTACACTTTTAAAGGAATGTATGGACTCATTTGGTTTTTGCCACCCAGAAATTTTGCAGCTTTTGATGGCTACTATTCCCTTTGATATTGAACACAAAAGTGCTGAAAATTGCACAAATTAACCAGCCCTTTCAATTTTTGAATGCAATTTATGCATGCAGTGACGTCTTCTATGGATTTACTGATATGTTAATGAGCAAAAATGTAAGCAATGTCGTCAGCAAAGATTTGCCTGAATGCACCCATAAAACGATAGTTATGACAGTTTAAGTCAACTGTCATCACATACTGACATAAAAGATACATCAACTTACTTAAAATCTTTCTTTTCAGTGGATGGTTTCTTTCCAGTTCCATATAAGGAATCAAGTTTCTCAATAGCCCCCTTACTCCAGATACACAACCTACAGAACACGAACAAGCACATCAACAGTGTTTTATCCAACTATGTGATGTTCTTACAATGCTGAGAAGCACTTTATACAAAATTAATGCTCTTGCCAGAAAAGGACAGAAGTTATATGCTGTTCCATGATATACTAAAACTTTATTCAAATGCCACCATCAATGAGCCAACAAAAACACATTTTCTCAATAACCAAACAATGACCCTTACTGTGAACACTACAAGGATACAGCCAGAATACCCTATACAAAGAGTATGCTGTAGCTTTGACTAACCTCATGGACAAGAGGATACAACTGTACTTTCTCTTTTCATTGATTCACGGGTTAAAAGGCAAGGTGTGATTCACTTGCTTCCCTTAGTATTGATTGCTACAAGTAGGCTCTTCTCCATTACAAGTGAATTACAACAAACAAAATAACTGAATGCTTCGCTTGTTTGTTCAGTTACTGCGCTTTTCACAAACATGCGAACTCTAAAGTTCAAAAGCCGGCTTCACAATGCGCTTTTCGCTGCCGTCAATTATAATTACAATCACAAGCAATGAACCTTGAAACACAGAAACACACAAAACGGATCAAAATCCAACAATCACAAATCACAACTATAACCTTTTTCAAGAACCCATTAAAGTAAAGCTTTGTTTCCTAAGAGGTCCATTAAGATGATTGACGGCAGTGAAAAATGCAATTGTCAGTTAGCTTTTAAACTTCAGAATTCGCATGTTTGAAAAGCGCAGTAAAGCACAACAAAGAAAGCTAATTCCTTGCATTTAAGTCTAGCACCTTGACAAAATGCATAAACTGCTTAAGCAGAGCTCATTTACAGAAATTTGGATTTTAAAGCCATTAGACCATTGGTGAATAGAACCCATAAATCAAAATCAAACAACAAGCACATAGAATAAACATAGAGTTTGTCCTTATTACCTTCCCATATGCCCACCAGGACAAAGCTTGAGAAGATTCAGACGATCCACAGAAAGAATATCAACTCCTGGTAAGTTACGGAAGGCTTTTCGCACACCACGATCCTCGTTATAGATAACAAGAGGGCCTTTGCGCATCACAGTCCTACGGTTACGCATCTTACCCTAACATAAGAGTTTACACATGCATGGTTTGTAAAGTAAGTATAGGTAAGGCACACAGCATGATTACATGCCAAAGCTTATGTGGACTTAAACCCCAAATTTTCAGATTTTCTGCATAAAGCTTCAAGAAGCTCAATAAACCTCATTTGCTAGTGTGTTTGGTATTGGAGATAATGTGACAATACTTAGGAGATCTACACCTTTGTCTTGCTGGAAATAAAGAGTCTTTTTTAGCAACATGAGTCAAATTTTAAGCGAGGCTATTACACAGTGCAACAAGACAAACATGCCAATAAGCAGGGTGCAAAGAAAGTCAGTTTTACAGCCTGCCATTCAGGCAAGCTGTAGCTAGCATGTACTTGCCCAAAAGTCATTTCAACTAGCCCCAAAACCCTTTTTGATTAGCAGGATTGATTACAATCCTTTTGTACTTTGAATTCCCCCCCCAAAAAAACGCTTGCCCATCAGGCAAGTTAAGAACAAAAATCACTAGCCCAATAGCAAAATCCACTAGCCCGGGGTGTCGGACACGACTTTCTTTGCACGCTGATAAGGTCCATTGCCTATCTCTGGCACCAACAATTGTCCTATAGACTGTTGGGTACCTACTTCCTAGCTGGCACTCTGTGAAAATAACATTGAAACAAACTATTTTGGTGCTGATGTTTATTAGGTCAGTACGTTTTTACTAAATAGAGTAAGAAAATAGGCATGTTAAGAATTTTACATTTTGAGACTTCATATAGGCTGTCTGTGTCTATTAATTTAATACCTCTGTAAAAAAGCCAATGAAACCAGAAGAAAAAATGCCCACAGCCTCAAAAGAGCTTTGGGGATTTGCCAAACACAAAGTTTGGTTGATCATCGACTCAAGATATGAACATTTCAAAGCAAAATTTACCTATACAGTCTCACCTCTCCTTTTTATACCCCTCTCTATTATGGATATTTCTCTTCATCCTACAGGGCTTGAAAAATCCTTATACTCCAGCTTGTCCTTTAAACAATTAACTCCGGCCACAATTTTGTTTGCCAGGACCTTTGCTTTGCTTAGTGATTTCTTGGACCAATGGGGAAAACAGCTTATAAAGTTACTTGCCCAGCAAGAAAATCTGCTTGTCGGGGATGACCAGACAGGACTTTTTTCACGCCCTGTCCCAGAGTTGAGAAACTTCATACAGCAGCGACCTCTATGATATAGAGACCTCTGACACTTAGCCCTGTCCCTTTGGTGTCTGTATCAAGGAGGCTTGACTGTATACCACTTACCTTGCCTGCACGGATTTTCTTAGAGTCCTTGCACTTTTCAACATCCCCATATGCATTGACAGCTTTTAGCAGCTTAACAGCAGCACTTGTCTTCTGCAGGGACTCGATGCTGTCAGAGATAACCAATGGTACCTCAGGTATTTCATCCACACGGTGACCTCGTGCCATTACCAGTGCAGGGAGTGCAGAGGCAGCCAGTGCTGAGCACATGGCATAGCGGCGCTGTTTCTGGTTGATCTTGCGATGCCAGCGGCGCCAGGTTTTTGTAGGTGCAAACATACGGCCACCTCGGCACATCTTGGTTAAAAATTAAGGATGCTACCTCAAAAATAATATGGCTCAGCGAACACAGTGATACTTAAACTGAGCAAAAAATGTGGCCACCAGGTAAAATCAATTTGCTAACTATGCTTTCACAGATGAAAAATGCAATCATTTCAATCAATCACGTATGAATATAACAAGCATTCAATTCAGAAAACAACCAGTGCAGAAGCTAATCCATTAACTTTCGAATCTTACAAATACACCCTTATTGAAACATTTACATTTACATGTTATTAGGTCGGTAAAATCGTTAAGATATCACACCAACCGTGAAAATAAGAAAACGAACAAATAAATAAATAAAATAAGTAAATGGATAAAATACAAATATATTAACATACAAAATATTGATATAAAAGTTAAATAAAGAAAACTACATAAACTATATACACAACTATTATTTAAGAAAAGCTGATAACCTATATTTGAAAATTTCTAAGGAGATTGATGAAACAATAGTGTCAGGGAGGCAGTTCCAGTCTGCTATAGTTTCTGGAAAAAACTAAAATTTAAAAACGTCTTTATTTGCATATGGCACGCGAAATTTAAATTGGTGGCTTCCCCTCGTGCGACTCTCAGAGTGTTGAATTAAATATTCTCGGCTATCTATATCAATAAGACCATGAGTTAGTTTATACATAAGTGTTAACCTAAACTGCCTTCATAAGAGATTCAACACTCCCCGAAATTGGACACCAGGAGTTCCAGGCCCTTCTTTAGTCTTTTCCTTTGCCTAACTTAAAGATTTCCATCTCACTAGGACAGACATATTTTAGTGCCTGTTGCAATAGACTCCCTTTTAGAAACAGTTATAACACACTGCAGCAAAACGAAGATGTTTAGAAAGCATTAAATAAAATGTTAATGCTAAACCCTTTAAGTCCCAATAGTGACAAACATCAAAAAATATAATCAAGAGAAAGGTTACGACAATTAAAAAAATGATCACTTAAGGGGAAATGCATTGACCAATTATCAAATTCTCTCCACTAATTCTTAAGGAAATGTATAGAGATCTGCCTGAGGAATTTGTATGTGGATATTGGGGCTTGAAGGGTTAAAGAAAACTTTTATCAGAAAGATACATTGCCAAAAGCACCCTGGCCAGATCTATGGGTCCCACCACCTCTAACACGAGGAATCCTAGCAACAGCACGGCCTGTACCCCAGGACTCTGCAGAGGTCTGATGGCCAGCATTGACGTTTACAGCATATGCCTGTCGCTTGTTCTTAGCCATGTTAGTGTGAACAAAGCTGACTACATCAGGACGAATGGGAGCCTTGAAGACAGCAGGAAGGGTTGTCTGTCCAACATTTTCTCCTTCTTCACCATAGATTGTTATCAAAGGTCGGGCCGCCTTGTAAGCAATAACACAATAATCAGTGGAACAAATGTGGAAGAAACAAAATGGTTACATTAAATTGCTCAGACATAAGTGATTACAGTTAAGTGCTGATACAGTCAATGTTTGTTTAATGGACACTTTTATAAGATGGAGACCATGCTAAAACAGACACTTACAGTTGGTCCCTGCCTTCTGTACTCCTTTTAGTCCATTCTCAACAAGATGGATATTTATCTAATAC
This sequence comes from Porites divaricata, assembly GCA_038088405.1. Taxonomy (NCBI): domain Eukaryota; kingdom Metazoa; phylum Cnidaria; class Anthozoa; order Scleractinia; family Poritidae; genus Porites; species Porites divaricata. Next base: position 5,405,714 of record JBBMOI010000002.1, read on the forward strand.
AGAGACAAAGTGCTAGTCCCAAAGTTGTCTCTCTGGAAACAGGTCACTGTACTTTAATTTTCAAGACAAAAGAAGCTGGAGACGTTTAAGTAATCCAAGACTATGAAGTCTTTTTTCCCATGAGGTCATTTACTTTTATACACCCCGTTTCTACACCAGACAACTACAACCTCACAAATGCATTGAGATAACTTTAATGTCTGTAGCATAAGAAGGACTATAGGTCATTTACAGTTGTGTGATCAGTGCCCTGGCCTTTGAATAAATAAGAGGTTGGAAGAAACATATTTCAAGGCTTCATATTTCAAGTGTAAATGGGCTTGTTAGCAAGAGAATACCACAAGTGACACAAGAAAAGCAGAAAGGTTTGACACAAAACAAGGTACCTAACCTAAATCTCCAAGCACTAAATGAAAAAGGCAGTCACTCAAAATGTAACAGTACCCCTGTTAAATTGAAGTTGATTCAACTGGAGGTAATATAACCAAGAATGATGTCTGCCTTTTTTCAACTTTTCTTACAACGATAAGAGTAAAAATATCCAAACTTTAATTCCTTCAAACTTGTCGAGCTAGGGTTGTGTTTTAAACTTTACGCACCCTAAAGTTCAAAACTTAATTAAGGTAATCTTCACCAAAGCTGTTACTTTGATCCAAAATCTTGGGATTTATGGTAGCACAAGAGAAATTTAACCGAACAAATAATTGGGAAAAGTTCGAAGTAGAATCATGTTGTGAAATCACTGAGAAATGGTTCTATGAAACTACAGAAAATTGTGACCAAATCCAAGCCCTTGTTACTCTCAGATTTTGCATGGTTACAGCTTGATATTTACTAATTACAAAAGACTAATCACCTCTCTTCTACACAGACCATAAAGTACTAAAAATTTTCAAATTATTCCCTTCCACCTACCATTTTGTCACAAATTCAAGATGGCCGGCGAAAAGAGGAAGAATGTACCACGTGTGTGGGAATAGAGGGGAGGCCCAGCAAGAGCAAAAGGGCGAGAACTGGTGCCTAGAGGGGAATGGGGAGGTCACTTTTTATCTTTTTATTGGGAACGCGTGACCAAAGCCCCAAGGAGGCTAGGGCTGGGGACGTGGGATCGGGAGGCGCAAACACAGAAAATTCATAGAAATGTCTATTCGCTTCTTTTGTTTGGAGTCAACTTTGCTTCACAATGGTAGATCATAGGGCACTTCAAAGCAACATGCATGACTCAAATCAGGAGCCACTCTAAAAACCTCCAGAAACCGTGAAGTTTTCAAGTTAATTTTAATTAAAACTAAAAAAATTCCCACTTAAGCTGTTCTAAGATATAAAAAATCCAGCCACGAACCCTTAAAGGCTGATAACTATGAACAGTATAAAATCTTCTCAAAATATATCAGAAAGTAAGAGCATACTTTTTCGATTCACTAATCAACTATCATAGTTCAAAAGCAGTCCTAACAAAACCGGCCTTAGCGGGTTTATTTGAAAAACGAGGCTTTACTGGCGAAATAACGTCGCTTAGTAACAACACAGTGGAAGATTCGATTAGAAGACAAGCCACAGAAAACCACTCAGATGTTGCATATCTATTTCATCTGCACTGTGATACTGATCGGACTAAAGGAGCTTTACTGTCCGCCAAAGAAGCATCACTTGTAAACAACAGTGTAAACGCATAAAGCAAATGCGGCCATATTGATCAGAACTCGTACGATATGAGCTCTTGCCCACTTGACTACACGATCAACCACATACGCGTGTTCCTTCTTTGAGCAGGTATCTTCATCAAGTATGGGATCAATGAAGAAAGGCTTCAAAACCAGCAGGGTATATGGCATGTTAAACAGAACTAACCCAGCAACGATCAACCAAGGAAGACCTCGAGTGGCGTCTAGATAGTACGCCACAACACCAGCAGTCTGAGGAAACATGGACAGGGCCATCATGAGTTTTGCTGTTCGATGAAAACTTGTCAGCCATTGGCGATGAATAGCGACGGGGTCCTTCATGGTCATTCGTGATGGCTGCTCTACAGCAATTACATAAAGTGCTATTCCTGTCAGCAAGCCACAAGTGAAGGTGGTGAGGAATTCTATCATTGGAAAAATCTTCTGCGGAGTCAAACTGGTCATTTTGAAAGAGTGTTAGCAGTGCTCAATCAAGGATCACAGCGAAGATGGCGAGGCAAAGGGGCGACAGTTTTATAGGCTGTTTTTTTTGGCAAGGGACGCGGGCAAAAAACAAACAAACTCAACAAACACACCCATAGTGATTTTGCGTGACTATGAATGGCACAGCGCGACAGCCAGTAATTTGTCAAAACGCCCCCACAAGCAGGCAACCATGCATTTATGAATTTTAATACTCTGATCTTTATCCCTCGATTATGACCTACATATTTTGGAAGAAACCTAGTTTTGGCCTTATTCCAAAGACGATTTGATTAGAGCTACTGATCGAAAAAAAATTTGCGATGCTGGGTATTTAATTTAGTTGATTTTTCTTTCTTTTGATCGTAAATGTTTATGACGTTTTTTTCCTTTTAATCTTCGTTTTATTGGCCTGTATACACCGGCGCCCCCTCCCTCCCCTTGTTCGATTTTTTTCTGCGGGGAGGGGGCGGCTGTATAGGCTACGTTTTATCTGAAATTATTAAAATAATTATAATCTTGCATAAATTAAAAAATGTTCAAAGGTCAGCTGAGGTGCGGTAGTTTGATCAACCCAGCCGTTCTGGAAAGAAAAAAAATGGACGCTGAAGACGCTCTCAAGCTGATAAAATTCGCCTCGACAATCGCCACTGGTGTTATCGCTGGAGGGGCGATTTATATCAACGTCGTTGAACATCCAGCAAGAATGGAACTGGACGATGTACAATCTTTGCATCGACAATGGCGCGAGAGCTTCGACCGAGCCAAGTTTCTTATGGCGGGCACCTCGTTGCTTCCGATAGCCAGCGGAATTGCCGCGTTTGCTATTGACCGAGCCAAAGGCAAACCTTGGTTAATAACGGCAGGATTGTTAGCGTTTAATGTGCCGTACACTGGTATAGCCATGAAGCCCCGTGTTATTGAACCTATATATGACTATGAAGTCGCTGGGAAGAAGGATCCGGGAGAAGTCAGGGACACTGTTGATAAATGGAATACTTTTCACAAGGTTCGCACTATCGTTGATTTGTCTGCTTTAGCCTGGTGTGTATATAATCTGGTGTACAACTGATCGACAATGTTAGTTGGTTTCACCAACGACAAGGTTGAATTATATTAAGGAACTGATCTCAGAATGGACTGGTCCTCCAAGTTTTGGTCAATAAAGTGAATATCGCTTTGAGGTTTTTTCGATTCCACATGTTATGCGAAAAATGAAGATGAATAACTTTTATTTGGATTAAAGCAATGGCTTGATGAACATTTCTGTGAATATTTTATTTAACATTTTATTTTTTTTATTTTTGTATATCTGATATATTGCATAATACGTTGAAAGCTCCCGCACTTTTGTCTTGGGTGGGTGGGTAGGGGGTTACGGGTGCGATCAGGGTGTCATAATTTCGTGACTGTGACCTTCCCTTTCATTAAACCATTTTGCAAAATGTTTATTTCTCCTTTTTTATTTGCATATTTATGTAGAAGGGACTTGTGTATATTATTTGTGCATGTATAATCATACAACAAATAAGAGGCTTTTTGAGGCAACTACCACAAAACATCTTTTTCTTTGGAATTTTGCTCATCAATTTCACTTGACAAAAACTTTCTTGAATCTTACAGAAGGTATGATTCTTGTTTTTGTCGTTTTCGTGCAATACTGTAATGTTGACAATAAATCTCATGAATAATTTATCTGTTCCGCTTTTCGTTTGCAAATTTGATTGGAAATAAGACAGTGAAATGAAGCGACCAGGAGCTTCTGAGCGATTCTTTATCTCTGTGAATGGGTTTTCTTGTGGGGAATACAATGCAAGCAATGGTAGAAAGAATTCCACTTAGGCCTTTGGAAAAGGGGATAAGGGTGGAGCATCCCTGTCAGTCCATCTTATACCGAGTACCCTTGGCATCTCGGTATTTAATAGCCCATGCTCAATATACTAAAAGTCTAACTAACCTGCACAGCAGACATCCAAAGGGGTAGGGGATAGGGAGGAGGGGGATCGTGCTTTTACTTTGCTTTTACAGCCCCCCTCTCTATTAAGCCCCCCTCCCCTCCCTTAATTATTCTTCACTAATAAATGATACACTGTATATATTAATCAACTGAACCGGGATGGTTTATTTGCAACTGGAAATTCGGATTTGATTCTGATCCTTACCTGCATAACCAAAAACGTCTTGTACTTGAGCTTTTCCACTTTGAATTATAACTGATACAATCATCATTTCTACATTAAATGAGGCCCCAACCCCATCCGCCCAAATGGTCTTGAAATAAATAAGCCCCTAGGGGGTTTAATGCTCAAGTCTCTTCTGGGAATTTCAAAACAATAGAGCCGTGATAAAATTTGCAATTTTGTCCCTAAAACCTCAGAGTCATGTTAGAATGTTAACATATCTAACGTGGGCAGGAGCCTGACGTGGGCTATTTCCACAATTAAAAAAAACTATTTCCTGCCAGTTGAGAGGTATCGCGTGACTAGCCTAGCTATCGCGTGACCTATTGTCTCGAGCCCATGCGAGTGTGCGCAACATTTATTTGCGCAGCTTCGCTTGAAACAGCTTGGGTGTGCCTACTTTCCCAGCAAGCTATCTTTAAGAGAAATATCGTCAAAATATTCTTCTGTTCGGGATGGGTTTAGACGCCGACAACTTATTCTCGTGTCTGGAAGTGCTCTCCACTGTGGCTGCAGGTATTTTTTCTGGCAGTGCGATCTACGTCAATGTTGTGGAACATCCGGCACGGCTGACCCTGACCGACACGAAATCATGCCATCGACAATGGATGGAGAGCTTTGATCGAGCCAAAGTCTTGCAGAGCTGCTTGGCGTTAGTCTCTACTGTTTCCGGAGTTGGGGCTTACTACTGCAATCCAAAGAAGGGGCTGCCTTTTCTGATCGGCGGAGGGATAGTGGCGTTAATCTTTCCTTACACGCTCTTTATCCTGAAGCCAAATTCTATTGACCCCATCTATGATAAAGATATCACCTCTAAGAAGAGTGAAAGTGTTATACGGGATACCATTGTCAAGTGGAACAACTATCACATGGTTAGAAGCTTCATCGGCATGCCCGTTTTTGTGGGATACGTCGTTTATATGGCCAGCAACCACAAGAAGTTTTGGTGAAGAAACTATTGGTGACACTTCTTTAACCCTCTCTTTCATGTAAGCTTATAGCTGAAGAAGATAGTTCATATGCACCAACGTCAACAACATAGATGACCTTGTACCATGTAATCGTTCAGGTTCTCTAACAAATCCCTTAGTTCCTCTTCTTAGCCCACTGAGGGCTTATTAAGTGGGCGTTTAAGTGACCTTTTTAAGTACCTATTGTTTAGCATCTTGATCTTCAAAGACTTCTGACACATGTACACAATGTAAGTAAAGTGAACTTTCTTATCGTTCCACTGTCGTTCGGTATCATTACTTAACGTTTTTATACACGGTGCTATCATCTATTCCTTTAAACTGTAACAGTGGATTGGGATCAGGGTTTATTATATTACCTATATACTGAAAACAAGTAACAACCACATTCAAACCTCATTATAGAGGTAGGGAATGTATGATTTTTGGCATTTCTGGGACCAAACGAATTGTCTGTAATAGAGAGGTGTCCGTAAGGAGAGGTTACACCGAATAGTGTACTTCACAGATGTATCATTAAAATTAATTATATTCATGGAAATCACCTAACAGACTCAGTCTTTCTCTTGCATAACATATTTGTGACAGCTAATCTTCAGTCTTTTTTTTCTCTAAGGTAAAAAATGCCTTTATTGTCTTGTCAAAGACTGCCAGATTCTACCCAAAAACCTCATTTTTTGATTACTGAAAAATTATAAGAGAGAAAACTGACAAGTTTAGTAGTCCCTTGAGGCAATATTCCACAAACCCAGCAATGGTCACCATTTATAATGATAATAGAAGTGAGCACAGTCAAGTTTGGTTTGTAATCATACAACTGATTAACAAAATCAGACAACTGTGTAGCAGGAGTCAGATTTGTTTAATTATGAGTATTATTCCAGACCAAATAGGACATGCCACAACATTCTGTAACCAATTAATCATAACTATAGAAAATTGTGATATCTCAAGCTTTTTTGTAAATAAGACAATATCTCCCAGGAGCTTTTTTTTAGAAGTATAATGAAAACTATTCAAGTGCATGTGCACAAGGGCATGTACTGTCCAATTACTCAAGCAAGACAAAGACCATCCCAATGCTGACAACAGAGCAGATGATAACCTGACAACGAAAATGCATACTTTTGAAAACACATAAGTGTGGACATGGTCTAGGTACCTATGCCTTCCTAATCCATCAAATGCCTCATCCCACTCTATCTGTTTTCTTTGGAGTTCTAATCCTCAATTTGTTCTATCCTCACATGTGCAGTGTTTTTGTTTCAACTGTTTTCACTTAACTACATAACAATTTATTGGTCAGAGGTGATATAAAAATCAGCAATAAATAACTTCTGCACTTAATAATAAAGAAAAGTTGTTCTTCAAAAGGAATCAATAATAAGTAAAAAAAAAACAGTCAATTTTTATGCAGGAAATTGTAACTAACTCTGTTCATCCTTTCAGAAAAATAGTTCTGGGTAAAATTCATAAAAAAAACAAGTTTTGATGACTTTTCTGATAAGCACCATCCCAAATGTTAGTGCTGGTGTCTACTATTCACAGCAAGAAAAAGAATATTACGGTATCATCAAACATGATAACCTTTGTTTTACAATACAAATTATGCCATGCAAGTATGATTTCCCATAAGAAACACTCATGGCTAACTTCTTAGGCCCTGTTTATATGAAAAGGGTCACCCTGCCAGCGAAGTCAGCCTTAGCAAGCATTTACAATGTATATCAGAAAAAAGTTGAGCCCTTTTACAAGCCAAAGCACTCAAGCATGCTCCTATATGAAGGAGTTGGCCCATCTGGGAGGGTGATCCGACTATGCGAGTCACCCTTCTAACCAAGCTAACTTTTTGTTTCTCATGTAAAGTGTTTCCACTTTTCATAAGGAAATGTATGAAAAGTTGCCTTTGTTCAAAGGATGGAAATTAGTCGCTGAAGGCGATGTGAATATCACGAATAGTCGCCGAGACGAAAGTCTGTGACTATTCACCGATATTCACGTTGCCTGAGGCGACTAATTGTTTTAGTATAATTACATTGATGATTATTCAAGAAAATAAAAGTATTGATCAATTTCTGACCCCGAAGCATCAAAAAATCTGGCTGCCATTTTGAAACTGCTAGCCTTCAATGCTATAATCACCGCGCAGTGATTATAGCGGGATAAAGCAAAGCTCCTAGCCAATCACAGCAGTCTATTTTCGATAATCATCAATGTAATATTAATGGAAATTATAAAGCGGACACCTTCAGGACCATATAAAGTGTCCACTTAATTGAGGGTGTCCACTTAAAGAGGTTTGTAAATATTGCACAATGTTTGTTTTTTAACACTTGACATTCAACGGTTACTCTGTACTGTGATAAAGTTCCATGTTGTTAAGGAAAGTGTGCTGTTCTTTCTGCAAGACTTTTAGGTGAATTTTGATCATGGATGACAATCATACGGCCGGATATCAGTCTATATGTAATCTACAGTTTATTCACAGCTAAATGTATTGATTTATCTTTATTAACTGACTACAGTATGTATTTCAAGGATGTACTGCTATTGTCAATTCAGTCCAGTGTCCGCTTAACAGAGGTTTTTAACCATAGAAATTAGCCAAATGCAATTTATTTTAGTGTCCACCTCCACTTAATAGAGGTGTCTGCTAAATAGGGGTTCGTTATAAAGGGATATATACGATGTTTATCTCAAGACCCAGCTTAGTATCCACTTAATAGAGGGAGTCCGCTTAATTGGGGGTCCGCTTAATAGAGGTTTCACTGTACACAGTAAATTGAGCAAAATCAATATGCATAGATTTTATTTTATTTTTATCCCTCAAGAAAATCAAAATGCACTTCTAGTTTAATCTATGAAGTTCCTCCTTCACCCTTGCTGATCCTGCCTTTTAGTTTTTAAAAATGATCCCTACTGAATGTCAAAAATACTGGTGACTATAATCTGGTTTAATCTTTGTTTGGTGACTCAGCCAGGTGGCCATGACATCTGTCGTCCACCAAGAATGTGGATATGAAGATGATAAACTGACTGCGCAGCATCCCGTCCGTTATTGATGACTGAAAGCAAACAGAAAGAGCCAGTCAGATACTAGGTGGGGCAGGGGGAAGGGGGCACTGTCATCATGTTTTTCCAAACCCCACTTGGAATTTTCAGTTTATTCTTGTGATTAACTCTTTAAGCACTAATATCTACATACAAATTCTCCAGACTGATCTCCATACATTTCCTTACGGAATAAGTTGAGAGAATAGGATGGTGATCATTTTATTAATTCTCATAACTTTTTCTCTTGAATTTATGTATGGATAATTATTGTTAGGAGAGCATTGTCTTGATGTTGATCTCTCTTGAGATTTAAAGGGACATAGTCAGCTGATGCACCTACTTATAAGACACCATTTCTTAGCTGATTTGCATATCACAAGACACCCGCATGAACAGAAAGTGAGAAGCACATCTAGGTTACCTAAAAAAGCATTGTGGTGTTGGACAAATTGCAAGTCAAAATCATACTTATAGTCCCTAAGTCATACCAGAGCACTCATTTTTTAAGTACCTGTCCAGGGAAAGTCAAACATTGACAAATACTTCTGAATTCAAAGAATCATTAGATGTGAGAAATGACACAAAGTCTGAATAATATTCAAGGTTCAAGGTCAAGAAAGCTTGGCTTACCATAATATACAGCTATTTCGAGAAAGGTTGTCAGAAAAAATGTGCACGCGACAATCCTGAAAGGTAATATGGGATATGATCGATACACTGTTCCTGACAACAGTAGCTGTCGAACCTACTTTTGTTGTTTTCCATTAGCATTCGCAAACACATTTTCATGGCCTTTCGTGCCAATTCTTTCAAATTTCTCTGAAGAACAGTGAACTCAAAACCACCCACAATGCCTTTCAGGATTGTCGCGTGCACTTTTTCCGACAACTTTTCTCGAAATAGCTGTATATAACCTTTCTCCACTGATTTTCCTCCAAATATATATAACCATGATTTGCTCTGAAATGTTATTGATTCATTTCTCTTGTTATTTTGGTCAATGCAGGTGATTTCTCCCGCCTTATGCCTAAAAGTTTCCCTCCTCTTCTCTTCATGTGCATTTGCATACTGTGTTTAACCAAATTTAATATGATAAAATAATGTTATAGGATGTCTAGTAAAAGTTTGTTCAAAAAGAGGTTTTCAGTAAAAGATTGAGGATCAAATGAAACACTATGCAAGATTGAAGCGGATTTGTAGATGTATCTGGCATGTAGATTTGATTTAGGGTTGAGGTAAATGCTTTTCAAACTGGCAAAAGTAGTGTCCAGGTCAGTGCAGTCTCATAGCTGACCATGTCCCTTTAAAGGGTTAATTACCAGTAAAAGTGATTACCTACCTAGCCTATATCCACTTTCATTCAAATTTTCTTTCTCTGCAACACTCTTTGCCACCCACATCAAATGACCCAGAAGCTGAAAGGGAATAATAGCGTGTGTAATAAAGGATCAAGTAGCCATGGATACTTCTTTTTAAACATAAGGATAGATCTAGAGATGATACATTGTATAAAAAGTCATTTGCCATACTCAGCATTTAGCTTATGAAAACCAGTTGGCCTTTATGGATGGAACACCTCTGTTCAACTAAAATGCACTAAATAATCTGTACTTGCAATAACAATCTCCATAAAATAATTCAACAAACACTTAAGTTAATAGCATCAGCATCATTTTGCTTTTTTAGTCAGGTGCAACACCTATATTCTGGTGTGTCAGTGTAGCACTTGACATATGCCTCTCTGTAGAATAGCCCAAACTGTAATCCTAGCTGGTAAAGAGCCCACTAAATTACAAGGTACATTGATTATTAAATATTTTATACTCCTACATGTACATTGTGTAAAGCTTAAAAGTTAACAGCTGCAAGAGAAGACTATACATACAGGAATGTCTTCTTCAGTGCTTGATGACAGCTGCATCAGTGGTTTTCGAGGTATTACCAGAATGTGTTTGGGAGCAACAGGATTGACATCCCGAAAAGCAATAGCCTGTCAGTCAAAAACTGACTCATTAGTATCATCTAAGAAGAAATAATGCAATGAAAATCTAATACTGAGTAAGAAATTTGAAAAAACCTGAAAGTTTAAAAGTTATGAGCAAAGGGAAAATAGCAACATGCAAAATGGCTATAGAAGTACTCAATCCATCTCAAAGACAACAAATAAATTGTCTCATACAGTTTAAATAATGTGATTTGAACAAGGTTCAATCACTAACGCAACAAAACATTTTTCACTGACAATATAGAGGACTTTCACAATTATTTTATGCTTGTATTAAATTTTTTTTCAAGAATGGAAAAATCTTCTCTTGAGTAAGAACACATTCACACCTCAAATGCCAGTAACCACACATGCAGAACCTGGTACAACATCTCACATCATCAAGTTTAAGGGTTATACCAAAATTATTCTACAGGGGAAAAGACCGCAGCCAACACATGCCAGAGAAAATGCAAAAAATGTAACTTTGACAGGAAAAATCCAAAGAAACTCATGTTTCAGTATCTATGCATGTACATTTCATTGAAAACAATTTCATGATCCTGGGGGGCTTTGCAACCACCTTTCCCAATGAAATGAAGCCTAGTAATCCCCCCTCGATCCCAAAAAACAACAACAATGTGGGAAGAAAGTGAAAAAAGCAGGGATGAGAAAAATAAATATTAAGGTGGCTCAATAGAGTTTTTCAGGGACAATACCTCCCAAGTTTGAACATAAACTACCTGGCCATTAACAAACATTTGGAAAGATTACTACCACAGCTGTATTAGATAGATAGATGGATAGTTTATTTGTAAAAAGCTTGCAGCTACTAAGCTGAATTGTGTATTTACAATATAATATATAATACGATATAACAGAATCTTACAATTATAGTGAGTATAATAAAATGATAATGATAAAGTCCTAAAAATATAACAAAACTTAAAACTGTTAAAATATACACAACGTCATCGATCTCATTTACAAAACTCACCGAGCGCTAAAATTCATTATCAATACATAATCTTACTAAAAAACTATTTTTGAAACGCTTGGTCTTACATTTGGGAATCGCAAAACGCCTTTTGCACCGAAGATTATAACACGATGGCCCTGACGATTGAAGCATATTAGATAGAGCATTTCTGATAAGAGGGTTTCTTACGCGCTTCACAACTGGCCCAATTCTTATGAGTGCATGATGGTTGGATGCGGGCATGTCGAAAGTTGGCAAAGAGCTTTAGCAGCAGTGAAAGAGCAGTTTGAACTTGAAAGCCTTATTCTTCTTGAACAGGAAAATACTTTGAGAGAATATTCCTTAAAGGCTGGAATGTGTTTGTCAATTTGCTAACTGGTTACAGACAGTCCTTGATTTTCCAGCATCTTCCAATCACTCCAGATGCAGTGCCCATTATAGACTTTTTTTAAAAGCTAAAACAAAAGTAGTTATGTCAATTCCAGCTGCTCCCAGTGCCTCCCCCCCCCCCCCCCCACCCCCCGGTTACTGCAAGGCATTTGCAAATTTTGCACTGCCCGGGGGCTGGGCATTTGCCAACCCTGGGGCCAAATCAAGCTTTTGACATGCACATGGTTTCCTATCAGCACAGAGGAAAGACACAGAGGATTTTACTGGAAAGACAAGCAGATTGGCTCATTTGTCAAGGATGGGAAAAAATTGAAGAGGTTTCTTGATTTTATGCATGCATTTCTTCATTGCTTATCAACCCAGAATTACAAAGCGGAGCTCGGGTGCTATCAATATCGACGTGAATAAACGTTTTTTGGTTACTCTTGATATCATTTGAAGAACATCCTTTCATATTTCTAAAACTATTCATAGCAGTTAACTTTACAGAGCAATATTAATTTTAATGTCAATAATTTTATAACAAAACTGAAACCATAAACTAAATTCGTAATTAATAGTGCTTTCTTCATTGCTTATCAAGCCAGAATTACATAGCGGAGCTCGGGTGCTATCAATATCGACGTGAATAAACGTTTTTTGGTTACTCTTGATATCATTTGAAGAACATCCTTTCATATTTCTAAAACTATTCATAGCAGTTAACTTTACAGAGCAATATTAATTTTAATGTCAATAATTTTATAACAAAACTGAAACCATAAACTAAATTCGTAATTAATAGTGCTTTCTTCATTGCTTATCAAGCCAGAATTACATAGCGGAGCTCGGGTGCTATCAATATCGACGTGAATAAACTTTTTTTGGTTACTCTTGATATCATTTGAAGAACATCCTTTCATATTTCTAAAACTATTCATAGCAGTTAACTTTACAAAGCAATATTAATTTTAATGTCAATAATTTTATAACAAAACTGAAACCATAAACTAAATTCGTAATTATTAGAATAGCACTATTACAAAGGAAGACGTTAACTGAAACAAAAAATTGCACATTAAAATGCCTAAAATGGCACTACTCGACTGTGCAATCAATGAAAAATGTTGCAGTGTTGACGGGGGATGGGGCATTTGCCCTCTTTTTTCGTCCACACCCCAGGGGATTTGACAGCTCAAGAGTCCCCACCCCCGGGAATTTGTCATCCAAGGCAAAAAAAATGCTAATGGGGGGGGAGGGACTGGGCACAGCTGGAATTGACTGATTACCAACAGAGAATCCAAAGCACATCAAGCTCCAGTTCAAAGACTCAGTTATCTCAATAAAAACAGAATGGTCCAAATTAGACAGTTTCAACCCATCTTTGTGTCATTTGTTGTCATTTCATTTGCCTTATGTCAAGGCCACAGTGCTTGTCAGAATTCCCGAACAGGGCCTCTCTGTTATTCAAGCAAACTGTAAGGTCACGTTTCACACTATCACAAACTATGAATCATGCTTTGCCTGTCAACACTTTTTTTCAAATCAGACTAATCACAAACCGACGGGGATTTTTTCAGTTTTGTTAGTGTCCCTTTTGTTGTTTTGATTTTTGCCCCCATTTAATCATCCCTGCCCTTGGAATAAGTACCCCTAGGTTGCGGGCAGTCCCTCTTCAGTCAGTCGAGTCTAAGCTCGGCAGGACAGGAGAGAGCGAAATGGCCGAGGGTCCTTGGTACCATCCTGAGGGACCGCTCATAGTCTAGAGTACCCCCACCCCCCCAGGGCTTCTGTGTCAGACTACAAATTTTAACACGACCATTACACAGTAGGAGCACAAACCTTGTCGTCTTCGTAAACTATATCTGCAGAGATTTCTTTCCGAATGATCTTCATGAATATCGAGTCTTCAGGCTTGTACTTCTCCGCTGCCTCGGCAGCAAGTTTAGCCTTCTCGACTTCATCGTTGCACTTTCCACCATCCGTGCAGAGTTCAGCCAGTATCACCCTTGGAGCAACGCTTAAAGCTGCGGCTGCAGTTAGAAGCAGTTTGCTGGCAAAAGATCCGCTTCTACGAAGCACACAAAGCGTCATCTTCTCGTATAAGAGATGAGGCTGAGGGCTCAGGCACGATGAGGATGAGGAGAGAGCTTGAGGAGAGATATTCGAGATTCCTGGTCAGCGGACTCACCCAAAGTTTCTCAATGACGTTGTGTAAAACATCACCGATGTTTTTGAGCGACGCGCTTCAACCGGAAGTGAACCTTATTCTCTTTTAGCATAATTACATTGATGACTACCGAAAATAGAGCGCTGTGATTGGCTAGGAGCTTCGCTCTATCCCGCTATAATCACCGCGCGGTGATTATAGCATTGAAGGCCAGCAGTTTTCAAAATGGCAGCCAGATTTTTTGATGTTTCGGGGTCAGAAATTGATCAATAATTTTATTTTCTCGAATAATCAGCAATGTAATTACTTCGTCTCGGTGACTATTCGCCGATATTCACGTCGCCTTCGACGACTAATTGTTAATTAATAGCTGAGCTCTGGCGCGCGAAGCGCGCCTGCGGAGCACTATGGGTAAGAAAATGTGGTAAACCACCCATACGAGAAAATTTGGTAATCACGTGACCGTACACCGACCGCCCGACTGTTCGTCCCCACCACAGGCATACCAATGTAGAATAATTCAATCAACAGGTATGGCAAATTTGTATTGCTAAGAGTCTTTTCTCTTGTAGAGACGATTTGCCCATTCAAGTGAGTACCAAAACCAGGACCAACACAATTTTATTCCACATACAAACACAGACTGGTACTCTTTACCAAATGGTGTCACTGAGAAGTAGTCTGTGGAGGCTTTGAAAATGGCCGTCCAGTACCATCTATAAAAACGCTGACCCCGGAACTTTTTATCATTATTTTTTTAATTATCTACTGAACACTCGCACCTTGATTATCTTTTAAACATAAGCACCTGCACATCTGCTGTGATAGGATCATATCCCGTTCGCTATTAGAATTAGAATAGGCCATTTCCGAGTTCCAAAAACTCTCACTTTCAAAATGAGGGTAGGTGCACAACCTTTCTTGTGAAAATGAGTTTTATTTGCATGAGAATGGAAAATGATTTCCATATCAAAGGCTGAGCACCTACCCTCGTTTCAAAACAGAGGCCCGGGGGAACTCGGAAATGGCCTATTAGAAGAGGCGTAACTACCTGTACGCAAAATACGCACGTGTGTACCGAAAAAAGTTGACACATGGTCGAAGGTAAAGAATAAAATATAATAAATATAATAAAAAAAAGTGAGTAATAACAAAATCAAATGATAGTTATTTTAAATCTGCTTGTTGCTTAGCGGTTTAAAATATTTTTGAAATTATGAATATATGAAAATCATATATGTGAACTCCGGAGTGAAGAATTATTTGAAGGAAGATCATCGCTGTTATATACGCAACTGCGTAGTCATATACCCAAGTTGCGTATATCACAGCTGCAATGATCTTCCTTCAAATAATTACAAGTAAAATATTTTTCTAAAACAACTTGAAGGAATGCTTCATTTGTGGACCGAGTCAAGAATGGTGTATGTAGAGAAAAGGCGGCAAAATATCGCGCAGATAGCAAGCTCGGCCTGTCTTCGCAGTAGTCGAAGTATAGGACACCATCACGTCAACGTATGGCGCAAAACAAAGTGGCAAAAAGTGGTAAAAAAAAATCAGTCATTTGCCAACAAAAGTCGGAGATACCAAGTCAATGAACCCAATAAGCCGGCGACAAAGAATTTTACAACCGTCATTTCATATACAGAAAAAGTCGCTTAGGCTTGCAACGTAACCTAATCTTTAATCAAGGTATTAAAAATATTTGACTCTGCTGGCAGGTTGATTGTTTTATAGAATACTCCCAGGCAATAGGCTGAATTGTTTAAAAAGGAAACTTAATCTTCCACTGTAGTACTTTTTTAAATAAACAGAATTGGAATTTCTGAACTTTTTTCCTTTATTGATTAAAAAGTGATAAAAAACGAATACACTTCAGGGTAAAATGTTACCCAAAAATCTGGAGTGTCAAATTCTAATTACACATTGTCGCAACACGTACAATACGAGCTCGGAAAGAAGGTATTACAACCGGCGTATCAGAACACTGTCCAAAATCTTAATGAAATCGCTAAAAGGTTATTGTTGGCCGTTACCTATTTCTTAGTCTGCGTTAAACCGTACATTTAAACATGATTTGGGCTATATAACTCGGTTATATAATGATGGAGTTCCATACTGTGGAGAGATCAACACATCATGAGACTTTACAGCCATATGTCAGAGGAACAGTCTCCTCCCGGATATCGCACTTCATGTGCAAGAGCCGGTCCATCGGGTTCCTCTCCAAAGTCAACGCAGAAATCAGGATTCAAATTGAGACCACCATTCACTGTATCAACGTCCACTTGAAGCAACATGCTACCTTTCCTGCGAAGAAAAGCGTACGAGAAAAAAATGTTACGGTCAATCATCTCCACATCTGTCAACCTGAAGAGAGAAGTAAGCGGTCGCTCTGGAAAGGTGGCCGTTGAATGACTGGTTTATGAGGAAGTAGATTCTTAATCTGACACCAATTTTAGAATGGCAGGGTATTTTTAAGAAAATAAGAAAATACTCAAGGAGTTGGCAACAGGAAAGTCATCATAGGTTCAATTAGTTAGCACGTTCAGTTAAACTTTTTAGTACATTTCTTTGCCGTTACTGCACAACTTCGACATAAATCGCCTATTATAATTTATGGAGGACGTGAGCAAACGACGACGAATTTTTCTCTCTCTTTCTGAACTTGAATGGCCAGGAATTCAGCTCCAAGAGAGTTACACTACATTTGACAAGGTAAGCAAGTTGGGAAAATCGAGATGAATTTTGAAATTAAAGAACGTCCCGTTTTCACTCCTTTTAAGTCGTCGTCGTGTGATTACGTCCGCAGTCCATAAAACCAGACTTCCAAGGAAGTAAATAATTCAGTATTTTTTTTTATTTTTTCTTGTCAATGAAAATGCTGACTGCCGTACTTGGAGAGGCTGGGGTAGAACTGGTTGTCCCATACACTGTACAACGATGTTGTAATGTATAATCGCTTTCCGTCAAGACTGAGCTGCAACATCTGTGGCCCACCCTCGACTCTCTTTCCCTTCACATAGCACGGGTCAGGCTGTTCACTTAATTCACTATCTTCTATCACTTTCACCGAGCCATCTTTGGCTATACTACCACCAACGAAGAGCTAAGACAGAAAAATATCACATGTTAATGCATAAACGAATTTGATTTGTCTCCTGTGTTTCACAAAAATTACGCGATCAGCTGGTTTTACGTAGTTTTAGAAAAACTGAGGCGTTTGATGGCAGGAAAGGAGGAACCTAGCAGGTGTTAAACAAAACGCCGAAGGAAGGGGGGGGTCCTAGTAATGTCTTAATGGAGATGAGCCGCTGGATGGGGTCGCATTTTCACGACTGGGTTGACTATAACGACCTATAACAGGGTTGCGTTTTCAACAGAGTTACTACTAGACTCTCTCAAAGTCCTTCCCTTCTCATTTCCGGTTCCGGTAACAAAAAATCTACCGCTGGCGCTTCGCGCTCGTGAAGAAATTTGAGCTCGACTTGTTAAGGCAAGTCGAATGGATTCTTTAATTTCCGGCATCATTCGGGGAAGAAAATTTCGGTTAGTATGTACGTAGGGATTTAATACTAGGCAGACTCACGGTTAAAAGTTGTCACCTTATTCTGAGCTTGCAAACACTCGAAAAGCTTGTAAATCACTCGCCTTCCTTCGGCTCGTGATTTACAAGCTTTTGTCGTGTTCTCCCTACATCCCGCGTGGGATATCACGCCGGTAAACCCTTAGAAAGTGTCGTCTGTTGCTTTTTAAGCAACAGACGACACTTTCTAAGGGTTTACGCAAAATTCCGAAAATAAGCCTCTCCATGTATAAGCTGGCTTGTACTTAGAAAATTGCCCTCAAATACAAAGTAAAACAAAGCAAAAAGGGTAAATTTACTTCCAACTATAAGGCTAGCCCAATCGATTTTGAAACGCAAATTTCCCTCCGTAGATAAGCCCCTCCGAATATAAGCCCCTCCAAAAATAAGTCCCGGGCTTATTTTCGGAATTTTACGGTATTTCATTATTTATAGAATATCATGTGTAGCGCCTTTGTAACTTATATGTACCGGTAGTTAAAATGTGTATTTCCAGTGTTTCTCTACTTGAATTTAGTCTGGAGCCTTTATGAAAGCAGTTTCGAGATAGTAACCGACCTACCTGACCAACCAGTTTGGGATTCTTGGTGTCTGTTATGTCATACTGTCTGAGGTCTCCATGAAGCCAGTTACCGAAATACAAATATTTGTCGTCCAGAGAGATAAGAATATCTGTTATCAGACCTGCAGGAAAACGCATGAAAAAAAAAAACGTCATTGCAAGTCTTTTTATCTGCGTCGCAGACGCTCTAAACCTTCTGTATAGAGCGTCTGCGAATAAGTGCACAATATCGTGTTCGAATCCCGCAGAGTCGCAAGGACATATGTCGGTGTTTTTGATTGGCTAGTTTCTTACGCAGTTTGTGATTAGGTTTGTGTTTGTGATTAAGTGTTGACAGGCCAAACACGACTAGACAAGACTCGTGACAAGAGAGATCGAGCTCGTGATAGTGTGAAAAGTGACCTTAGAGTCAACTTGAACAACAGAGGTTTTTCTTGCCCTCTTTTTGGGTAGTTTATGCAGCGCCTGGAGTATTCTACACTTTCACTTATGAGCAAATTTTGTTTTGCCGCTTTGAGTCTCACATTTAGAGGTCGTGAAGATGGTCTGTTCCATGCACTGAGTAATTGCTTCCTGTGGTTTATATTTCTGCAGATGTTTTCTGACATTAAATGATTACCTGTCTAAGCCCTCGGCTTTTTTATTGCGGCTAAATAACCTTTAGTTTCTTTGGTTTTCTCCGAAATTCCTAGACCTGAATAGCTACATGACTGGGGTGTTTTTTGGCTGTGAATATCATGATTTCCTGATTTGTTTTGACGCTAGAACTGTCGGCTAGATTACAGAATACGCGGCAGTACATCTGCAGCGATTGGAAGACGCTAGAAAAGCAGTCGGCAAATTTACAAACAAGTTGTGGCCTGGAAGGCATTCTCTCAAAGCATTTTTTTTTTGTTCAGAAGAAGGCTTTAAAGTTCGAACTACTCTTTCATTGTTTACTGTAAACAATCCTTGCTAACTCCCTTCTGTGAATTTTGACATGTCACTGCGCCCAACCGTCACACACGTACAACTAAGAATTAAGCCAATCGCGAGGCGCATAAGAAACCCGTAAGAAACCCGCCTATCAGAAACGCTCACATATGTACGTCCTTGCGACTCTGCAGGATATTAGAACGAGCTTTTGTGCACTAATTCGCAGACGGACTATACAAATGGTTTTAGAAGAGTGCGTGAGCCGGCTGCAACGCAGGCTAAAGTCTTTGAGTTAGGAGTGACTCTATTAAGAAAAAAAAGGAAGACGAACACAGATGTTCAACTGAATGGCATTTATTCATCCGATTACTTCGAGTCGTTGTTACTCAAAAAAAGGTGAAAACGACTCGAAGCAATCGGATGAATTTCAAGCTAAATGGCATTTTGGCTCAGATGAAAGGGGACATGGATATTGCAGCTGTTTTTAGGTCAATTTTGTGCCTAAGTTAATATTAAGTGCCTTTAACTATACAAAAAATACTCCGGCCTGTAGATTTATGACGAAGATATCAAATAAATTTCACCATGCAGGAAGTACTAACCATTACATTTTTTTCTAGTGATTTTGGGATCATTCCCAGTAGATGGGCACAGAACCTTATAAAGAACATGCAGTAACAGAATATAATGTACAGCACCTTATATATTCCAATTCACGAAAATAAGGTTCTGTGCTCGGCTGCTGAGAATGATCCAACTTTAAGTTTTTAAGATAAAGGAGATTTTTTTTCTGTCACTGTGACATTCAGTCAATTTAAGTTCATCGGAAATTCATTTCTTTAGCGCAAGATTAAAAGATTTTAATATAGAGGCACAGAGCAGGTTAACATCCCACGCACACATCACCAGCAATTCATAACAAACAGTTATATATTAAATCATTCTTTTCTATAATCATGGAAATCGTATCACTTGATATGCGATACGATTTCGGCATTAATTTTAATTATGTATTAAAAGTTGGTTTTAAAGGCTTGCGTACAAAACATGTGCCAGCGATTCCAAGCCAGTTGCCACGACATTAGTCCAGATGTATCTTGCTTTAAAATCAGTTTAGGATCGCGATTCGTTCGTTGTTTCAACCAATAAACACATTATCCGGTTTTCGACAACGGTTCAGTTTTAGGCCTGAAAATCCAAACGGGCTGAGATAGAAATCAGTTCTGATTGTGCACTCTACCTCTCAGCAAATAATAAAGCCCATTCTCTATAACGTAGAAACCGTGTAAATGTATATTGGATCGTCAAAGATCGACCTCTTTTCATTTCCACCAATGCGTTACGATGTGACTACTGGATGTCGTCGCAAATTTCCTGTTTGCATTTCTTGAAGGCATTCATATTAACTACAGTCTCCTGGTTCAAACGTTATGGACTTTACAAGCCTTCAAATTGAAAAATTACCTTAAAGTCACGGCAAATCATTTTTGGCACTAAATATGAACTTCTGTTGTAAAACGAAACACTTTTCGCAACTCGTCTTTCCTCGGACTAAATTTGATGTGCAATTTAATGCAACAAACAATGGTTTTGATACATAGATTTTTAATAATATTACTTTTTTTACCAAACAGTTCTTTCGGCAAACAGTTTGACAAACGAAGCGCTGCGTTCATATAGTGCACGGCGAACGTCAAAACTTAATAATGCTTATAATTCAAAGGAATATTGTACTGTCGCAATTTGTAATAATCATCGCACTTTGTAAGGCCTGTCGCAATTTGTAATGAATTCATCGCACTTTGTAATACCTGTCGCAATTTGTAATAAACCGTGTCGCACTTTGTAATAAAAAAAGCTGTCGCAATTTGTAATAACTGTCCATCACACTTTGTAATAAACTAAGCTGTCGCAATTTGTAATAATTCCATCGCACTTTGTAATAATTTTTGAAAGTGATTCAACTTACTTCGTCAACATTAATATAATATGAATGGTATTTCATAAACAAAGATTATGACGTCTGTAAGAACGTAACTTACAAAATCACTTAATAATTTATATCTCTCCTTATTCAAACCATTTGACTTTATTTACGGTCCTGGGGGTCCTGGGAGGGTAAACTTTTTTTTATTATTAATGCTAACAAAAAAACACGTTATTTGGGAAAATTAACTACAACATGTTTCATTACAGCCAAAAATTAGCGAAATTCGAATTCTGAACTTGTGCCACAAAATGTCAATTTTGGTCGATATTTACAGACAGTCGCTCTTAAAGGGGCCTCGTTTTGAAAGTATGCAGGAAGACAGTTATTAGTATGGAGGAACGCATTTTTACCTACCTTGCTAGACACTGACTAGGCACCTAATTAGTATGGAGGAATCCACTTTTTGGGAGGGAATCCTGCATATGTTATGAAGGGAATCCACTTTATACATAGTACACTACAGCAGTTTACACGTAATGGTTTGTCGTTTCGACTTTGCAACGACAACATATTCGAAACACCAAAATCGGCCTAATTTACCATTTGGGTAGAATCACATTAGGACGAAGAGCTTGACTTAGTTATAAACATAAACTGTGAACTTTCTTACCGATGATCACTCCGCTAACGACATCATACTCATTCCACTAGAGCTTACCAAATCTAATAGAGACAGTGTACGAAAAGCTAGAGAGGCATACCTCATCGAGAGAGGCAAAACTCCTGAACCTTTAGGTATAAATAAGAAAGATGAAATGTAATACAGTCTTTATTTCTTCTCTTTGTTGTCATTTATTTTTCTATTTTTAGATTTCAAATTTCTTTCAATCACTACTTCAACGATTTTTCTTTTCAACGTTCACTTTCTAACATAGTATCATATTGCACACTATTCTCTTATTTTCAAATTGTAACGTCTCATTATATGTAAGACCCTGAAGAAGGAAGGCCGTGCCTTCCGAAATATTGGTTAAAAGATTATATATTCGAATTCCCGACTGTAAAATCAGCCTTGCTTTTTTTGTCCTATATTTTCACTTATTGCTGATTAGATCCTTTATTAGGATCCGGTCCTTCTTTTTTGTAAGCTGATCCTTGCTTAAAAAATTGAATTTATTATCCTTTCCATTTTGTGGAAAAAAAGTAATCCTGAGCACGATTGGAAGAATTGCAAGGTCTTACTTGTTGTACGCGGGGAAGAAGAATTTTTTACCAGCCCCACGGTATTTGCCTTAGAGGGCCCTATAGAAAAAAAATTGTTTTCAGATGGAATGATACTCCTTTTGCTCCTATGTGGGACCAAATCAACAGAAAATAATGGACCAAATGGTCAGCCGACTCAGTGTAGGTATTGGCCAGCGACTAATTGGATTTTGTGTTTATGTTTCTGTTGTGGTTCGACAACGTTACAGGCCTCGCCTGATTAAGTTGGCCAAAATATGGAAGCCACTATTACTTCTTTTAAAATTGAGCGTTAGACAAGGACGGTGTTGTGTCGACCCGTTATAAGATCTAAAAAGGAAAGCTTGAACTTTCCTGGTGTCCTTATTTGAATGATGTAAGGATGGATGTTACGATTTGTGGAAATTAAATGCCTTTTAATAATGGCTAGTTTGTGTCTAGTGTGTCAAGATTCTGTACTCGGACAACGCTCTGTCCAGAGGCACATCCCCGTACTGGCCATATAAGGGACTACGCCCCTTCCCCCCCACCCCCCTGGTAACCATTGCATGTAAACCATCTAGTACAATAGCCAGGTTTAAAGTTTACCCCCTCCCAGGACCCCAGGGACCGTGAATAAAGTTAAATGGTTTGAATAAGCGGAGATAAAAATTATATAAGAAATTTTGTAAGTTACGTGCTTACAGACGTCATAATCTTTGTTTATGAAATACCATTCATATTATATTAATGTTGACGAAGTAAGTTGAATCACTTTCAAAAATTATTATAAAGTGCGATGGAATTATTACAAATTGCGACAGCTTAGTTTATTACAAAGTGCGATGGACAGTTATTACAAATTGCGACAGCTTTTTTATTACAAAGTGCGACACGGTTTATTACAAATTGCGACAGGTATTACAAAGTGCGATGAATTTATTACAAATTGCGACAGGTATTACAAAGTGCGATGATTATTACAAATTGCGACAGTACAAATATTAATACTAATAAAAAATGTGTTTTCTCTTGCCGCTCGCATGTTTTTAACGATCGTGGGGCCAATTTATTGCGGCTTGCAAAACCTTTAAAACACGAAAAACGATAAAAAGCTAGGATACAAAATTGTGAGAATCGAACTTAAGTCCAACCCTAAGCATAAGTGACAATCAATCGAACCATAAAGACTGGTTTTTGTTAGGGGAATCGTAAGAGCGCTCATGACCTTATGAAAATCAAAAATCAGAGTCGTAAGCAGAGTCATAAGCGCAACAGAATCGGAGTCAACTCCGTCGTTTAGTATCTATGTTAAAATCAGCTTGTCGGAATTGGAAGCAGAAGCGGAAGGATAAACTAATCACCAGGGCAGATAAAGGTTGGGCGGTGAAACGAGCACGTCCGAGCAAAAAGGGGTGATGCAGTGGATTGGGACTCTGCTTAGAAATGTCGCCTGTTTTCGACTTCGGTCAGGGCTTGCAATGTGGTTTGTACATTAGACACTGCCGCTGTTACTGAATCATGGCAGCTTGAGTTGTTTTCTTGCACTTCTCCCTCGTTCCTTTGTGCTGGTACGCTGTCTCCGAGAGGCAAATGTTGCTATTGTTTTGCGAGAGGTTTAGTTGGAGTACACAAACATCTCTTTCAAATGGTTTCTCTGGTTACATCCATGACTCTACCACTGAATCATATTTTCGTTCTATTACTCGCCAATGTCGATGTTATTCCGAAACAAAAACAACTATATACTGTCTAAAACACGAAGGGAAATCTCATCCATTTCATCCATAACAAAACTAAAAGACAGCAGATGGTGAGCATGTTTCATAACTAGATGGCGCGTGCATTTTATAAAATGCGTGCAGCTCGTGCAAGGTGTAATTATGCTAATTTCAATCACCATCATCTTTCGTTTTAATTTTGAAAAAAACATCTCATACGTCTTTCTGTTTCTTCGGAACTTCAAAATTAGTTTCCCCTCAGTTTGTAATGTTTACTTTGTTTTGATTTAGAGAGAAAAACGGAGAAAAAACCTTACAATTAACCTCAATAAATTTTGTTTACATGCGGTTGCGGATTTGCGACGCATTGCGCGAATCGCCCTACTCCGCATCACACATTGAATGAAGAGCGGAGCGCTCGTTTCACCGCCCAACCTTTATACGCCCTGCTAATCACATACAATGCACGTTCCCACGCTTTCTGGTTGGTTTAGTTCTTCCGCTCCTGCTTCCGACTAAGACAATATCATAAGCGGAACGTAAGCGACGGAGTCGTAAGCGGAATCGGAATGCTGTTTTCACTAGATCATAAGCTCTACGCTTCTGATTACGACTCAGACTCCGACTCCGTCGCTAGTGAAAACCAGCCTTGCTGAGTAGAGGTCCCGATACATCAACTTATTGGAACAGAATTTATTGCATGCGATTTCTAAGTTACGACAAGTGTTGTGACAAGTTGTTACTGAAAAACTCAGTTAAAACCCGCGTCAAGCCAAAAAGTGGTCGAGGTTCAAACTGTGGGGCTTTTACTAGGAAACTTTGGTGTTTTGGATTGATAGTTGCTTTGGACAGGTGACCAAACATGGGGTTTTGTTGCCCTAAAGATTTTTCTCTTCTCCTAAAGACATATAAAATGTTTTTGTTTTCAAGAAAAGTTAATGGCTTAATCTTTAAGCCGGACAAATCAGCATGCAAAGCTTGTACATTCCAAACTATATCAAAAGCCTGGCATACAGAATTTTCCTCATCGACAAAAGATCAAACATGATTAAAGAATTTCATTAACGAGGCAGTCAAATTGTCAATTTGTTCTTGCATTTTTTCAGCAGCTGAGAAGGTCTACAGGGACGGCACCAGCGTGGTCTTTGTCATGCTGTTTGCGCACGGAAGAAGATTTACTTTACTGTGGCCATCAACTGCAACACCCATAAATGTAATAACAACCATAAATGCAATAAGAGTCAAAGATAAATGTAATACCCACCATAAATGTAACAAAAATCAACCATAAATGTAATAAAATTTGAACCATAAATGCAATAATCTGGCCCACCATAAATGCAATAAATGTAATTTTAATCATAAATGTATTAAGTATAGAAACTCGTATGAAAGCGAGTTCGTT
The DNA here is from genome assembly GCA_038088405.1 of Porites divaricata. Classification (NCBI taxonomy): domain Eukaryota; kingdom Metazoa; phylum Cnidaria; class Anthozoa; order Scleractinia; family Poritidae; genus Porites; species Porites divaricata. Next base: position 5,430,908 of record JBBMOI010000002.1, read on the forward strand.
TCGTTATTTAAGGAAACAAGTGATGTTTAAGAGGTTCTTAAAATTTCAGGAGCCATTTTGTATAATCAACAAAAGCTTTTCCTGCTATCCGCCTCTACCCCTTTAAGATTTGCGATCACCTTTGCGTTGCGCTTTCTACAGACCGAAAGTTTTTATCATTTATAACCAAGTAGATTTGCGAACAAATTTTGTATGGTGTACTTTATTTTTCCGTTTCTTCTCCGCGTGAACACTAGAAACATACTTGAGCGTGTCCTTTTGCTGTGTTGGATTGCCACAGGCATTTTTCTTTTCATCATCCGGCCCAGTTTCATCCTGTTGAACGCGTTGCGACAAGATCTATGCCACTTATCAAACGACTTCCCGGTAATGCCCGGGAAGCAATTCATTTACAGCTAACTAGCTGAAATTAGAAAATTTAACTTGGCACTATATCAGGAAACGACCAGCCTGTGAACAATGTAAATATTCCTACAAAGTTTGGTGCTTTTATCAAAAATCGCATAATTCTCTAGCTAAGCCGCCGGACTACTGGGGCACAGTGTGTGACATTGTATTAATTAGTTAAAAGTTAATTTTCAAATAAATTAGGCGTTTTGCTTGTTTCAGTTTGCCTTCAAAGTTGATTTTAAATACATTTTTTTGACATTGAGAACGCTTGGATCACGAAATTTAATGCTCACTGAGTTGAAAATGACACTGTCTGCATGACCAAAATCGCGAAATTAAGTAATAGTAACACATGAAAAGTGGATTGGTTATATGAACAGGAAGCTTCAAGGAGTATGTTTTATTATTACCCAATCTTCTCTTTCTCTTACTTTTATAACACAAATGTACCTTCTGACATTTATTAAAACATCATCTGACAACCTTTTGACAATCATAAGCTTCATTTGATGAATATATTTATTACATTTATGGTCAAAATCTATTACATTTATGGTGAGCCGTATTATTACATTAATTTTTATAGTTAAATTTTTATTACATTCATGGTTAGTAATTCATTACATTTATGGTTGATTTTTATTACAAAATGGTGGGTATTACATTTATAAGCGGAAATTTGAAATGCCGGTCTAATTTTAGATTTATGTTTGTTTCCGCTCGCTTAAAGAAGGCTTTATATAGCGTTGCGAACTTATAAATTCTGGAGGGTTTTTTTTTGCAGGAAGAGAGCCGCAACACGTCGAAAAACGCTGAAACGTGTCGTTTGTTTCAAAGACGTATCGGTAAGATATGTCTTGTCGCTGTTCTTCTAAACAAATTTTTAATGCTAATAGTATTTCTTATAGTATAATTTTGAAATGCATGTAAGGACTGTATGGTGGGCGGGAATTTCTATTACAGAGAGGTCTGTACTAACTGAGGACACCCACCCGAGACCTACCTAGTGTCCGCTCAATAGAAGTGACCGCTTAATGCTGGTTTGTTTTACAGAAAATATGGGATGGCAAGTTGAAGAAGCTATGTCCTTTTAATACAGGGTGTTGGCTTTTTATGAGGTTGGCTTGATATAGGCCTCACTGCAAGAATTATATTTTCAAGACATTATGAAACAAGCTTTTTCATTTCCCAAATCGTCCGAAAAGAGACCAGGCTTTCGATCCGGTTGCAAGGCAGTGAATTTCTCCCGGCGTAGCCAATCGAACAAAACCGAACAAAAAATCAATGGAACCCGATTCAGTGACGGATCCAGGGGAGGGGCCGGGGGCGCCCGCCCCCCCCCCCCCCCCGCCCCCATCTTATTTTCAGACCAGGGTCGAAAAACATTTTTTTGGAGACCCCCTGTACGCGTCTGCTCAAAATTGAATAAGCTGAAAATCTGTTGTTTTTACAAATAAAGTCTGGAAGAATTCTCGATATTTTGTGGACGTTTTTAATAAAACAATTATTCCACTCGTGTTTGTTGGATATGAGATGATTATAGCCAACTAGGCGCTACGCGCCTCTTTGGTTATCTACCATCTCATATCCAACGCGCACTCGTGGAATAATTGTTAAATATTAGTGGAAAACTCAAAAAGTCGATAATTTTGTATTTGTTTTTCAGCTGAGATTCATTCTTCTCAACTGAGCACCTGGTAGACTGGAAGAACGATATAGTCGATGGATTCCAAACGACTCTTGACGATTACTATTTTGGGGTTGATTGTTTGCTGTGATCTTTTGGACCTAGCTCGGGGATTTGAGACACGAACAAGGACAGGAAGAAAACCGACGAAGCCGAAGCCGACGCCGAAGCCGAAGCAAAAGGGACTTGAATGGATAATAACGATGTTGGTAAGTTTGAACCAGAGTGAATGTGCTGACCTAAATGTGGGCCCAGGGGTTGGGGTGGGGGGCGGGGGGGGGGGGGGGGCACTGTACAAAGTTTAAAGCAGGAGGCTTCGCCTTGAGGTCTAACCACTTCCCCTTTGAGATATAATCTTCACAGGAAACGCACCCTTTTGCGTTGATTTAGGCTGTTGCAAATGCACTGCCTTTTAAATACGAATAAATCACTAATCCAGGAAGTTTTCTTGATCATGCATTTTCGCAGCCACATAAAGCGTCCGTTAGCCCTTTTAGTTCCCATTACATACGGAAAAGACATATTTGCCTTCCCTTCCATAAACTTCAACTGGTGAAACATGTTTGCAATGGGTCAGACATGGCGGACGAAGATTCACACTCGACTGACTCGACTGTCCCAGATGAGGGTCAATCAACAATTTTATTGGCCCAGACGCCACTTGCACATCTCTCACAATGCACCTTATTTGCCCCAAAAAATTTTGCGAAAGCATTGTTTTCAATTTCTCTTGGGACGGCTATAATACCCTGGAGAAATGAAAAACAAAGGTTACGCATTTTTTGGGGGGGTGGGGGGCAGATAAGGTGCATTATGGGTGATGTGCAAGTGGCGTATACTAGAATTTTTACAAGATTAATATTAATATCGATGCGTAGTCTTTACTCATACAGTTTTTGGTTTTAAGTGGGGACAAAGTTATTTAGCAACGCTGGTTTCGCCGCAAAATTTCATTAAAATGCTCAGAGACCTTACTTTTGTTGTACAATTTGCATATTGTCATGAAAGATATTAATCACCGCAGATAATGTGTATAAAGGTTTGTCTCACGATTGTCACTTTGATACTGATCGCGACATTTCGACCGCACACTGCAGGTCTTCATCAGGCGATAGTGTCGATTTACTGAGTCGAACTATTTGTTCCACCGTGGTTGTTAGTGACTGGTGTATCACAAACCTCGCTCATGGTTCGTGGGTTTCAATCCAAAGCATTGTTGGCATTGTGAGAGGAAGAAAAACTGATCCCTTGGCGGTCCTTCAGTGCAGACGTTTTCTTTGGGCGTTCAATTTGCTCGCGAAAGCGCCATGTTGAAACTTCCCGAAGAGAGGAGGAAATGGGGCGAGTCAAAGGAAGCGGGGAGGGGGCGGGGAGAGAGAAGGTCCCCCTCCCCCTTTCCTTCTTTCGCCCTCGCACCTACCGTAAGGGTTACTATTTCTCCTCTCCCCAATCTTCTACTGTCATAAAATCAAAGATGGCGGCTACAACAATTTCGCAAGGACGCGATGGTAGCAAAAACCTCGCTATAAAAATCAATTTGCGCTCTCTCAGTCTTTATCGCGATAATTCCTACTCACTTACTTTGTCAAATATATGCGAACCCTCCTCAATTTGAATTCCTAGGGTCAAATTCAGTTTCAAAACGAGAAATAAAATTTCCTCGTCGCTTGTTTACGCCTTCCATAAAACGTATAATTAGGCAATTTTACGTCGAAGTCGTGCAAAAAAGGCAAAGAAATGTATTAAAAAGTGTGATGCACGTGCAAATTTGTTTTTCCCCTACTATTTTCTTTTATGACAGAAAAATTTGCCGTCTATGATGACAAGAAATGCCACCCAAATTTCCACGCAATCGGTAAGTAGCATGCTCGCAGACGACTTATGTTTACTTTACTGCAGACTGAAAAGTGAAGTTTGCATGACGACTTCGCTAAACATGTCGCTGATGCTAATTTAGCATAAATTATTCCTGGCTATCCTCAATAACAGCCAATCAGAGATGATCCTTACAAATGCCTTTAGTCAGACAGCCAATCAGAGCATTTTCTTAGAAAAAACAGCAGAATACTTTAACACTATTCACGTTGGTTTGCGCGCTTATGATAACAGGTAACGCAACGTCATACAAAATGGGCGCCATCTTGGATTTAAGAGACTATTCCAACTAAAAATAATAATTTCGGATGATTAAGCATTTTTCACGCCAGAGGTTTAGTTCAAGGTATAATTATACATTTTGCTACTCTCGGGGCTAGTTAATAGGTTTTCTGCTCAAAAGGGAGAAAAAAACAAACAAACATAACAACGTAAATTGCTTAACCGCGTTTTCAATTGTGACGTCATATCTCGTAACCATAGCAACCACCTGGCAACAAATTTTGCCAAATGTCTAGGAAGATAAATAAAAAACTGCTAAAGAGAAGAAGTTCCACCCTAATGTTGTTTTGGAAAAAATCTAGGAAACCTTCCCTCCTCCATCCTCCAACTGCTAAGTCCAAAACAAATAACTCTCTGCCACGCCAGACTATTGGCACTAGAAACATTTTGCTTCTGCCCTCACTTATTTACACGTCCTTTTTTTCTTTTCTGTGGCTAGAAAACAAATGGGACACAGAGCAACTCACGCAGTAGCCTTCGGAGGTCAAAGCGTAGCCCTGAATGAACTTTCCCAAGATGAATATCAAGAACTTATCACATTCTCGATCGCTTAGTTTCAGATTATCAAAACCCTTATAATAATAATAATAATAATAATAATAATAATAATAATAATAATAGTGAAATTCTTCTAGAGCGCAGCTACATAATCTCAGCGCGCTTTGCAAATGTAAGAAATAAAATATAAGAAATATACAAACTAAATTAACATTGATTAAATAAAAATGTTTTGAGCTTTCTTTTAAAGAGAAACAAAGTTTGCGCATACATACCATAAGACCATAAAAGGATTTACAGTCATTCCGTACGCTAAGTTTTCGGGATGAAAGTTGTATTTCATTGTTTGAAAGGGAGATATCGCCCCATGTAAGTTAATCCAAGCCTTCTGTAAGTCAGTCTTACACATGCATTCTTTAAGGAGGTGCATTCTCAGTAGCTGAGCATAGAACCTCAGTATAAAAACATGTATCTATAATATACAGCATGACAAGGCTTTTGTAGGGACTGTTGTAAGACTTTTACAAGATCTGTTTAAGTGTTAAAGAAGGCGTTCGTAAGAATGACTCTTAGTGATGAGCTATTTGAATTTCGTTTCATTATTAAGAGAGCACAACAACTAAAATAGGGTAATTTTCGTGCATTGAAATATATAAGGTGCTGTAAATCATGACATTCTGTTACTGTTTTCATATAAGGTTGTGTGCCCAGCTACTGAGCTTTTAGAAAATATAGCAAATAGCGTGACAAGAGGTCTCAGTTTTCTGATGAAGTTTACTAAAGCTATTCGGTCGTGAGATGAGAAGGACATTTTTGTGTACATGACTCATGACCATCCCGTTTCACTGTTTTATTTAGATTCAGGTTTGAAAGATTTTGTTTCAATCTTACTTGGCATTTCAGGCAAGGCCCAGCCTTCTACTTTTTTGCTTGGGACGTCTATCACCGTTTCTGCACTCCAAGTTTTCTCCTTAAAAAAATAACATAAAGAGCTGAATAAGCAAATGAAATAAAGAGGGATTGAAAGCGTTTCTGCCATGGCCTGATACGGTATTACGGTATTATATCTTCGAAAATTTTCCTTAAAACGTCAACATGAAATTTTAATCACCGTGATGCGTCAATTCTACTTTTTAATGTCCGTGAAATGTGCGTAGGATCTCTCCTTTATCCCCATCGTATCACTGTCCTAACCTTCCTGATAAAATTGTAGTCGTAAGCTGCTTTGGCTATTGTTCTTTTGGATGCAATCACAATTTTCATCAAAAGTAGGGGCACTAATAATATTTCCTAGACATAAAGACAGTATGTCAAAACTGATCTAAAACGTTTAAGGTGACGTAAAAAAAAAGTTTAATAAAGCGGTGCCCTTACCGCACTGCACTCTCTCCGTCCGTTCCCCCTCCCCCGACCCGAATAACGACATTCTTCCACGTAGGGGTGGGGTGGTAAGGAACTTACCTCCCCGATGCTCTTGATTATTCGGCCCTGGGCGCGCGTACTAAGCAAAAAGCATAGGTCTGGACGATTATTTCTGAGAAATATTGATTCAAGTTCTCATCCTTTAACTCTGCTCACCAACCTCGTTTTTGAAGAACCTCACAACTGTGCTGCCCAGTGAACATCCCACAAAACCTTGCTCCTGATTGGGGTCGTGCAGGAACCTAATCTCCAGGGGAATGGTTCCTACTCCCAAGTCCAACGTCTGCTCCAATGTTTTTGTTTTCCAGTCCCACACGTTCAAACGGGAGCCATATTTCCCTGGTCAAACAAGAAAGGGATTTTATCAGTATAAATTGGATAGAGTTGACAGGACGGCTGCTAGACATTTCTCACATTGTACTAACAAAGGCACTAACTCGAAGTTTGGAGTGACAGATTTACACTGATCTGTATGGGATTGTCCAACCCAGAGTGTACACTCTGCCTGTGTCTGTACCATGATTTTAGAAGAGCTCACTTCTAAGAACTTATCTAAGCCATGGCTTTTCACTACAGTAAAAATATGCGTTGCCATGTGATTATGTACGTAAACAGTCCTATCTTAAATACAAGGGTAATAAACTCGAAAAACCTGATAAACACGGAGAAAACTGAAACGCTTACCGGCCGCCACATCTTCTGGGTTAAATCCTTTGGTAAAACAACTTGGTGCCCCGAACTCAGAACTGATCATTACATTGTGTCGAGGCTGGTACCAGAAGTCATAACCCATGGGGGCTGCTTTATTATCCGCTTCCCAGCGACCCTTGACGTCAAACGTTTTGCCATCAAGAATAAGAAAACCGCCTGCGCGCAAACAAAAAGATAAGGCTGTTACAACAACAACAACAACAACAAGGGAAAAGTTCAGTTTCTTAGATCTATGTTTACTTAATCTGTTTTAGATCCACGAGAATATAAAAAAATTGAAAGATCGCAATTTACAAATACCTCACTCAAAGAAACCAATCTGGCACAACACTCTTGTGCGACACGACAGAAAAGCCAGCCTGCGACCATACCCTCCCCATATTTCTGTCTTTTGTGTCGTACCACTCTCAAGCCAGTTACTTATAACTCATTTACTAGTAAAGGCTACAAGAGCTAGTGTCAGTGAATCACGGTAAGAAAGAATGTTCATCATTACTCTTTCCTTCCTTACTCGAGTTAACTGCACCATGAGCAGTCTAGCGAAAGTCCCCCAGCCAGTGTTGTAAATTTAAAGCCCAAAGGGGAGTGGAAAATAAGATATTTACAATTTACAATTTAGTTCCCTAAGTTGGTTTGATCTTTTGAGCCTGTGGACAAAATCCTATGGTGTGGACGTATTTCACATGGTACTTTTTGTTTTTCAGCATTTATAATTTTTGTTGAATTATGACTTTGGCCATCTTTGTTATTGAAAGTCAAGGACAACTTTACCTTGCTCTTTTCCATCAGGGGTTCCCATAGCACTGATCATGATCTCTCCACTTCCCAAACAGTGTGCCGTGTGAAGGTAGGCAAGTCCTGTCTTGGTCACTTCTTCTGGTGAAACAATCTGCAAAATGAGGCAAAAAGGAACGTTTGCAGGCATTTCTGCACGATGTGTGGTGACACAAGATGACCTGAGACTGGACGTTCGTTATGCTGCCGTTCGGGTTCTTTTTTCTGTGTTTCGTCCTTTTCTTGGTTTTGTTAAGGTTAGGCTTTGAGGCTGGCAGGTGAATAACAGACAAAAAACGTGTCTTTGAAAGCAATCTAGTACTTAAGATCGGTGTTTTTTTTCTTTATGGTTGCAATTCTATGGGCACCAACACGGACATATATATTTCATAATCTACGTCGCAAATCTACAGCTAGTTTACCTTGTGAATAAGAGGCGCTCTGGGGTCTGTCTCCACATCAAATATGTAAACTCTGTGCGTGTTGAATGTAGGCATGATGAGGCGATTTCTTTTCTTGTTAGCATCTCCGTGGCAGCTGAAAGAAAAAGTGTCAATGGAAGGAAAGTTTTTTCGGTTTTAGCAAAGATATTGGGTATTTTGTACTCACAACAGAGTCGTCAATGGCTTAGAACACCGAGCCTCTTTTGGCAAGAAAATGGGTCTGTCAGTAAAATAATTTTTTTAAAATATTATTTCCTTCAAATGGTTGGGCCGGGGAACATCATTTTCAGTCATTTCTATTCAATCATCCTTTTCATCGTTCTTCTATTTATTCATGAGACTTGCATGTTCATAGACTCTTCTACCCACATATTCGTAAGCTCATTCTTTCGTCCTATTTCCTCCACTGTTGAACTCATTTATTATTCATGTTTTCAATTTATCCCTTTCTTCATAATTTCACAATCAATCATTGTTTCCTTCTTTTCTGTCTTCTTTAGTTCTTCTTTATTTCGCGTCACATGTTCACCTGCTGCAAGCATTCCATCCACTGTGATGCAACTCGTCTCCCAAAAAAGGAACAGACAGGCGATGGATAACCTATCAAATAGACCACAGAGAGAATAGGTCGAGGGCAAAAGGTGAAGGAAGGGCTGAGCAGCCTCCCACCCAGACGTTTTTTTGGCTCATCACGCAATCCTCCGCAATCTTTTGTGGGGAAGGAACGCGTGACGAAACCGTTTTCTTTGTTTTCGTTCGTGTTTCGTAAGGTGTGAGATACAGGAACCGAGGTGAAACGAGGAAACGATCGGGGGAGGGGGAGGGAGAGAGAAGGTAGACAGAACAACCTGTCTATGATGATGATGATGATGATGAAGTCTTTACTGAAACTAATACCTATAAGTATACGTGTGAGTTAACAATAATCGCATAATAATATATACTAGAATATGACATGTAAATTGAAATCTAAAGGTGATATTTTCAACAACATTTTTATCTATTGATAAAACATAACAAGCGACAAAACGTAATCGTGACTCCTGTCTCGTAGATTCCGCGTTCGCTTCATGGGGAGAAGATCGTTTAAACTGTGATTGTCAGTGGTCACCTTCTTCCATAATTCCAAACCTCTTTGTGATATTAAATCAGTTATAGGGATGTACTTAGCAGTATAACCATATTTGACTGCACGCTTACTAAACCTATCTATCTGAGAAAGGTATTTACCATCATAGGCACAGGCCCAGACTTCAATAGCATAACTGAACAAGGACATAACAAGGCTATCAAATAGCAGTATTAGCTCCTGCAAAGAGCATCCATAATGTTTGCAAACTCTTGAAATACGTAATCTAGAGCTAGCCTTAGAAATCATATGAAGGAAAAGCGTGTCCCAGTTGCATGGTAGCTCATTAAATGTCATTCCTAATAACCTAAGTTTCCCCTTCCTCTCAACAAATGGGTTCCGGGATTTGGTTTCTTATTATTTCCTCAAACCACCATTTCCCACGTCTTTTTGAGTCTTTCGATTCTCAGCAGACCAGATTTGGATATTCTGCACCTCGCCTAAAGATAAGTCCGGGGAATTAGATCTTATAGGGACACTCAACGTGATGTCGTCAGCATAGTTCACGAGAAGGAAGGTTCTTGTTTGGGTGTACGACCATGATGTCATTTACCATGACAGAAAACAAGACAGGACCTAAAGCAGTTCCTTGTGGGACTCCTCTATCGATGCCCACAAACTTTGTTGAAAATATCACCTTTCCCTTGCCTCCACCCCCATCCGGTTTTCTCGTTTGACCTCGGTCCAGCTTTCACGCGGCTTTTTCCCTTACTTCTAGAAAAACAAACGAAACACGTACCAAAAATACCACCTGCTACGCTGGTTACAAAACCCTAAGAACGTCTCAGTATGGGTCGTAGAGTAAGGGCTAATTTGACCGCACGATTTCAAATGTTAATGTTTCCAACAACGATTGAAACAAAACTAGTTTTTTAAAATAAAGGTATCCCTAAAAATGATGCTTGAACCGCCCGATCCACCCTTAGTAATAAAACGCTCTGTTCGCGGTATTTCATCTGACAAGGAATGCAAAGTTATTACCATGTTCTGTAGTCAGTCCGTTTTGCAGCTTTGTCTACTTCAAGTCAGCTAAATTACTGAGAACTAAATGAAATTTAGTTTCAATTTTTTACAGAGTTTTACTAGGGGTGCTTATGATTTACACCGGGTGGAAATCTTGTGCATAAACATACAACTATAAAATTTGACGTTGTGGGAGAGCGACCCGCTTCAAACAGTATATCTAAATCAACTGAACAGACTGAAAAAAGTGGGAAAAGTGCATCGCCTCAAATCACATGCGCATGCCCATGTTTTCTGCCGAAGCTTCCCAAACGGACTGGCGCGAACCATTTGATTTTCCAACCAGAATTTCCGGTTTTCCCCAGTAAGTATTACAGGGACGGATTCAGGGGGGGGGGGGGGGGGTGGAGAGCCCTCGCCTCCTTTTTTTTTTAGACGAAACTGAGGCCCAAAGGGCCGAAAAAGTTTTTTGAGACCGCTCCTCCCGCCACCCACCCCTTATCTCTGGGTCTGGATGACCTGGCTCCCTCCCCCCTTACCTGAAGGTCTGGTTCCGCCACCGAGTAACCTAGGTTTTTAGTAGTTTTTCGATCTCACTATCAGTGCAAACAAGTACTGTTCAAGGGTTCGCACAGCTTTTTATTAGCCAGATCCCTATAGCAGATGTTTAGACGTTTCTCTGTTTACCTGGGAATAAGTCGGAGAATCGGGGTCCGCATCAACAGTGACAAGGTAGTCGGGTTTTTCAATCCCCGTGTTAGTGTAGATACAGGGTAAATATAACAACTTTTCCCTTGGACCTTTCATAGCCTCTAAAGGAGTGGCATATCCTGGTCCACATTTGCAGGTACCTACGAACAGAATGAGACAATATATAACGACCGACAAGGGAAGCAAAGAGTGATTGTTCTTATTTCTTAGCAAGGCCAGCATGGTCTAGTATGCGAGCGATGTATGACTTTCCCCTGCATGATTGCACTCACCAAACGTAACTAATGGATGACATCAATAAAATCAATGAGTAATCAATAGGTAATGGATGGGTAATCGGTTGATTAGTCATTGATTATATCCAACATTCAATGAGTAATCGATAGGCCACAAAATGTTCAGTCATCAGCTTTCCGTTTTCGAACTTTTTTGAACTTACTGAGTAATCGAACTTATAGAGCCAATCACGATTATAAGCTCTATGTAAAAGTTGCCATCCTAGACTTCTACAAATATTCTTTCTTTGTACGGATCGTTAATACGTGGAATAACTTGCCTAAAGAGGTTGTACACGCAGGATCGCTGACTTTATTTCGCAACATATTAAGGATTTATATGAATGTTATGCAAATGATGTTTTTTACTCTAGTTTTTAAGTTTTAGATTTTTCTCTCTGTATATAACGTTTTAGATTCTAGATTTTACCTTTTTCATTTTGGAGAATCTTTTATATAGGGTTAACCTTTAGATATCCCCTTTCGAGAGATATTTTGTAACTTTAGTGTTTTTATCTCTTGAGTAGAGTATTGTATTGTATTCATCTGATTAGTCATTGATTAGATATCGATATAAACTCGCGGATAAACCATATCAAATCGAAAATAACGAAACAGACTTCTTTGACGTACATGTCCCGATACAAGCTTTATTTATTCATGATTATTTAACAACTGCAAGAGCATTTGAAGGCCCTGAAGTATCTTCAGGGGAGCTGTCAAAGGGGGTATGGTTTTTTAGCCCTTTTGGTCTGAAATAGGGTATCAATTTTTACCATTTTAGTCTGAAATAGGGAATGGTTTGTGCACTCTAGTCTTGAATTGGGTATGTTATTTAGAAGAAGCTACTTCTTCATAGTTAGGCGATAAGACCATTTCTCTTTTAATGTTTACGCCAACCGTGTACGTGCCGTAACAGCTTGGTAACATTAGTCTGACCTAGGGAACTGATTATAAGGCAGGTCTGACATAGGGTATTGATTTAAGGGTCCGGTCTGAAATAGGGTAGGGAAAATTACAGATTTTGGTCTGACATAGGGTAAGGGTCTCAGGAAGCGTGCCACACACCCCCACCCAATTTTTCTAGAAGTACCCGCCACGGGGCAGTAACTCGCTGTCAGAAAAGTTTAAATGCTTGAATCGAAATGAGATACTTTTGTGAACAGTACCACTCGTTACGATTTTCCCAAGATGAAGCTGATTTACCCATTTAGTTTCTATAAATCTGGATAAATCGAAACAACCACCTCAGACGCGGAAATATTTACCCGGTAGGCACTCTGCGGTGGCTGTTTCTCAACAAAGACACAGACTCCATAAACTAGCCAAGAGAGCAAGACAGATAACTCTATGGTCGGCCATTTGTTTCAAAATTATGACACGATATACGTGCGGTTTTTTCCCACGTATACTTGCAATCATTCCTGCTACACGATATACGTGCGTTTTTTTGCCACGTATACTTGCGTTCTTTCTTACAAACGCGCATATATATGCGCACAAAAAAGCCCATATATATGCGTTACAAATAAGCATGGGGTTATGGGGTCACAGAAACTCGTCGAATAAAAGGCACCGAATTATACCGTCAGCAAAAAACCCCTTCATGTACGATGGAGCTGTTAACTTCAGTTTGAATCAAGCATGGCCGCAATGGCCGGGTTAATTTCGAGCAAGATTTGGTTCTTATTCATTGCCCTCACAGTAGTGATGGTTGTTGGAATCCGTTGATTGCCTCTTGAGAGACTGTGTACGCTATTTCACAAATGCTGACCGAAACAACGATCGATTCAGTTAGAAATTAGCGTCCCACAGGCAATAATGTGAAACATGACCTTGAGAGTCTGCTTGAACAGATCGATTTTTCTTCTTTTCTCTCTCTCGTGCGAATTATCATCTTTTCGCCTCCACGAACACGTTCTAAGCCTCCTAGTCTCGAAGCTTTTTATTATATCCCTCCATTCACTCTATAAATTCCATGTTTCTTGTTTGTATTCTCACACTTTAATAGCCTCCCACCAGCCTCTCTTTCTTTAGTGCAATTGTGATTTTTATGGTTATCTAACTCGTTCTCGTTCAACTTGGATAAAATGTCCCTCAGGTATCAATTTACTATAAGTTCTCAAGCCCCGATTATTTGGAAAGATAGTTTATTTATAACTTCAGTTTGGCGTTTTTTTGCAGCCAATGGCAAATCAGTATTTATAGTGATTACCATAGTAGCAACCGACGAGGAACTGCATTCTTGCAGAATTCATAACATTCGCATGGACACAACAGTAAATTCCTACGAAAGAACAACAAGACATCGCACTTTTGTTTAAAGACTCACTTCTGTTCTCAACAAAATTAAATGGACTACATCAGGCTATCAGCGGTTAGAGAATGATCTTGACTCACGCAGAGCATAATTCTCCATACTTGGCCGGTAGCTTTAGTTTATGCTACCGTGCACAACTCAAATCTGAAGATCTCAGTCACTATCCTTGAAAACTAAAAATCCTTGAAACAACACTTATGAGCTGGGCCCAGCGTCATACGCTGACATAGCAGCCCGAGAGGGGCGGAGGGGGGGGGGGGGGGGGGGGGTACTCAACAAATTTTTATACGGCGGAGGCCCACCCCTTAACCTTTTATATACCATTTTTCACGATTTCGTATACCTTTTATTGACAAATGGTACTCCATTTCACATACCTTGCTTAGAACTTTGTATCCCTTTTAACTGCTGGGAACCCGCACTGTCATAAAATAGGAATCAGTCACAAATATAGAACTCTTTCTCGACGGGTAAGGGGTTGGGCCTCAGGGCGGAGCCTCCCCGTGCAAATATTTGTTGAGTACCTCTCCGGGATTTCGGGTGGAGCCTCTCCGTATGGATCATCATGGGCGAGTACCCTCCCCCCGGGCATAGCGGGAAGTAATCACATTCCCAGACAAAGAAACGTACACGCATGCATGTAGTTATTCCGCAGATCCAGGATTTACGGAGAAAACAATAGAAACTAAAATCTTTATTTAGCTGTAATACTAAATTAAAGCTTTAGGCTTAAACAGAGGTAAACAAAAAAAATTAAAACACTTTACAACTGCATCTGAGTTCAACGCCTATCAGGAACACCTAAAGAACCATAAACCACAGGAAATGATTACTCAGTATGCATGTAATACTCTGTAGTGCTAGTAACTTTAACTTTTGACTTTTTTATTCCATCGTTCATATAGTACAAACCTCAGTAAAGCCAAAGCCGGGGGCTTATACGACATGTGGTCAAAACGACAGAAATTATTTTATGTATAAATGAAACCACTAAAGGCTAAATTTCAAAAAACAAGACAGAGGTAAAACTAAAAGTACTAGTGACAAATAAACTAACAATAAACTATGATAATCCTGCGCTAATTCAATTCGGGCTTAAAAAGTAAAGTTTTAGTTTCTTTTCATGTAAAGTCAGTGGTGGTAACTGGCTGTTACGGACAGTCAAGGGGATATCAGTGGGATATCCTTGGCCAAATAATCGGGTCAAAATCGGGGCTTGAGAACTAATAGCAAATTGATACCTGAGGGACATTTTATGCAAGTTGAACGAGAACGAGTTAGATAACCATGAAAATCACAATTAAAGTGGAGGAGCATTAAGGAAAGAGAGGCAGGTGGAAGGCTATTAAACTGTGAGAATACAAAACAAGAAACATGGAATTTACAGGGTGAATGGAGGGATATAATAAAAAGCTTCGAGACTAGGAGGCTTAGAACGTGTTCGTGGAGGCGAAAAGATGATAATTCGCGCGAGAGAGAGAAAAGAAGAAAAATCGATCTGTTCAAGCAGACTCTCAAGGTCATGTTTCACATTATTGCCTGTCGGACGCTAATTTCTAACTGAATCGATCGTTGTTTCGGTCAGCATTTGTGAAATAGCGTACACAGTCTCTCAAGAGGCAATCAACGGATTCCAACAACCACCACTACTGTGAGGGCAATGAATAAGAATCAAATCTTGTCAATCTTGCTCGAAATTAACCCGGCCATTGCGGCCATGCTTGATTCAAACTGAAGTTAACAGCTCCATCGTACATGAAGGGGTTTTTTGCTGACGGTATAATTCGGTGCCTCTTATACGACGAGTTTCTGTGACCCCGTATACCACATCCTTGTTTGTACCGCATACATATGGACTTTTTTGTGCGCATATATATGCGCGTTTGTAAGAAAGAACGCAAGTATACGTGGCAAAAAAACGCACGTATATCGTGTCATAATTTTGAAACAAATGGCCGACCATATAACTCGGCCTTCTGAACATTTCGTTTTTGACATTTCAGTTACTGTCCAATAAATAAATTTAATTTGCCGTTCTGTTTTCGTCATGGCCTATATACATTGGTTTTCTGCATGCAAGTTCAATTCCTATTTGGTTATTATTATCGTCAAGAACCATTAACGTAAATTTTTATCACCGGAAATAAGTTTAAATTAAAATAGCTTACGTCAAAAACTTGTAAAAATATAAAATAAATCCAGTGAATCTTAAACGCAATAAATTCATAACCAAGTTAACCCTCTGCTGCTCAATAAAGCCAGTCACTTCAACCTAAAACTAGCGAGCAAACGGTACTTTGAAGCTTGTTAAACGCGCACCGCCATGACAGTCATGACCACGGTTGGCTATCATGAACATTCACTACGAAAAGCCCGTTGACTACGATGCTGTGGTTTAGATTTCTGCGGAAATATACCCCCGAAGAATGCTTCTTGTTGATCCGCCTTTGACGAAGACACAAAATTGAAAAAAGATAAAATGCAGTACATTTTTATCACAGTTTTATAAATGGAAATTTGCATCGTTTCTACGCAGCTTTGTGCAAAAAGAATACCATTTCCACTTAAGAAAAAAAAGATATTAAAACATGCTGACTTTGCCTCAGAATGGCGGAAATCGCGTTTCTGAGGATTTGAAATTTCAAAAAATTTTCCGGGGAAGGATGCCCCCATACATGGGGGCCGCCTTCTGCGGCCCCCTTTCATCGAACCCCCTCTGCTAAACACCTGGATCTGCCCCAGCGCGGGGCAATCGATTTTGAGACGCAAATTTCCCTCCGTATATAAGCGCCTCAGAAAACGCCTTTGACAAATATAAGCCTCGGGGCTTATTTTGGGAATTTTACGCTATCACTTTTTTGATATTTTTCCTTGCCGTCACGGTCGTGCTTACGTAATTTAACTTCCCGTTAGAAGCTATTGTACAGTCGACTCCCGATAACTCGAACCAAAGTCGATTTTCCCTGGCCCTCCTTTATACATTTACTGTAATCAGTTTACCCTCGGTACCTTGAACCTCCCGCTAACTCGAAGTAATTTTTGTTTCCCTTCAGATCATTTTTATGGTTGTGTTTTCACTAGGACAATTTTAACTAGACTAAAACCTGAAAAGTCCGGAAATACAGTGAAAACACCTCGTCTTGTTTTTGGCTAGTTAAAAATGCAAGCTGTTTTCTCAAGCGTGACAAGTCGGAAAAATCACTGTGTACTGAAGTCCGACACAATGAATTTAGTTCAAAACAACCGTGTCGATTCTTTGTCTTCAGGGGCACCCATCGAGAATATAGTTCTTCACTGTTTTGTCACTCCAGTTCAAATTCAGTGTCCATCTCTGTATACTTTGTTGCTTAATTGCATTCCCTCCCCGTCCTTATTACCGGTTACTTGCTTCAAACTCCTGATAACTCGAACTTTTTTCGGTTTCCCTAAAAAGTTCGAGTTATCGGGAGTCCACTGTAGTTCTTATACCCCCTTCCCCCCCCCCCCCCCAATTTTTTTCAATAATTAATATAGCTTAATATAGTTCTTCATCAGCTTGATCAGTCTTCCACAAAAAGTCTTTGCAAGCGTTACAAATGAGTTTAATATGTGGCTTTGGCAGTGAACGTGAGTAGAATAATTACTGCACATTTGTATATTTTAAGCCACCGTCACTAAAACGAGTTAAAATAAAAAGGGTCACTATATTGGGTATAGTTTTAGTCAATCAAACTAATAAACTAAAAAAGCATAGGATTGTTGGCCTTTTTAAAACAACTACTAATACAATTTTTGGACAAAATAGATGGAAATTGGTACCCCCCCTCCCTCCCCCCCTCCCCCAATCCCCCAAATCAGGGATGGGAAAATAGCGCGTTTTTGCCCTTCGCGGCGCTTCATCCTTGATTTGAGGGGATGAGCGTTTGCTGTTCCATTTTATTCTGTCCATTGTAGGTCTGAGTTTTCTCTGTTCAAGCAAGTTGAAAAAATAAATGTCTATTGTTTTCTATGTTGTGCAACTCGACATAAGAAACGATGCTATTAGTATTGTGGGAAACTGGATCACTGGACTAACACCATTGAAACAGTTTTACTGTAGACAAGTTAGTGACTCGGAATAGAAATTTTTTCATTGTAAAGAAGAGTGCATTTTGAACAAATTAGCCACCGTAGCAGGCCTTTAATAAACAGGGCGAAATGTTGTAGATTAGCGTCAAGACTCACGCCCTTAGTATGACTCGCAAACGTAATTTAAAACAAGTGACTTTTAAACTGGAATTAGGTAACTTACTTTCAGCCATTCTGTTGTCTTTGCTGTCCAAATTGAGTATCTTCTTGCCACTGAATAAGGCCGCTTGAATGGGAACAAAACACTGTCCGTATTGTACGACCCAACTGAGCTCTTGTGCATGTGGTGAGGTTCTCTACACTTGGTTGAGTGTATTGTTCTGTGGTATGTAATTTACATATTCTTGGGTTGGATTTGGACATGCACGCACTACGCAGGTTATAATCTCACTGGAGGACAAAATGACAAAAGTTGTTTTCAAATAAATGCAGGCACTCATATTTCCACATTCAAAATATTTCGACCTATATCTGCTATAGGGTATCTGGATCCAACATGAATGAGTTTTAAATTCTATTGTTATTTACAGCCACGTTACTGAGGGGGTCGCCGATACGGGGTAATGAATTTGTCACTGTTCGAAGCAGTGAAAACTGATATTTCCTCGATTGCTCTTTTCCATTTCTTCCTTTACTTAGCCTGTTCACAGACCCTCTATTTCCTCTTCAAAGTCCGTCGAGCGCGCATGACGTCACTAAAATTCAAACTTAAAAGCTATCGACTCTACCGAGATTTTATTAGAGCAGCTGAAACTAATTTTGTGATGGAGTACGCTTGAGTTTCTAAGCTTTTGCGTGACGCGGCATTTACTTGACGGCCAACAGAGGTGTCATGTAGGTTAAAAAAATTACTCATTTCAGGAAACTTTGCTATCTAAACAGTTCATGTGTTAGAAAAAGTATTACTTTAATGTTTATGAGTTTCTCGAAGAATAAATTCACGCTTTTGTAGAGAAACGCGGTTACAGATGTTTCTAGTAGGTGAGCACCAGCATGGCGTCTCCATACAAATCTCTATAAGTTTGGGTAAAACATTACTTCGGTTATCTCGTATACGAAATATTCCTCTGACCTGAAACTTGGCGAGGGTCTTTGCATATGTACTTCCTTTCATTTCCCATATTCTGGACTTACACTATTGAACGGTTTTGATTTTTATTTTGATCTACCCCTGCTTTGAATGGCATGACACTGAAAGCCAGCAATTGACTGCCAGCGCAAGGGGTAGGGGTGGGGGAAGAAGAAAATAGACGTTCTCAAGAGCATATGGCTCTTGACGTTCTTTATTTTTCGTTCTCGCGCTCTGCGCTCGCCGATATTTTCGAAAAGAACGAAAAGTAAAAAAAACCAATGTCTGGGAACAGGCTATTCTTTATTCGAAAGGCAATTTGAACTAAAATCATCCGCAAAGATCCAAATTCTAAAAATTGTAACGGAGGTCCTCCCGTCTCGGAAATAACATAACAATTTTTTGGTAGTCTTTACACCAGAGCCTAAATAAGCTAAGAAATATTTCAAGACAAGTAAATTTTTATGACTTCAAGTAAAATAAAGCTTCACACACAACTGAAGTTTCCTTGTTCTTGAATTTCTGCACGAGCCGATTGTTCCTGATTTCTGCTTTTTCAAAACACCAAATGCGACATAAAAGTGCGAACAAAATAGAAATAGAAGTTCTTGCCGCTGTGTTCAGCCGTTAAGATTTTTGGTTGCGTTGAACGGAACTCCAGTACCAGAATTCTTTGTCTCTCTTTTTCACCGGAAGTGTATCCACCCTCCTTGTTGACCCCAGACTTCTGGCCCTTGGACTGCAAACGTCCTTTGTGTTTCTCCGCTGTCATATTCCGCAGTGGATGTTTGGTATATATTTATGTCTTCTCTGATATTTAAAATCGTGCCTACAGGAGAAAAAAATTGGGAAAACTTACCCCGTGAGTTTTAACGCTATGAAGAAGCGAATGAATAATGTCTGCCTGTGATAATTTTGTGGAAAACCTATGGAGAAAGGGAAAATGTGCCAACTGTTTTCAATCACGCGAAAGACATCAACATGAAGACAAAATTCAAGGCGACAACAGCAAGGCGAACAGCGGGCGAGTTCTGATTCATCTACATGATCAAGAAGGAAGTCATAGTCCTACAGCGCCAAATATTGAACAAGCGGTTAATTCAGTGAAAAGAAAGGATGTTAAAGGGGAAAGAAGCCGCCAAGGAGGTACAAATGGTATTAAAATCATCGTACCTTGTGCTCCCACCAAAACGGACAACAACAGAAGTTGCAGCGATAGCATTAGAAGGCATACCAGCAAAACAGATGAAACTCCTCAACTGTTTGTTGTTAATAAACCAAAGCCGGTTCCTCGATCCAAACCAAGACCGCCCTCTCGAGTTGTAGACGGAGGAAATGGGCTGTTAAGCCTTCAGCAATCATCTGATGCGCAAAGCGATTCCATACAACCGCACAAGGACTCTCTCGGGAAATCCCTCAGTAACGCAAACTCTTTAAAAAGTGTTGAGCCGGACACAAGTGTGCTTTCAGTACCAGGTCACGATACTAAAGAGATTCAGGTGCTTAAGGAGGCAACAAACAGTTCGGATATCGAAACGGTCCGCGAGACAATCGAAAAGGAGGAAGCGGTCACCGACATACAAGTTTCGACTGATTTAGATTTGACAGGTCTCGACGAGGGCAGTGAAAAAATTTTGTCCAACAATGCAGCCCTTGTGGATTCTGGTAATTGCGAGAAAGATCTTTCAGAGCTTACGTTTATAGACAATGATGACAGTGATGGAGATGGCTATGTACCGATGAAAAGCAATGTAGCTTTGTTTACCGCCGAACCTATACGCTTCAATAGTATGCGCAAAACAGATGTTAAGATGGAAGCAAACTACGAAGTCGGTCACCATTCATACGAACAAGATATCAGTGACGAGGAGAAAACTAAAGCGACAAACGCAAGCGATTCCGAGGCGCACGAAGAAAGGAGAAATTCCTCAGGCGTTTTAGAATTTCGAAATCCTTTGTGCTTGATCTCAAGCAAGGCGAGATCGAAAAGCGTCAATTCAAACAGTTCTGAAGGATCTGGAGGCACGTGTGATAAATTGACTCCTGATAGGATTACCAGTGAAGCCAGCAGCGCCAATCCATCGTATGTAAACAGACCGGCTAGTACAACCAGCACTGATACAGGTTCTAGCAGTCATGATTCAGGCTATGAAAACACTCGCAAATCAACTAGAAGCAACTCATCAAATAGTTGCTTGGATGAAGTTGCACCCGGAGTTACAGGTATTGTGAATACTGGAAATGCTAATTCAGCAGACCTTACTCGCATGAGTCAAACAAAAGGTGACTTTGTTATTGAGTCCAGTGGGGCTTCATGTAGCTCTTGGGGGAGCAGCACTTGGGATAGCTGTAGTGCATCTGATTTTCAAGAAAACAGCTGTGAGTCTGTGCGTGTGGAAAAGGCAGCTGGAAGACTTGATGTAAGCAAACCTGACTCCGTTGTCATTACGACACAACCTAAGAGTGAACAAATGACTGAAGCAGACAAAGGTAGTGTTAATGCCAGCCACACTTACGTAAATGCCACATTAAAGCCATTTACGAAGCCATACAAAGTTGTTGATATCAGTTCAGGTGTTTCAGTTCCTACTGCCAAGGGGCAAAGTGATGTTCCACCTCTACCACCAAAAGAAAAGGACCTGAAAAAAGAAAGACCAGGTGAATTGAAAAGTCATGTTTATCTTGAACCATCTGGGGAAAGACAAGGCATTCCAGAACAGGGTCCACCGGATGAAAGGAAAGATGTTATCAACAATCCTAGAGAAAGCACTTGTTCAAGTCCCCCTCCTAACGCAGCCCCTAACACTACAATGGACAAGAGTGGGGTAGTGCGCAGAGCTCCAGCACCGAGGCCACGTTCCAGAGTTCCATCTCAGTTTGGTACGTTACCCAAACCTGCACCCCGTGCGTCAAGAACGCCTGGTGATGTGTCTAAATTGGACAACAAGGAAGTTAAAGAGCTGAACGTAGCCACCTCACAGCCAGTTGGTTAGTATAATAAATTATTGTTTCATTTAACATACCTAAGTGTGTTGAGTCATTCTTTTATAGCACGGTGATTACCACATCTTTTGTGCTTTTGGCTTTTGTTTTTGTATCTTTTGCCATTTCAACTGTAGCACTGAATCTCTTCTTGACAGCCCCCATGTAGTTCGGGGACATTTTAAAAGGTGTTGTTATGAGTTGGGGGGGGGGGAGGGCCTTTATGGTAGTTTCTTGGTGTTGGGGAAGGGTGCAATCACCAAATGACATAATACAAAAGAGAGAAAAGACACTGAACGGTGCTCACACCGTGATAAAATATGCAATACGTAACCAACAATGGTTTGTGCAACACCAAGAAATGCCTGTTGTTACCCAGAAGTAGCAAGTAAATGGATAAAAAGCTACAGAAATACAGGAACATGGTCACTATATATACTGTAGAGAGGTGACCATGCAGAGAGCATTTTATTCAAATAAAAGAAACAGAGGGTCATTGTATGTATATCACCTTAGAGGTGCAGCCATAAAGTAACTTCTGGACCACTTGAAACAAACAGGTCATTTCCATGTAATATATATCTTATTTGCATCAAACATGATGTGTCACATTAAAGACATTAGCTGATAAATTTAAATGCTAATATCAGATAACCAAATGACAAAAGTTTTCAATTCATAATGACTTTAAAACTCTTGATCATGCAATTCACCTTTGCCCCCCCCCCCCCCCCCCCAAAATAAATATAAACAATAACAGTACTTCTTGAATCTAATTACACCTGGATACAAGCATTTGTTTTTCTGCCTATGCAATGTGTGAAATGAATTTTTATAGTCTGTTTATAATTTGTTATCAGCTTGATCACCTTGTCCTATTGTCGTTTTTGACTTTTATTATCATTTTAACACGGGGTCATTAACCCCTATTTACATGTAGTCGTTCAGATTATCTTTCTTTCATTGAAACTGAAAAGAATTTTATTATCTTTGTCAACGTAAACAAAAGGTATGCCTTGGGATACAAAAATGTAATATTCCAATAAATGTTTTTTTTACCAAATCCTTATACCATTTTTACTTTTGTATTTCATGCTGATTTTGGTCAATTCTGACAAAAATTTACTGATCTTGATATATTATGAACAGGCATCATGATTTCAATCACATAGTGGACTAGTTGAATCCCTGGACTCCTTGTTACATAGCATTACATTGCAGTGGTCATATCCTTCTAGTTGTATTGACACTAGCTACCTATGATCACTCAAAACTGCTTTAGATTAAACAAAGTAATAGACAAGTGCAGCGCTATCAGAGAAAAGTGTTAAAATGGCATCATTGACTTTACAGCTTTACTGGTAGTGTTGGCTAAGATTGTGTGTGATTTTTCATATTTTGCAAGAAGAATAACATAGATTAGAAAGATTGCTATTCATTCCAATCTATTATTGTTCTGATGGGGTTTTAGAGTGCTGCAATGATACATGTAACCTTTTTTATTGAATGAGAATCAACTCATGTGTGAAGAGAAGTTTGAAAGCTGTGCCATGAATTGAAGCCATTCAGCATACACCATAGATGCTACGGTGTACATGTACTTTGACACCAGAGGGATGTGAGTCTTAATGATTATAAAAAACATGATTTAAGCTATTTGGTATTCCATTTGAGTTTTATAGTGAAGATCCAATATCAATCGAAGGTCATTTGTTTCTCTGTATGGTTTTATTCATGTCATTCATACAACAGAATGCAAATACAAGGAAGAAAAAATTATATTGTTGATAGCACTGTGTGAATAGCACTATAGTGCTTTGTTAAATATTATGATGTATCTTTTTTGCTGGTTTTGTTGGAATGTTTTATGAATGGAATATTCATTTTTCTTTACTTCATCAATTATGTATTCGGCATGTTCCTTGTCTTTGCCAGCTTGGCATTTGTTTCTGTTGATAAATTACACGACTGAACATTATTTTTTATTGAATTTCTAGTTAAAAAGATGGCAATCCTTTTGATCATCAGGTTGGAGAAGGCCAGCCTGGTTATAAAGAAGGCTTTTTCTATATCAGGTTAACTATTGATGGTTATGATTTTGCATTGAGAATTAACATTCTCAATTGAACATTTTGGATTCAAAGTGGCCATTTTTTATAAATGACAGTCCTTTATTATGTTAGGGGATGCTCTGCAGTGAAAAACTAAGAGAGATGGCAAAAAGTCCTCTGCTTTTTTTATTTCTTTCTCACTCACTATCGTCTGGTCATTTGCCATCCATGTCCGGTACTTTGATGCCAATATTTGAGTGTTTTCATTTTTTTTCATTATTGTAATTTTTTTTACTTAAGCAACACATGAACTTACTGCCATTTTCCTTCCCCATTTCCCTACCAACTGTCCAATTTCATTTAAAATTTGACTTTTTAAGGAGAATTTGAATTAACTCCAGCCTTACCTAGGAAACTGATTCTTGGGTTCTGCTGCATTTCTGAGTGTTCTATTTTAAAAAGTGGCATGCCCCAGACCTCCCAAAATAGCTTGCACCCTCTGCATTCATAAGGCGCCTTACGGCACCAAAAAAATTTCGCATGTGGTGATTTCAGATATATGCCTGTCTAAAACCCTGCACTATGTATAATAAACACACCTGAGGGTAGGGTGTACCTTAGAAACTTCTGAGTGGAGATGTGCCACTATTGGTACCCCAGAACCTAAACCAGACATAGTTAAACTGAATTTTGCTACATCTGGAAATTAAATAGCCAATATTGGCAAAAGAAAATTCCCTTATGTGCTTTAACCCTGTTAGTCCCAATAGTGTCCAAGATCAATTTTCTCTTTTATTATCCATACACTGTAAAGAGATAAGTTATAAGAATCAATAAAATGATCACCCAAGCAAAAATACTTTGATCTTTGAACAAATTCTCTCAACTAATTATGTAAGGAAATGTATGGAGATCAGCTTGGAGAATTTGTATGTGGATACTGGGGCTTAAAGGGTTAAGCTAGAAGAAGAATAGGATACACTCATAAAATGACTTGCAGGCACAGATCCAGGATAAAGACTGAACAAATTCCTAAACGAGTGCCGAAGGTGCAAGCAGTGTCTGGGGGCAGGCCCACCCATGAATTTTTTTGGATTTTTACTCCTCAAAGGAAGCTTTAAAGTATCTTTTCCTGGCTCTCTGAGTCATTCAGAGAGGATATTGGACAGATTTCAACTTGGAAAGTCTTTTAATATTAAAAATTTATTTATTATGAAAAATGTGAACCATTTCCTCAAAATGGTGGAAACTGGTGTGGATCCATGCCTGTCTTGTTATTATAGCTGAAATAAGTGTGCGAAGCTTAATAGGTAGGGGGAGTAACTTGCATGGGTATTTCCTACCAGAGTACATTGCATAATATTAGCTTTAGCAACCCGCAGGTAGATGGCAGGTTTCTAGACTTTCTCAAATCCTGTTTGCAGTTTCTGCTGGTTAAATCACTCATCTTGTGGCTTCAGCCCCGACACAGTTGACTTGTGGCAAGTCTAGCAGGTTTCCAAATGCCGTGTCCAACATTTTGGCCTAGTATGTTATTGAAAATATCAGATTAATACGGTTAGCAATTGAAAGGTAGAGGGAGAATGGAATAGGTTGCAGCTAAAATGAAATAGTTAAGCACAAAAAGTCAAAAATTGAACCTTTGAAGCTCTTCTTTTTGATGAAAAAAAGTGGTTTCAGCAGAACGGTGTGAGTTGCGTTTTAATAAATCTGTGACAACTACCTTGAATTAAACTCAGCTATACCTTCTCTCTAAGATCGTTTCATTACATTCATAATGGCTGAGAGTAATCTGAAACAAAGACTAAACTAATAAAAGTAAGCATTTTAAATCTGCTAAATGTAAATAAACTGAGAGCTGCTAGCTTGGATCGTATTAATTTTAACATCTCTATATTAAATTTAAAAAGAACAATAATAAAAATTAAAATGTGGAATGGTTATGACTGACGGCTTGCTTGCATGCTAGTTTGTTGGCTTGATGGGTCTTGTGAGTTAAATATAAAGCATTAAAAGGGCAAACGACTTAAGTAAAGAAATATAATATAATAAAATATATGAAACTGCAGTTATAATTTATAATTTGTGCCAGCTGCTTGGTGCTTGTTTATTTATCTTAAGAAGAGGCTTTGTTACTATGCACTTCAACTGACACTTTTCTATTTAATTTTCTTTGTTTTTTAGTTCCAATTACACCCCTAACCAGTACCCCTTCTTCTTCTCCCTCTCCACCCTCCCTTCAAAGACTACCCTCATTAAAGAACTCAAAAAAGGCGACAAATCCAACCTCACCCCCTGTCCCCAAAAAAGGGACATTGGATCCTGGGAGCTCAGATAAGCCATCTGAAAGTGTACCTTTGAGTCCAGTGAACAATGACGGCATTGGAGTGGGGGAGACTCAAGAAGGGCCCATGAAGCCCAAAAGATGTGCCCCACCACCTCCCCTGTCTGGTAAGCTTGCACACGTAACAGGAAGCATTAGCACAGTTAGACCTGCACTTAGTGTTAAAAACAACAATAACAACAACAGTTTATTCAATTAGAAATTAATTTATCGGAGCTATTTGTGGCGAGTAACAATACAATGATATTCCCCTACTGCTAATTACAAAGTTGTTTGCACAGTAGCGAAGTCAGTAAAGCAGTCAAGATGATGCTGGCATTGAAAATGTCGCTGAAAAAATGAGTTAATGTTCTTTCTGTCCCAATTGCCATTATTTCAACTCACTCACCCAGTTTTTTTTCAAATGTAGGGCTATTTTCCTGTAGTTAGATTCGTAAGGACAGTTAAGTGTTAAAAGTGAAAGGAATGATTCACTGTCATGTCTTTACGCCAGCCGGTTGACGTCATTGTTTTGTATTGGACTTCAAGAGATGTAAAAGAAATGACATTATTCACCAAATGAACAACGACAGTGATTTATTAAACTGGTTTCTGTGCAAAGATCTTAAATATTTTCACCAAATAGGAGACAGAGAGGTTACTTTTACTCTTTAGGGCTTTACTGTTTTCCGTCAGCGATGAGGAAGTTTCATAAGCTTTACCTTCTCTGCCAGCCTCTTACTCCACGTCTGACTGCTGACTCGTTCCTCACTGGCCACGTCAATAAACTGACCAGCCCGTTGCACAGACACGGAGCGACACAAGTTCCGTTCCCTCTCCTTCTTCTCCTTTAATTTCCTTCTTTCTTTTCAGTAATAGTTGCTGTTCTTGATTTTTCTGCTTTTTGTTTTTTTCCTTTCTCCCTTCCCCCCCCCCCCCCCCTTTGTTTGGTTTTTACCAGAAGGAAATCATTATCTTACTTCTTAAGCTGTGCTTTGCGCACCAAGATTTGGTAGCAACTCAATTGTGGCAAAACAGAGAAATGCCAGAACTCTGATTTTGGGAGGCATTTTCAAAAAACCTCGCCTTTGTAATCAAAGATTGCTTCTTTGGGGCGCCTGGTTCCAGTGGTGCAGTCTGTACTGACAAGTACACACCTTTCCTTATTGGGACCTTTACCTTTAGCTTTTGTGAAGAGTATTAAATATAGGCTGCTGTCTGCCAGGGACCTGGTCTCTTGCGCAGCCGTTATTTTTTTCTCGCGGTCATGCAACGTTCTTTGGGTAAGAAGCACATGTGACGAGACAAATAACTGCTGCACGGTAAACTATCATGTTGACCTTATTTTGCTGTCTCGTCATTTAGAATTCCATTCTTGCGATCCTCTCCTAGTTCTACAATGTTTTTTAGTATAATTACATCGATGAATATCGAAAATAGAGCGCTGTGATTGGCTAGGAGCTTCACTTTATTTACCCTGCTATAATCACCGCGCGGTGATTATAGCATTGAAGGCTAGCAGTTTTCAAAATGGCAGCCAGATTTTTTGATGTTTCGGGGTCGGAAATTGATCAATAATTTTCTTTTCTCGAATAATCATCGATGTAATTATACTAAAACAATTAGTCGCCTCAGGCGACGTGAATATTGGCGAATAGTCACCTCGACTTCGTCTCGTTGACTATTCGCCGATATTCACGTGGCCTTCGGCGACTAATTGTTAAATAATCTCACCTGTACAAAATTATTGAGATTGTATCATTATAGAGTGACAAGGTTGTATAGTGATTTTATAGACCACATAATATATACAGTGGTTGAAAGCTGAGATGTTTTGTCATTCCAAACTAACACTGTTGGGTTAAGTACTTTCTCTTTTTATTTTCCGTTAGTTCGTTTTCTTCCTCTCCTTTCATATACAGAATTTTTTTTTTTTCATTTTTGGTTTAATTTCCATACGTATCTCAGATTTTTTTTTTCGAGTTCTCATGTATTCAGTTTTGTTTTTTAGCTTCCAGTCCCCCACCACCAAAGTCGCCGGTTTCTCGGTCTGTCACCGAGGCAACAGTCAAGCCAGTTAGTCCCAGTCCTTCTAATGCAAAGCCCACTCGTTCCTCGTCCTTTTCTGATGCGCATGGCTCCAACGTGAGTTCACCGCCTCCAAAAGTACAGCCGTCTCCCAAGTCAACACTAAGGAGAGCTTTTGCAAGTATGAGGAAACTTGGGGGTAAGAGGAAAAACCGACATAGCAAAACCATCGAAATCAGCGGTCCAATAATATCAAGTGATGAAATGCCGGGGATTTTCACTTACAAAGAAGCGGTGCCACAACAGGCTCCTCCAGAAGAGAAATCTGCTGACGTTGACCATACAAGTACGTTAGACGCAGAAAGACCTGAATCGCCTGTCATAAAAGTTGCCGTTAGGCCAGTCATGTCTTCATCTGCAGCTGATCCCTCTTCTCCATTGAACACGCTTCAGTCGGATGGAAGATCCAGTGGCGCTTCATCCCCTGTCATGCAGACTGAGCCAGGAATTGGCTACCAGAACTTTCCGCTGTCCAAAGGCGGGGATACTTTAGAGAAGCCTAAAAAGCCCCCTCGCGTAGCTAAAGTTGTAAAGCCATTACAACACAGTGAGCTGAGTCCGGATGGAGAAGCTGTAATGAAGAAGTATTATGATGACGAACAGACGTATCTACAGCCTAATCAAGACGAGTTGACTCTCAAAGTTGAAACAGCTTTAGCTAATTTGAACGACGCTGAAATTCTCGCAGAGGCGCTGTCAAGAGTTGAGCAAGAAAAGTTGGGGCCTCTTCCAGCTATTCCACGATCGCGGCAAGTTCGTTTTCGATGTGATGATTCAAATGCGTCAAACACATCCCCAGAAACCAAAGCAGAACTTCGACGACCCGTACGAGTTGTGTCACCGACTCTCATTAACGGATCCGGAGACAAGGGAGATTTCAAATCCAGGCCTAAACTTCCATCGAGACCTCCCAATACAAAACCTGCGGGGAATACTATAAGGGAGCGCTCCCACAGTTTTGAAAGCCGCAGTCTTGAAAGGCACAAACCAACGGTGGCACGCAGTAGAAGCTTGTCGAGCGCAAGTGGTCTGGAAAAACGCTATAACAAGATTTTAAAGCTGCAGTTGCAGACGCTGGAGGACATGATTCACTCTTGGAGGGACGAGCTCCTTCCTGATGTTGGTGTAGATCTGTGGGACACGCGCTGGTCAGACTACGAGGCTCATGGGAACGCATTGGAAGTGCGCTCTCCTGGGGCGATTCTTCTGCCCGTTAAATGTGCCATGTTTTGGGAAGGAAATAGGAAATTGCTTGCAAAGGTGAGTATCCTCAATTGCGTTGAGTAGATAATATACATTTTTGTTGCTAGAGAGTTACATTTAGTCTTTTGGTACAGTGTGACTTTCCTTTCGGAAGGAAGGCGTGACGAAACCCTATGAACGTCCGTGTAGGAGGCGAGCATTAAGCAAGCTCTCGCAGGACCTTGGTTAGTCGCGGTCCGTTAAATACAGGTTTGTTTTTACGGGAATATGAGCCAAAAAAAGTTTCGGACTTTCTGTAATTCTTGTCTGCTCAATAAAGCGTGTCCTCTTAATGTGGGCCATGTGGGTTTTATTCTAGTAATAACGTCACGCTGTAACTTTAGTTGTGTCTTGTGAGAGTTGAAAGCATCACCTTTTTTGGATGAGTAAATTTTTACTGAAGGATTGGTCAATGAACACGAAAAAGTTCCCTAAATTACTTAGGAGAGAAAATAACATGCAAAGTGAAACGGCTTATAGTGCGGACACTTAAACCGGGAAACTTGAAAGAAGATTGTCCAATCTCAACGTTTTCTGAAAACAAAAGATTCTCAAGTTCTTGTGCAAACGACCAATAACATTAATAAATTGGACGTGCCGTTTCCTGAGAGGTCAGGTAAGTTTAAACGGTTTTAGGTTTTTAACGGTTACAGAGTGAAATATTCAATTGTATTGGTCCGTTTTCAAAAAAAAAATGAGAATCTTCTGTTTTCAGATAACGTTGTGATTAGAAAATCTTCTTCCAAGTGTCCCGGTTTGAGTGTCCGCATTGGAAAACGTGCAAAAATATCCTGGTCAAAAGGGTAGCTACGTTTTGGTGAGCTACCCTCGGGTTGTTTTCGTTACGGGAAAGGCAGGGCGAAAAGAAATTATAATTGTGAAAATACCGGTTTGTAAAAAAAAAAAAAACCCTGCCTCCCCCTCCCCTATTTTTCAATATTCATCAGACAGAACGCTTAGCACCAAGGTAATAGAGCGATCGTTGTGATTCGAGGGAAATTAGCTGATGGTGCTGTAGTGGTTCGAGCGACAACTCTTAGCCCCCGGCCAATTCTCTGTATCTTGTTTCGTCAGATGTAAATAGTTATATATCTTTTAATTTTTTTAGGTGGAGTACCCGATACCAGCTTCCAGTTACGCGTCACAAAGATCACCTTTCAAACACGACATGCGCGTGTGCGAGTCTCTGCCGCATCACGTGAACGTATCACGTGTTCTTACGCACTTTACTGACAACGTATCAGGCGACGTTATTGAAGAAGCTGAATGTGATTCGTATGAAACAACGGTGAGCATCACAGATCAAATCCCTTGTGAAACAGTGGCGGATTTTGTCAAAAGAAACAAAGAGGAACACGAAAATGACCCTGAGGCTTACGAGAAGAAGGTTTGTCTTCTCTTGCTTCAGCTTTTAAGCGCAATAGATCACTTACATAAAGAGACCGTCGTTCATCGGGATCTGAAAATGGAAAATATGTTTTTGACGGATTGCGGGCTCTTGTTTGTTGCCAATTTTCAGCATGCGCTGCAGCAGGCGAAAGACTCTCGACCCAGTCCTTTCATTCTACGAAAGAACGCGTCCAGTGATCTTGGCGGGAACTGGGAACACCTTCCACCGGAAATACTAAATGCACCAGAAGAGACGGATTTGTTGAATTATGAAAACTGCGATAATTTTGCGGCCGGGTGCTTAATGTATGAACTGCTTCACCGACCAAACCCATTTCGTGTTAATCCACTTCTTATTCAGCAGGATTACGACCAAACAGATCTACCTCCAGTTCCTACAAAGTCAAGATTTTCTTGGGGGCTGGGCAGGATCGCGCGTCAGTTATTACGGAGATATCCTCAAGAGCGGTTGTCCGCTGGAGAAGCCCTCCAAATGTTTCAAGTGTTGCTATGGGGACCAAAAGAACTCGATGACGATAGCATTGAAGTTGGTGTCAGCGAGTGGCTAGAAACCGAGCGTGCGCACACGGTTGCAATGATTGCGCGCAACCAAATGCAGAAAAGTTATAGCCAGGTCGATTTTGTGGAGACGTACATGAAGTGCCAATTTCTTGTCGACGCCTCTGCGGATTCTTTGTCATACATATATCAACTCCTTGAACTGGACAAGGAACGAGGAAAGAACTATTTAGCTTTAGCTTAGCTATTTATGAATTTTGGCTGGATATCGGAAGACAAAGTAACAGTTGTAGAGGTTTATCTCAGCCTTACATCTCTTGGTATGTTATATTTATTTTCCCCTAGTACTAGAAGTTTTATCTCTCTTTCTTTCTTCAACAAAACCTTGTAAAAGTTCTTTT
Organism: Porites divaricata; assembly: GCA_038088405.1. Classification (NCBI taxonomy): domain Eukaryota; kingdom Metazoa; phylum Cnidaria; class Anthozoa; order Scleractinia; family Poritidae; genus Porites; species Porites divaricata. The sequence goes on from JBBMOI010000002.1 coordinate 5,462,559, forward strand.
AATAGAAAAAGATAGGCTTTGAAAACTTCAGTTCAAATAAGTTAAAATCGTGTAGCCCGCGAATTCTGCCGCCTGTCATCGCTCGCCGTCGTGAGGACGCCTGCACGAAATACGGTGAGTGGTAAAAGACGACTGTATTTGCAGGCAATTAAAACTGACATTCAGTGTTAATCACTGCATTTAAGATACGAGCGGTCACTTCGTAACTAGCGATGTTTTGCAGCGTTCACTTGTCTTCGTTTTTTTGTGTTTTATGAGACTGCTGATAGACTGTAATAATTTTTATCAACCGAAAAGCCGAGCAAAAAGTACCTGGGCTTCAGTTTTAAATCCTGTTAAAACCTTTTGCTTCTAGGCGTGGCCGAAGCCAAATTCGACAAAAATTGTAAATGTTATTTTGTAAAATACTGAAAAACAAACACCACTTAGTAACTAAGTACTGCCAAAGAGGTGTTATGTGAATATTCACATGTTAGGAATTCTTCCAAAGACTCGGGGGAGGTTGCCGGAGCAACGTACCTTACAAGGCTACATCCCTTCGCTCATTCTGGGGTTGAAAGGGCTTATAGTAGGGATCAAGAAAAATAAGCTGAAAGAGCTCATTCTCTCTTGTAGGGAATCGTGTGGAACGTTTACTTAATAAGTTATGGTAAAACCCGTTCAAGCTCTAAGCTGCCTTAAATAGACTAAACTCCATTTCCTTCCATCGTCTAAATGTAAGCAACAAGTTGAGATCATTCCTTTCAAGAAGTGTACCTCTATCTTCTGAATGTAAGCGACATTTTTGAGATCTTTCATTTCAAAAAGTACAGATAAAAAGTCCGTGAAAATGCTGTTGCTCCAGTACTAAAGGCAGGACTGTCCTCGAAAAAGAAAGTTCGTTTCTGTGGTATTTCATTGTCGCCATTGTGAAGTTCGTGGTCTTCCATAGCTGTAATGTTTGTTTAGCCACATACTTGTCCAAATACTCAAAAGTTAGAACTTCCTTGTACAGCAGAATAAACATTACTACAGGACTGCTAAGGAGGTTTTTCAATGATAACACTTCTTTACTATGAATTTACAAGAGAGGGTAAAAGTTACCCCATCTTGGATTGTGTCAGCAGACTCTTTAAGTTCGAACTATATTACTGACAGCTGTTGGAGTGGAAAGTTAAAGTAATAGCTTAAAAACGCGGAAAAAAGGGATGTTCAAAGATTTGTAAGAGGATAGTAATTTTAAAAATTATTAATGCGCCAGTCGACATAACCTTGTTCCCAGGGTACTTCCCTACTCGGCCCCCGGAGCAAGAGAGAGTAGGAGAGGACCCTGGGAACGAGGTTAATACATTACCGTAAATGTTTCTTATTCAAGTTATTTATATTTAGTTGTCTGATAAAGCCACAAGAAACATTTTAGTTATTTTTATTCTTGGGAGAAAAATATTTCAAAGAGAGAGCAATTATTAGCCTTTTCGAAATTATAGAAGCTACAGATTTTATTTATGACAGGTGACATTCTTAGTGAGTGCAGACTTGTTCATGTGGAGCTTACAGGAGCACTGTCACATTATTTCCACTCACAGAAGCTTGCAAAGGCAAGATGAAATAATTTTCAAAGGTCACGGTTTATTTATTAGGGACCTTAAGCACCAGACAAATCTATGACGCGGACGTATACCGGAAGTGCAAGTCTGCATAATTAACTTTGGTTGCCCCTGGTTACCGTTCTGGCCTCTCGTCTTGTTGACGTTCCCGACGACAAACTGCGGCAAGTCCCGTTTCGTGGAAACGACAGTCTATTTTTCGATAGTAAGTTTTCTTAAGGTAAGAAAAAACTGAAGAGAACCCATGATTAATACTAACGAATGTTGATTTATCAACATAAATCTATGTAACTCAATTATTGCGTTGAAAACGGACCCTCACTGTTTGTTTACTTTTTAGCCGTGCCGAAAATTATGGCGGAGAATTCATCCGTGAAAAGCACTTCTTGTCCTCCAAGGTTTGCTTAATTTTTCCTATGTTTAGGCATCGCCAAAATGTCTAGTTACCATTTAGTGTTTTAATCGTTGTCTTAGTTTAAACAGACGATATGTAGTTTTGAAAGGAGAAAGAAACCATTGTAAATTATTGTAACTGGCGCCTTTCGAATTTTCTTGCTCATCTGTACGAAACGTCCGAGTTATGTAATGCGCAAAATAACCTGTCGTGTATTTATTGTTTTTCGGTTGGCTTTCAGTTAATTTAAAGTGTTGTTCCCGCTTAATGATTTCGCATTACGTTCGTAGTTGGGGAATCGCTAGCTGTTTCTTGCAACCGCTCGAATAGATTATAATTTACACAAATTACATTTTTTACAACTGTTGTAAACTACTCACTGTATATGAATGTAATGCATACCTTTATGTGTGTAAGCATTATGACTTTCGTTTCTTTTCTAGTGTATTCATTTTAGGTTACGTTACAGTGCAATAACAAACCACTGGATTAATTGCATTGCAATCGGGCATTTGATTTTTGTCGAGGCATTAATTTGCAGTGTTATGATTAACAGAAAAGGAAACTTACAAATTCAGTACTATTTTACATATGCTTTTTTTTTTTTTGACCCGGCTAGCCAGACTATGATTATCTTGCATAGAATAAAACTTTTGTTTGCTTTTTCATTTTAGTGTCAAAAGAAACATGGTGTGGACAGAAAAGCATGATATGTTGTTATGCAGAGAAATTATAACAACTGACCCATTTACCGATGTAAAAAAGGGAACCACTCAGAGGAGTGCTAAGTGGGCAGCAATTGCTGAAGCCCTTGTTGCTGTAAAGGATATCGATGTCCCATTTAGAGTAGACAAAAGGGCGGTAAGAGACAGGTAGGATCACACATTATTTAAAGGTCGAAATGACCTCTATATCGTGCTCAAAAGTGAACAAAACAAAAACAAATGAAAACGCAATTAATATAATGAAATATACTTTTAGACTTTAAATGCCCTAGGTGTGCCACACAAACCACTTTGCATAGATAGATTGTTTCTAGCTAACCTGTGAGAGGAATTTTTTGTGAAACTGAAAAAATCCTTTACTTCTTGTTACAGATATAATCTCCTTGCAGAAAGGATGAGAATAAAAATAAAAAATGAAGAAAAAGCAAGTGGCATTTCGCCCACAAGATCAGAAGTAGAAGAGGCACTTGAATATCTCATTGAGAAAGAGGATGCTTCTGACGAAATCCACAAAAACAACATGAATAGGAAAGATGACATGGCAGAGAGGGAAAAGGCAGAAGAGGTAAGGAAGGTGGCCATGGAGAGTCTGGGGACCACAAAGAGAAGGAAAGAGGATGAAAAAGAAAATTCTGTGGACTGCAAACAACCCAAAAGAAGACGCTCTGCTGGAAGTGAGACCGTGGCCTACCTGCGGGAAAAGAGCGAAAAAGAAAGACAGGGGAGGGCAGAAGAGATTGAGCTAAGGAAGGCTCAGTTGGAGCTTGAACAAAAAAAACACAATGATGTTTTCCAAGTGTTGCAACAGCAACAACAGCAGCAACAACAACAACAACAACAACAAATGCAAGCTTTTGCAATGCTGTTCCAGCAACAACAGCAACAGCAACAACAGCAGGCAGAACTTTTCTTGAAACTTTTCGAGAAACTAGAAAAAAAGTAGTTTTTTTTATCTTTCTGAGCTGATGAGGAACTTGTCATTTAATTCTTCCTAACAGCCATGAAAAACAAAATATTGTATTGTTATGTCAGTGTAATCTAGTTGTTGTCTTGTTGTGAGATATTTTTATGCCTGTGATAAATTCTTTTGGATGGCAATAAAATTATATTATTAATTATTGTGCTTGAGTGAACTGCCTATGTTATTTCCTGAAAGCTTAATTGATAAAAACTTATCGTGTTCAGATATATGGCAAAAAAGACACAAACTCCATTAGGCCAGGCTAGCTAGAATCACCTCATATTCAACAATGTTAATGATGGTCTAATAAAATTTATTACAAAAAAGACCACAGAAATGAATCAAAGTTTCTTTCTTATTGATGTCTTTTAGACCTTATTCAGTCTATGTAGTAGTCTTCCATAGTTAGCGTAAGTAGTCTTCCAAAACTGGTGGCTGAACATCAAAATATTCAGCTGTTAGGTTACCATATAAGCATGTCAGACAGTTCCGTAATATGGCACCTACAAAGTACATTTCTCCTACAGCACTCAAACCAATCTTTAAGTTTTTCTTGAAGTCAAGAAATTTAAAATCATTTATGACGTCCCCAAAAATCCACTCCACTGACATTCGCACTTTACTCATTGACTTGTTGAACAACTCCATTTGTTGAGTGAGCCTTGCTGTGTTTCTGAATGGGGCTTGCAAATGTATCCTTAATGGATATGCTGGATCACCATATATGCAGAGGGGTACGCCCACTGGTGAAAATGCATACATGTTTAAATCATGCAGAATACCTGACTCTGCCAACATAGCTGCATCATGCATCTTCCCCTCTGAAAAGAAAAAAATCATGCAATGATGAATATATGTCACACAGGTCACATGTTCTAAAACACAAGACCTGATAATCATAGTTACCTTGAAAGGACCTTAATGGGCTACTTTCTCTGGGGGTACATGTACACTCAATCATGACAGGTGGTCAATTTTTTCTTCATATACTTTTATCTTTCAGTTAACTTCAAGACTTTATGCTTCCCAAGAAATGCCTTTCTATTTTGTTAAAAACTCATCTTTGCCAACAGTTATAATTAATTTAAAAAAATATTAAAATCACTGGTGTTTACAAAGGGGAGTGATGTAGCAACATTAGTTAGCTGAGGTATGTAGAAGAAATTCACTCCTACCTACTGGGCCAAAAAGATTGGCAATGATTCCATTTGGCAGGCTCACAGACTGAAACTTAAGGGCATGCACCCTTTTATGTCCGTTGTAAACTAGCCTTTGGTCTTTTCCTGGACGACTGATTGCACGCACAGTTCCGTCTATGAATCCGAAACAATTATTAAGAGCAGCGCCAGCACGGTGAATTGCATTTGCGTACTCTTGCAGAGAGGCAGGGCTTAAAAGGAATTGATTCCACTGGGTTAGTCTCTGTTGGTGATTGTTGTAAATAAAATTCATAACTTCTTTGGTGATCATGCTCATAACGGGAACAGGACGTCCAAATCGTGCAATCATATCACTGAGGCGGCAGGGATAAGCAAAACGTCGCAGAAGCATACACAGTCCTTCAGTACCATCACATATACTCCTTTGCTGGCACTTAATTACCGGAGGGATACCCAAAGCATCAGCCAACCTTGGAATATCTTGTTTTTCGACACGAAAGTCAGCTACGCACTCGACCGGGTCCAAGGCATCGAAGTTAAAGAGTTCGTAGTTTTCGTGTGGAAACTCGGGATTTTTTGACTGATTAATGTCGTAGAGGAGCATAAAATCGTCTTCGTCTATAATTCCATCAACATAACATTCCAAAACTAAGTTTCTAGTCTCTTTAAACGACGCCATTTAATAAACACACATGTCACTTACTACTTAATTTGCTACTTTTGTCCGCGTATTCATTTTAGTGACGTTGCTTAATGTTTACAAGTGGCGTGACCGACGACGTTCTCGTTCCCAGTTTTTTTCGGTAATGGTGCACGTCCGCGTCATAGATTTGTCCGGTGCTTAAGGTCCCTATTTTGAACCTGAGAAAACAGCCGACATTTGGCGACGCCACCACTAGTTTCCGCTGAAAGTGACGCCTAAAGACGTTTAAGAAACGAGCGGGGAAATTCCATACTGATGACGTGCCAATACCCTGGTCTGGGTGAGGCCTCTGTTTGGTTAAAACAAATTTCCCTTGCGGCATGACCAATAACAAGCAAAAAGAATCACTACCCAGATCTAACTGACACGTCATCAGTCTGCTGTCATTCCTCAGACGTCATTTCGGCGGGAAACCAGTGGTGGCGTCGCGAAGTGTCGCCTGTTTTCTCTCAGGCTAATTTATTACCTGTTAATTCTCCATGTGCTTCAGTGTCAACTGAAACGAGTTAAAATATGAAGAAGTACCCTACTTAACATGGTAGGTTTGTAGGGCTACCGCATCTTAAGGTCGCTGTTAATCTGTAGATAGATACGGCTAGCTGTGCAGAAGTTTAATTTAAGGCTGACCTTATATGCATTGGCTGCGTCGTTTGCATAAACCGAGATAATGCAAGCACCATAAAACGAGAAAAAAATGTTCACCTACCTTGAGCATTTACACAAGACTTAACGGTAATGAGTGTCGCCTTTCCCTTGATTGTTATAATAAGAAATTATTGGTATTAAAGTTTAACTGAGTAATAATAAAATAACTATAAAAGATCACTTGTTCAGTAACTTCTAGAATTTAAGAAGGTTTCTCCACTTATTCAGTTCGTTAACCTGCAAACGCAGACGTATTTGTGGTACTCTCTTCCCGGATGATCGAGAAGCGACCACCGCAAATACTTACTTCTCTTCACGTCATCAAAAATAAAAATCGAAAACATTTAATACAGAAACTCCAGAATCTGGGAAATGAAAGAAGATAAATATGCAAAAACCCTCGCTAAGAATCAGATCTGTGCGGTACTTTACATGCGAGATACTTGGAAAAATGTTTTACCCAAACTTATAAAGCTTTGTATGAAGACGCCATGTTGATGTCCCTTTGAGGGGAACAATATGACGGCCGGAAAACACCAGAAATACCTGTCTTTGAGTTTTTGTACAAAAGCTTGAATTCATCACTTGAGGAGTTTATGACGATGGAAGTAATATTATTCTGAGACAAGTAATGTTTGGATAACAAAATCGGTAACGTTTTTAACCTGCGTGTCAGCTACAATCATGGACAAAAGTCCTTGGGATAGTAATGCAATATGCACATTTTTCCGTCATTTTTCGGTTCCCTGTTAAGACAGTGCATCATTTTCAAAATTTTCTTGCAGTTCTCCCTCCCCCCACCCTATACAAAGTTGAAACTCCGAAAAAATTCAGGATACATGCGTCCAACATTGTTTCTGGGGTGAGGGGAGGGGTCCGACCTGTGTGAATTGAAGAAACACCCCAGAAACGCAAAAGTGTCCCAAGACTTTTGTCCATGATTGTAGCTTTCCCAGTCGCCATCTACATGCCACGTCACGCAAAAGCTTGGAAAATTGCAAAACGAAAAACCCTTTCGCACTGAAAATTGCCATAAATAAACGTATTTTTATATATTTAGCTGCTGTAATACCTCATGGAAGTTAACACTCAGAATTAATCGACAATTCCTTAGTTTGAGTTTTGGTGATGTCATGTAAAAACCGTACCTTATTTGCCCCCCAAAATGTTGCATAACCTTTGTTTTTCATTTCTCCTGGGTATTGCAGCCGTCCAAAGAGAAATTGAAAACAACGCTTTTGCAAGATTTTGGGGGGCAAATAAGGTGCATTATGGGAGATGTGCAAGTGGTGTCTGATTTAACTTTAAGCAATCTCGTTCCCAGGGTTCTCTCTCGAGGTTAGAGAGAGAATCCTGGGAACGAGGTGGAACTTAAAGTCCGCAGTCTGCGGTTTAGAATGACCGCATCGCAGTTCTGCAGTATAATTTTTAGTTGGGTTTGGTCCGCTCTAAGCGCAGTAGCCCACTTCAATTCCCAATTCCAAAAACCCTCACTTTCAAAATGAGGCTAGGTGCATAACCTTTCTTGTGAAAATGAGTTTTATTTGCGTGAGAATGAAAAATGATTTCCATATCAAAGGCTGAGCACCTACCCTCGTTTTAAAACAGAGGCCCGGGGGAACTCGGAAATGGCCTGTTCTCGCCAGTGTTTCTCCACCCACTTCTTCGCGTTTCTTCGCAGTCCGCTTTTACAGCAGTTTCTTTCAGGCCATAACAATGTAAGTGTGCTTCAGTCTTCGCTTTGTTGCAGTTTTGTTTCTTTACGTCAAGCTTACGTTTCCCTACTAGCAGAGGTCTCTCACGACGGGGGCCACTCAGTCAACAAAGTTTTATACGAGGAGTCTCCGCAGAGGTCCAAACCCCTTACCCATTTAGTACTTTATATACCATTTTGTACAGAAAAGGCACAGGAGACCCACGCTCTTATTTGTAAACTGCAAATGGAAATTAAATAAGAGACAAAAAATCTTACCTGTTTTGTTCTATTCTTGAATCTGCTGTGGTGCGAAGTGAAATGGAAGTTGTTTTACGATGCGAAAACTATGTTCAAGTTGACGCTTTAACCGTTGTTGATTTCACATACAATGCTTTACGTGGTCACGCGCCGGTGTTAGATAACGAATACATGCGTTCGTATCCCTCCGTCTTTAGCCTTAAGTTTGTCTGTAAATGACGGAAACTAACCATCAGTGCTGATTAGGGGGGAGGGCGCCGGGGGACCTAGACCTCTTAAATGTTCTCGCCTATCAGACTAGATACATTTAAAGAATTTAATGAATGCAAGAATGTATGTAAATTTATTCAAAGTTTATTTCGCATGTAAACGTTTGTTAACGACAACAAATGCAATAGCCAGCTTCACTGCTACTTTTGCGTAAATCCCTGAGGCATTCCAAACCCGAGCACCTCCGAAAGGCAAAGGTAACTCACAGAATACTTTATAATTGCTCTAGTTATTATAAACACCTCCTAACTTTATGTAGAGCTTTACGTTATGTGCATGGTATCGCCGATCGCTAAAACCACGAAACTGGCGACCTCTATGCTGAACAACTAAAACGAAGCGTAGAAAAACGATCTGTGGAACAAAGAAATAACTCTGGAGTGAAGGAAAGTTCAGCCTGGGTAAAGGGAATTAGGCGACTACAGGAGGTAGATAAAAAGTCTTTTGACCATGTTGGGATTCGAACCAACGACTTCCGGTTTAACTCTGCTGTTGTTTACCGGTCGGAATAAGAGAGGTTGACTGAAAGCTTTTTACGTTGTCTCGCTGTTGTTCCCTAATCCTTACCCTTACTAGGACTAACGCTTAGTGATGTAAATGCTGGGTTATTTGTAGCACTTGAATTCTCACTCCACTCCAGTTATATCTCAGTTCCATCATTTGTCCTACACGGAAAAACATTCTAGACTTGGCTTTATAAAGTTGAGTGTATGTATACAGAGCTTTCTTTAATAAGGCCGATCTCTGTGAAAATGCATGAGGTATTTTTGATTGCTTTTGCCTGGGATTATTAAAATCAGTTATACCATGGCGACGCCGGCAGCGACTGACCATCGTTCTTTCAAACTCCATCGCAATAATTCATACGTGCTAAACTTATCAAAAACGCCTCATTAGGTAAGGAAGTTCCACGCATCAATTGCTTAGAGACGGTAAAGAAGCCTGCAAGGACACAGGGAAACCATGCTTTCATTTTTTTATACCGAATTTTTCAGGTGAAGTTTTTTACCAATAATCGCCTAATCTTGGGAATAAAATGTGGAAAATTCACCGTCGACAATCGTGTGGAAAATAATGGAAAAACTTCGAATAGGTTAAATGCATGAACGATCATCCAGAATTTCTTAGCCTTTCTCATTATATGCTAAAGAAATAGAGAGGACAAGTGTGACGTCACGTTACCATGGTACCAAAATTTCTGGATCACAACCGATGGGGAGCTTAATAAGCAACGACGATGGCGACGGTGACGAGAATGCGAAAAAAAGCAATAGGTTAAGATTAGCAAAACAACAATTTTGCACGTGCTTCACGCTTTTTTGTTCATTACATAGCCGTCGTTGCACTAGCCTCCCACGCAGACGTTCTTAGGGGTTCGTCACGCGTTCCTGTACCACGAAAGGCAGGAACGCGTGACGAACCCCTAAGAACGTCGTGGGAGGCTATCGTTGCACCAACCTCGTTCCCAGGGTTCTTTCCTACCCGCCCTACGCTCCGTAGGGTGGGTAGAAGAGAGCCCTGGAAACGAGGTTGTCGTTGCACGACTGCGACATGAAACTTCTACTTTCACGCACCCTCTATATGGAGTAGATGAATACAACACAAAATTTCCCTTTTCTAAACTTGGCAGTTCGGTCCTTTCGGATTCAGCCCCAGAAAATTTCGCCAACATTTGACAAATTAAATGAAATTGAATAAGGTCGATGAATTTGAAACAGTGTGAATTCACTTTTGAAGTGACGTGTTTTTGGTTTGTCCAGAAATTTTACTACCATGACAACGTGACGTAATGACTTCTCAGCTCCTGCTCCATTTCTAGGCAATATGCGCTCCTTCGCATCGCTCATAGCCTGTACGGTTCACAGACCCTTTCTGTCGAATTGTCGAAAAACAAAAGAAGAAAAACGTCTGTGGATAGGCTAAGAACAGATATTTGACATAAAAAAAACAGTCGTTGGGTGCCCCTGTGTGAATAGCAATTCAAAGAAGGATTTAATCATCTTGAAATTACTTCGCTTGGGCTGTGTGGATATTTTTAGCGGGTTATAAGTCCGCACTCAGCAACGAAAGATCTGATCGAGGTAAAATAAGTGTCCAAAACGCATTTGGCTCTGACGAAAATATAACCTGGCCGTCACTAAACAAAACGTGTCAAGAGCTGCATCATTAGTGTTTGCTGCAATTGGTTTGGAGGGTATACTTTAATTCTAATTGCGTTTAAACCTCAAGAGTCTTTTCCTCTTTCAGGGAACTGAATATCCGGTCGCAATGTTGCCTCCCTCGCTCAAAACATTGTTTTCTGCCGATCGTTCTTTATCGCTGACCCCAACCGAACGTTTTACTCAATGGTCATCCTTGGCTTACGTTCTTTTGGGAGCATCTATGCTCCTGATTCCGTCCCTGTGGGCAGACTTTTGGCAAGCCGAGCTGGTTGGTCGAACAGCTGGTTACATACAACTTGGTGGGCTTTCCCTCGCTATTGAGGGTTTTTTGATGATTGTGGCATCCAGGTCTCACCACAGAGTACCCGGCCATGGCCATATCAACATAACAGTGTTTACAAGAATAGTCCTCGTCAACTTAGCTGCTTGGAATTTGTTCCAAGCAGGTGCGGCTCCAGTTCGCTACCTTTTCTTCTTTGTTGCGCTGGACAATTCGTTGGCGGTGGGCACATTCCTGGTCTGGACCTTCACCGAGAAAGGCGCTAACCTTGTTTTGTTTTTTAAAGAGATTGCTGGCCTGGTCTTTAGATTTCCGTTTGGCTCCTGGTCCTCATTTGCCGTCCTTGTCACTGGCATTGTTCAATTTCCTGGTGGCTCGTACTTAAAAAACATCGAACACTTGCGAAGCATGTTAAACTTGGATCCTTCAGCAGGCTACTCAGACACCTTTCTGAGTTTTCACTTCAGCTTAACTATAGCTCACGCAGTACTTTATATCTTCAACGGTCAAGCTGTAAGCAGGTCGTTCAATGCTAGCTGCGTTTTCTATCGAGTAGCTATTAACATGCCACTAGTTTTCCTCTTGGGAGTAACTGGTAAAGTAGAGTTGATTTTGTCTGTTTTTCTGATGTGCGCAGATTTTACTTTTGCCATGTTCATTTTAGTTTTTCTTTACTGTGACAACATAAACAACAAGGAGAAAAAGTAGCATGAGCATGTTTCTGCAACTTGAGTTAAGATTTCATTACATTTATTTAGTAAAATTCAGGGTGATAAAAATTTTGTAAAGGTCTGCTCGGCTTTGTAGAACCCTCAGAGCCATTCTACGGTAACTCCAAACAATTAATTAAAATTTATTAATTAATATTCTTTTCATAATTTTTCACCTCGAAGCAGACTAATATTATGGGAGGGTCCCCACTTGGTTTAACCGTTTTAGCCGTAAAAAGAACTCGAGTTCAAAGTCTCTTTGAACTCGCCATCTTGGCCCAAGCTTCAGGTTTGAAGGACTGATGAGCTGGCAGGCTTTTGTTTGACTATTCATTAGTCTTCTCCAGTTTCTCGGATTTTGTTTATCATAGCGTGTGATTTGAGCGACGCCGTACTGAAAGGTGTATTTAGCGTACGCCGAGCAGGATGGACCGGGGAAGCCAGGCCAAGTCCTCCGAGACGGACCGCTCTCTTCGACTTTCCAAAAAACCTGGTTTCTTGGTTTTAACAAGTATTCCAAGCAAATAAAGCTGCGTCTTTAACTGCGAAGATCTTTTCTTCATTTATTTCTTCATTCCGCTTTTCAAGTAATTATATGAAATTCATTTAATCATCATCTAAACTTTCGTGCCTTGCTAAAATCCATGACAAAACGAAAAATTATGATATGACCCCAGGAGCAGCAACTAGAGCTGGACCTTCCGCTGATTTGATCCATGTCCACCCAATATGGCTTACGGTTCGCTGGCTCTCCGCGCTTTTGGAATTCCCAGCCAACAAATGTAACTAACTTAAATTCTCTTAAACTATTTTGTGAAGCTCTAGAGAACTCTATGCCAATATACTAATTAAATATTCATCTACCTTGTAACATAGCGTGAAGAAATACTTTTTTATAAAAAATCAGTATTCCATAATTCTGTGTTTACTTTAACTTTGGGGGTTGTCCACTAGATTAGCTTTTGCTGTTTGACCATGATCTCAGATCGCTCCTAATCTAGATGCTACAATCTTTATTCTTTACTTATATAAATGTGTTTATTTGTCTTTGTTAATTCAATCTGTATCATATGTAAAATCGAATAGAGTGAAATAAATCTTCTTCAAGGGTCTTGTCTTGTCTTGTCGTGAAAGTGATATTCAAGTGGCACGAGTCGTACGCGAAGATGTGAAACAAAAAGTGAAACAATGTGAGCCTGCGTGACATGCGCAAAAAAGGGGAAGAGGGAAGAAGAGCGCGAAAGGGAAAAATTAGACGGAGGGAGGGAGGGAGAGTGTCCCTTTCCTTCTCTCCCCAGTCTCCTTTCCCTTTTTCCCTCTTTCCCACTTCCCATGTTTCGACACTTGTCACGCAGACTAAACAATGTTTATCTCTTCTGCGATGGTTCAAGGAGACACCGGTTAGAAGTAGCTTTACATTCAAGCCAGAAAAAAGTGTAGTAATTATAATCTCAAAACATTATATTAAAACCACTGCATCGCGCAGTCGGCAGCCCAATGAGCCCCCACTATGGGGATCTTGTCTCGATATCCGTTGAAGGCTGTGACTTCTTAGGTGAAATTTTCTCTTTTGAACTTTTTTATACAGAAGCCTGAGCTCATGCAGTTTATATGCGTCTAGTTATTCTCATGCAACAAAACCCATTTTCACAAGAAAGGTCTTACACTTTTTAGTAGCCTCGTTTTAAATGGGAGATAATTTGGAACTCGAAAAGGTCCTGTTCTCTCCTGGGGAAAAGGTATCTTATTTGTAGCTCTGAGCGGGGCCGATTGAGGCCCGCCCCACAAGCATCTAGACTCCCTAAAGGCGGGATTCAGGCACCGCTGCGGCTTTTGATTGGACGAAATGTTTTTCTCACATGTGAAAAATGTCGTTAATATTCGCACTTCTAACAGACTGCAAACCGGTTGGCTTTTTCCTCAAAATTGGTTTAGAGGAGAGTAAGAAATACTGACTGTTTTGCAGTCTACACCTGTAATTGGCGTAATTGCGTAATTGCTCAGGGCTTCCACTGCCCAGAAACTGCTTGGGTATCCTGCGGTATTTTAGCCATATTTGGTAAAAAACAAGATGGCGGCTCAGGGTGGCGTCCAAAAAAGGAAGCGGCTGGAAGCAGAGCAGTATAAAAACTCCGAACCGCTCTGGGAAGATGAGCTATCAATTGTATCGCAACACAACGTTAGGGAACAGCCTACAGGAGAGTTTAGATGAATTAATTCAGGTAAATTACCAGTTATTTCTTCTTTCTGTCTGTAGAAAGAAGGGATTGGGTGAAATCTACGAAGATGTATTCTTTCTACCTAATCGCGTGATGTCGTTGTCTCAAAGCCACGTTGAGTTGAATGTATCTATTGGTTGCGATCCCGTTTCTACTGACTGTTAGTCCAAAAATATCATTCAAGATATTCATTATCCACTATCGTTAAAGACCAGATTTCTCATGTTGTAATGACTGTTTCGAATGGAATAGTCGTAGGCGAGAAATGTTGTGTAATACCACCATTAGAATTTTAATGACGGTACGTATCGTGAACAAGGTTCCATGGAATACAAAGCTTAGATCCAGTCCCTGGCGGGATTCTCCGTTAGCCACTCAGTGTTAAATGTTTTGGTAACATTTTAGATTAAACGAAAGAATCCATATCATCTGAGCTTTTTTTCGACGATTGCAAGACCAAGTCAAAGGAACATGTTAGCTTATATCACTTCATAGTCTTTGGTTTGACTCTACCCGGCTCTAGAAGAGGAGGAAGTTAGTGTAACTAACTTTTTGCTCAGATACGTCTCGTAAACGTTTATTCAAAGGAAATAAATGCAATTGTAGGTAAATTCGCATGCCATTTCAAAATACCTTTAGGCCAAAATACATTAGTATTGCCAATAAGTTGTCTTGTGCATGGTTAAATTTAGATACTGACCACTCACCATTTAAGCAATAGAAAACGCTTTCCGTGTTTGCATGGCCTAATATAAACACGAGAGGGGTTGGGAGAATTCGAGACAGTTATGCAAACCCGAGACGAAGTCGAGGGTTTGCATAACTGTCGAGAATTCTCCCAACCCCTCGAGTGTTTATATCAGGATATGCAAACACAGGAAAAAAGTTTTCTATTGCTTTTATAAAATAACTTGCCCCAGAAAAAAAGCAAAACTCCTCTGTTTAAAGCATTGATTAAAAGAGAAATTCTCACCAGTCGCAAAGTCTTGTACACGAAGCTTGTACGCGTAATCAGTCTTTGTTTTGCAAAAAAGATGCTTTCCAAAATACGGGTTTTTCTCGCTTAGAATGTCAGCTTAAGAGAAAAAAATTTGACATACCTTCTTTGTAACGATTTTCCAAGTTTCAGCCGACGAAGGAATGGGTAAATAGAGTAAACTTGTCGAGTTTTGAACTCAAAAACTTTTTCAAATTCGTGCTTGCGTGATTAGCGCGCGAAAAACAAAACATCTTGACGTCAAAACCATGTTTACATACTCTCATGCAAACACTCCTCTCGGCCAATCAGAGCGCGCGTACTATCTTAGTTATTTTATAAAACAGATTAGAAGGCTAGGGTTAAAACCCTTTTAGGGCATTGAAACCCTTCAATAATAGCCTATAGCACACCATTTTTACATGCAATTAGCAATCCTCTGTAAGACTTTGCATCAAGAAGCCCTACCTTATGCAAGATTTGACTATGAAACTCTAATTCTGCATACCACTAATCAGTTTCACGTACAGTCTGTACCCTATTTTGGACCAATGTAGGTCCTATCTCATGTTGCACTGCATCAAAGAACCTGACCCTTCACAGTGGATTGGTAACTACAATGGCTTCAGAGTGCCACTGTGAGGCCAATGGACCTAAACCTCATGTGTAAAATTTTGTTATCAGTGCTTTTATTTAACTTGAGACTGAACTATTGCAGGTACCTTGTCAATGTTGCTTCTAAAGTTATTTTGTAACCTTTTAGTCACAGCAGATTAGTCCCCAACTTGCCCTGCAAGTCCTGTTGCAGTTTGATAAGGCGATCAACCATGCCCTTTCTAACAAAGTCAAGAGCAAGATTAGTTTTAAGGTTAGTTAGCACATAACATAAATAATACCATATTGTTTTAGTCAGAAAAAAGAGCAATAGCTGGAAATAATTAAGTGTTCTAATGACATGCAATGACTAGAGCAAGATGTACCATCCTTTTTTAGGAACTGAATCATACAGTACTACCGGTAAATGCATCTCTCCTTCAAAATTACAATTTTTCTTACTTATTGACAAAGCATTACTACACAACAAATCCTTTATTCTCTGGGGATTTTGGGAACCCAGGTTGTCAGAGAAACTTGCTGTTAGCCCTATGATAAAAATATTATTGTATACAAGCCTACACTTAACAGAACAATAAAAAATTTTGTATTCATATCAGCATATGTAGGCCCTAACAAGTTGAAATAATGAAAGTATAAATCCATGTCTCTGTTTTATTTCAGGGTAGTTTGAACACATACAGGTTTTGTGATAATGTGTGGACCTTTGTATTGAATGGTGTAGAATTCAGGGATATGGGAGAAGTTGTCAAGGTGGAAAAAGTGAAAGTTGTGGCCTGTGATGGAAAAGGTTTGTGTGGCTATCTTTAACCCTTTAAGCCCCAGTATCCACATACAAATTCTCCAAGCTGATCTCCATACATTTCCTTAAAGAATTAGTTGAGAGAATTTGTTCAAAGATCAAAGTATTTTCTCTTGGGTGATCATTTTATTGATTCTCATAACGTATCTCTTTACAGTGTATGGATAATTGTAAGGAGAAAATTGATCTTGCTTGGACACTATTGGGACTTAAAGGGTTAAACTTTTTGGAATGTCATTGAAATGAATTCCATGTGCTTAGTTACCAGTAGTATCTTTCAATAATTATTATTAAAAAAGTCATTATTTTTGAAAGGAAATGGTAATCATACCATGTGAACCTTTTTTGAATCCAGAAGGGTAGTGTCATGGGCATTATTCCATTGCTGGGCAAAAAGATAGTTAAATTATAGTTCAAACCTTTCAAGGAGTTGCGAACAGGGTATGAATCAAGGACAATAACAGCAAACCCTCATATGAGAAACCATGTGCAGTTGCCACAGAAATGAATGAAGAAATGGAAAATGCACAGTATACCTCCTACATTGTGATTTTACAATATGTAAGAATCCTTTTGAAAACAATAATGATTTAATGTTGCTGTGAACATTAACATACTTATGTCTCCAGGGAAGGGCCATTGGTAGCTTTCTGGGAAACTGTTGCAGAAGGTTGGGGGAATAGTATAGTTATAGAGCTTGTGCAATACCAAGGGATAGGTACTATCATATCATCATCATTGGCTCTTTCTTAACATGCAGAGAAGAGGGCAGGTTCCTGTTCCTGTGTTCCAATTTTTATATAGGGTACGAAAAAGGGTTCTTTAAGCATGTATCCCAACCCAAATTTTACCTCAATCCAGTAAGTCAGATGGTTGTTTTCGGCATCCTACCTTCCCACATTCAGTGCATGATTTCAATCCCAAATCTTGCCCTCATTTTGCTTTAAAATCTCAAATCCTGACATGACACAAATATTGTTTAGGAAAAAACCCATTGGGAACTCTCTTTATAGTGTGGAGTGATAAGCTTCCTACCAAATTCCCACCCAGAGGGCCAGAGGCTCACTGGCTTCTCACCCTGACCAATCCAGCATGTTAGGCCTACCTGAAGTAAAATCTTTCAGTAGCATAGCTCTTGAGATCAATGGGAAATGCGAGCTATACTTCCACAGCAAGGGTCACAAGCCTGGATTGACCTTCACCCCCCAGAATGGGGGATATGTTCATTTATTATGCATTGTACTCTCTACCTGTCTTCTCATTGGCTAACAGCCTACAGTTAATTTTGGAAATCAGAGCAACCTACAAATTAGTTATATGCTAGCAGATTAGTGACAGATCTGTAGGTTGCACACACAAAGCATGATTTCTTTGAGCAATGTCAAACTGTGTTCCTTGATGCTGTGTTTGTCATTATTGTCCTAAAAACACTGTATGATAAAACAATTTTTAAATTTGGTTTTTGTGATATCCAGAATAATGAAGGTCTCGGTAAGTGTTGGCCTTTGGCTTGGTTGATAACACTTACCTTGACCTTCATTATTCCAGATGTTACAAAACCTCAGTATTGTCTGGTAATAAAAGTTCTTGTTTTTTTTCTTTTTTGACGATCAGCTTCAGCGGCAGATGCAACAGGCTCGTAAATGGAGGCTCAGTAACTCACAGTCCTTCCAGATGTAACAACCCTCAGCAGTGTTGCTAAAGAAATTTATTTCTTTTTTTTCTTAACTTAAAGACAGCAGTTTCAGCAACCTGTTTGACGCATGCTGAGCATTTTAACCATGCTTACATTCACAAAATTCCGATCCAAAAGGATTCACAGAGAAAGACGTACCTTGGTGAATGTAGGGTATTTTGCTTCACATGAGTGATCCCTATCTTGAGTAACTAATTTGATTTTTTTTTATAAATTAATTACAAACAGATTCTGCTACATTTATAAGTATGCAACAGAACAAAGTGATGTTGTGCTTTAATGTTTGTCATAACTGCCACCTTTGTATCATGGAACTCGTCAAGGCAGAAACCTTGTAATGATCTATTTAATATAATAATTTTCAATTAAATGCAAATTAAGACAGTTATACTTGTTATTTGTGTGTGTTGGAAAAATATGAAATTGCTAACTGGTTATCCTGTGGGTACATTGCCACCAGATCCACACCTTATGTATTACAGTGGGGCTGTTGGGAGCCAAACCCTGTGGCACTTGTTACGGCCAAACTTACTCAGTGTTTTGAGCGACTTAAGGCTGATAGTACAGAACAATTTTGATGCATGCAATGTACTTACAATAATCCTATGGCACAATTGGTATAAATCAAACCTACAAACGACTTGTGGTTGTTGCAGAATACATGCTACCATGTGGGTTGTAGGTTTATCATAAGCACATGGCATGCAACCTTATAAATTGGGCCTGGGAGAATTTAAACCTGTTCCAGGCTCCAAGATAGTAGGAAAAGTGCACCAAAAAAAGATGCACGAAAACCACAGGAAAGCTGGGGAGAGATGGGAAAGTGGAGCCTGTCATCAATGTTTTCAGTACCTCATTCTGATATACCAGCTCCTGGTATACCCTATGATTGGTCTATTTTAGCTGTTTATGTCAACCATTATTGCTTGGCTTCATGCATACAGAGACAAAGAAAAAACATAATGAGGGTGTGGACACCCTCCTTCTCACCACATTTAGACATTTTAACATATGTCATTTTGACACGAGAAACAGTTGTTTCAGAAAGTGAGCGGACTGAGGTATTTGTAAAGATGCTTACAAGCTCTCATCTCCTCTTCTCTCTTTCCACCGTTTTACGCTTGCAAGCTTTTTCACTGCTTTCCTGCTTTTTTTGTTTGTCTGCACCGACTGAGAGCCTGGCTTAAGAGAACTTGAGTCCATACTGTTTTTAAAATGCTACTGGTGAAAATTAATTCAAAGACTACTTCAACTTCCCAGCCTGGTTAACTGGACTTGTAAGCTACTGCTGGAAATCTTACCAAAACGATGCAACAGAGAAGAGCATCAAAGGGTTGTCTCCCTTGCAGAATACAGAGCTATCATGAAGAGTGACACTACCTTTTGACGTAGTAAAGGAAAGGTCTTCATCATTTTTTATTCTATTCTATTATATATATAAATATATGGGTATTGATCTGTTAATTAAAATATTCATCCTCTTCTTCATTAAAATCGTCAATCTCTTGCTGCATTATGCTATGGAAGACAGACCTGTCAAAGAAAAAATTACCGATGAAAACATAAAGAAGAAAGAGGGTATTTCACAAGTTTCAAATCAAATGAAAAGTTAAATTATATCCATGAAGACATTTCTACATTTACAGATAAAAAGTTGACAGTCATTCCTCTTAGTTGCTGGTTGTTTTCTGAGCCCCTGATTTTCACCTTATCATAACAAAATTCTCCTCATAAGATGGTAAAAATTCAGAAAAATTGGAAAATGTGTGATATCATTCTGTCCCATACCAAGATAGCTGCCACTGAAGGTAAGTTGCGCCATATCTCGACGATCACACAGAAAAATAGGGGACTGTGAACAGTCTATCAAGAACCTGTTAGGCTAAAATTTGCCAGTTAGGTCCCCTCTATACAAGAACCTGTTTAGCCTAAAATTTGAAACAGCTGGTTCTTATTTTCTAAAATCCTCTTTGGAGACATAGGTGCCTAATCACTCCAACTGCAATGTATATGCCACTATTAAAAACAAAATTGATATTGATGCAGTCATACAATTTTATATACAGAATAAGCTGAATACTACTAAATACTCTTAGCTACAATGTATTTTTTCTTCAGAAAAAAAGAACCTAAATAGCCAAAATTTGTGCTTATTACCATTTACGTAAGAACCTGTTTAGGCTAACATGGGAAAATGCAGGTTCTTAGTCATGGGTTTTTACTGTAGTCAGACTGTTTGGGATTTTTGCCATTTTATAATGTTTTTTTTCTTTGTTGGAATTATAAAAATAATGTCCTTTCTGGAGTGAGATTGTCGTTTTAAAAGTTCAACAAACATGGCCTAGATAAAGGAAAAATATAAAGAGTACTTACCTCGAGTTGTCTTGATCCATATTACTGTTTTGCTGGTGAAGATGTGACATTGCATTCAATAGCTGTTGACCTAAAAGTTGAAAAGTTTACAAACTATAATTTCACCCTGTCAGATATAGTTATCTTTCCTGCAATGTAAATTTCACACTAAGTTAGTAGCTGAGGCCAAGTAACCGTGTTGTGCGCAAAAATATTATACAGTGGAAACTCTCTTAATGGTCACTCATTGACTGACTTTTCTTTTGACTTTTCAAAAACAGGTGAATTCTTAAGTTCAAAAGCCAACTGACGTTTGCACTTTTTGAGCCGTCAATCATCTTAGCAGACCTCTTAGAAAAAAGGTCCCGGTTGTTCAAACATTGGATAGCGCTATCCACTTGTTAAATCACTATCCAGCGGACAAGTATTCAATTTAATTGCATTATCCAGTGGATAGTGATTTATCCACTGGATAGTGCTATCCATCTTTCAAACAACTGAGCCCAGAACTTTACTTTGTCATGGTTTGTGACTAGTGGATTTTGATCCATTTTGTGTGTTTTTGTGTTTCAAGGTTTGTTGCTTGTGATCGCAATTATGATTGACGGCAGTGAAAAACGCAATAAAAAAAATTAATATCGTGAAGGCACCCTTTGAACCTCAGAGTTGGCGCGTTTTTGAACAGTGCAGTAAGCGGACAGCTCTACTTACGGCCACCTTTACAAAACCCTGTGTCAAGTACTCCCATACAAACGCTGTATTTTTACATTCCCATAGGTGGCCTAGGACACTTTCAGGGTTTACAAGTTAGATTTTAGCTTTGTTTTTAGGCTTCCATAGGTAGACTCTCATTCATCTCTGAATCTTGTATTTTAATATACATTGTGTTTGTATCAACTTCAAGCTGCTGTTCATCATCAAAATGAATTTAAGTTAGATTCAGTGTTTTTTTCACATATACATCCGGTTACACTTAAAGACACCATTTGAATTTTACGATTGTGACTAAATTACAATAATATGTGAGAACAACAGTATAGCCAAACTCTAAAACCAACACAGTTTTGTTGCATTTCCAATGTTTATTTGTCGAGGTTGAAACATCGCGATCAATATCAAATTGAAAAATAATAATAATAATAATAATTTAATAATAATTTACCAATTTATATAGCGCGTATTTACATTTTCTGATCAATAGCGCTTATATTATCATGAGACAAACGATGAACTAAACCCTTTAATACTAACTTTATCAGAGCAAGAGTCATTTCACTTGACTTCTGTTTGTTTTTGGGTTACATGAAATTTGGAATTTGACTCTTAGAAATTGAAGGGTAAAGACTTACTGTAATCAACTGTGTCATCTTCGTCATCATCTTCAAACTCTTCTTCCTCCCCTTCAGCAGTGTGCCTGTTCCTAGAATTGATTGTTATATGAAAGAATTTATTGCATACATCTACTTTACTGTAAGTCTATTCTGTTATATATTATGAATAACAGAATATACATTATACATTACATTACATTAAATAATTAATTATTATTATACATTACAGCCAAATTGGTTGTATTGTGCTGCATGCTTCGCAAACAATGAAGGAATTTTGGGTTTTTCTGTTCCATCAATCATCTTAGCGGACCTCTTAGGAAATAGATGTTTACTTGATTGAGTTCAAAAGGTCATGGTTTGTGATTTGTGACAGGTGGATTTTTATACTTTTGTTTGTTTCTGTGTTTCAAAGTTTATTGCTCGTGATCGTCCTGTTTCAGGCAAAAATAGACTAGTTTGGTTCAAAGATTTTTCTGATCTTTCTTACGAATGTCTACCCTACTTGCAAGAATAATGCAATTTCTGGCTCCTTCCCTTGACAAAAATTTCACTCACCATAGCAATTTCCTTTGCTATTCTTGAGCAGTCTAGAGTAATTTAATTTGCAGTTTTGTTTTATTAGCAGACAAAACTGGGCAAACACGATGCATTGTGATTTGCATTGACCCCACCTCAAATGATTGCAAAATGTGCAGTGCAATACAATGAATTTGGCTGTAAATGCATTAGACAATTTTTCTACCTGCTAGCTCTTTGAATTGCTTTTCAAAAGTCTGAAAAACAAAACTTCTAATACAGGGGAGATTTTCAATGTAAGAGGAGAGCATAAAAAAGCAAGGGTCAGATTATCTCTTGCTTAAAAACTTCAGAAAATATATTTCTATTACATTAATTTAATTACTCACATATCCAGGTTATTGAGTGCTTGAAGAGGTATGTGGTTGACTCCTGTTTCTGTTTCAAACTCATTGACCCTCTGGGTGGAGGCTGAGGCCTTAAACAAAAGAAAATCAAAAGGGCAAACAGTAAGTACAAACAATCCAAGCATTATACAGGGGTAATGATCAATTTGGTTAAGTGTAATTTAACTAGCTTAGCAGTCAAGCGGTTCATGAGCTTAGTGGTCAAGTGGTTCACAAGCTTAGCGGTCAAGCGGTTCACAAGCTTTGTGGTTAAGTGGTCCACAAGCTAAGTGATGAAGCAGTCCACAAGCTTAGTGGTCAAGGAGCCCACGAGCTTAGCGGGCATCCAGCGGTCAACCCCAAAAGTGCAGGCTCACATGGTACTAGGATCTGCGAGTTCTTCATTGAGCATTTTTGCAGTGGTCTGTGGAGCAGTTCATTTAACCTGAGATCAGGCGTTATTTTTTTCCCTTTTTTTTTTGGCTTCTTTGGCTCGAGAGGGAAAAAAATAACGCCTGATACATTTATTTAACAAGCCGTCAACCGCCCCCTGATTTACATAATGTAACGTCTGCTTGACCTGTCATGTTATTAGACAATAAGCGTTTACCATAAGGGAATCAAATTTTGGCGCGAATAATGTCTCTTTTGAAATCAATTTTAGGAAAAAGAAAATTTTTAAGTTCGTCCATGTTCAGCTGGCGCTTCCTAAAAAAGAAATTTTAAATGTGTTGTTTTTGTGATGAAATACTCCTAGCTGGAGCTGCCGTACCTTTATTTAACAGCTACAAATAATAAAGAATTTACTGGTTAAAGCTCGTTGACTTCGTTCGGTACCGAAAGCAGTGAAAAAAAAAATTAAGCTGAAGCACCATATTTCACGAACTGAAAGGTGGTGTGAAAGCGAAGATCGCTCAGAATAATTCGCAGGTTTCTGAAGGAAGAATTACAGTCAAGCCAGGTCAAGATTCCGTTCATGAATTGATTATTTGAAAAATGAACCCGTTTGTCTCTTCTGTAACTTGTAGCCGGTATCAAATTGCATTCAAATCATCGGTGAATTTTTAGTATACGATGAGATGGAAAATATTTCAACGGATGAAATTTCTATAATAGGCATTCTTCAAATTCAAGAAAACTGAGCCGGCAGAAATTTCATAACGATCTCGCGTGTGTATTCACTGCCGCATTACGCAAGCAAAAATGCAGACTGAAATCAACAACAACTAACGGATGGCGGCATTTTGGCCAATCGAAACGGCGCAAATCATTCGTATTGTTTCCTATCCAATCAGAAAAAAGTCCAGATTCTGGCTTTTTTACATGTGATCCGACAAGCAAATGTATCATGCCCTCTTCCCGTGAGAGACATAAAGGGTTAATAGGGAGAGGGCATGATCTCAGGCTACAGTTCATTTAGCATCTTCCCCCCCCCCCTCCCATCCCAATTTTTCTTCCTTCCACTGTTTCATCAGAGTGACGGGTGCCTGGAATGGGTGCTCATGACTGGGTTGTGAGGATGTGCCAGGCATGGGGGCAGTATTCTATTTAGGGGCTGGCTGGCCACAGTGGAAGCCCCTGGGTATCCCAAGCACCTACCTTCCACTAAAGTGAGGCAGTTGGTTAACTCAGTTTATAGAGCAAAGTTGCTTGTCTTGGGCAGAGAAGTTGACAGCAAATTTGGCACTCCAGACCTACCCAACCCTTAATTTGCTGTTATTAAAAATGTCACACATTTTAATCTCCTCATTGTTTTTACTTGTCCTCAAAGTGTTTGCTTCGAAGTAGCAGGGTGAATAAGTTAAAAATATCAAACAAATTCCTCTTATCAGTTCAAGTCTTGATAGGATGGGATAAAATTGGAAGTGAAAAGACTGATCAGCTAAGTTTCCTTGCTTCCCCTTCCTTACCCAAACACACTTCCCTTGATCACTTCTTTCCGAACACATTTTTCAAAAATGCTAAACACATTAACACCTATCCTCACCCCCTGTAACAGGGACCGTGCAGGGGGTGGGGCTGGGGGGGGGGGGGGGGGCTTTAGCCCCCTCCCCCACTTTTGCAGATGGTAAAATAACTTTTTTTTTACTTTGGTTACCCAGAACTGTCATTTACCTCACAAACAAGGTATAGCAGGGTACAGTAATCTGACAATACTCACCCACAAACAGAGAACAGACAAAATTTGTCTTGTAGACATTGCCAGTGAGTTTGTCGCTCTTAATGACAACCGGAAAAGCAACTTTGACACCTTCAGAGAATCCGACTAAAAAATGTCTGAGTGACACTCAACCGTTGCATGTGTTATGGGTTAAGCTTTAAAGTCTATTCATTTAAATTTTGGTCTAACATGGGGCAGGGGACCAGGTTGTAACTCGTTTTTCTTAGTGCCAACGTAATAATTACAAATAGCCATTTCAGAAGACTTTAATTTGAAATTTTCCCAGGGAAACATGCCCCTGTGTAATCATCATTACGAACCTCTTGGCTTGTATCTTGCCTTAGTGATGTTCTAATTTTTAAAGGTCATCAGACAACCTTGAAACCAGCTAACTTTTATTGGGGAAAGAGATATCTAAAACCATATCCAGAAGAGCATGATTCAGTTGAACAGGCCAGAGAAAAATACACAAAAATCATGAAACTTTGACCAGAAAATTCCATTGAAAATCTTCTTTAACTACCCTCCTGAAATTCCTTGAGGAGAAAGTCACAAACACTTTTTTCCACCAAAATAAAGCACCACAAATATGTCCAGCAAAAGGAAAAATAAAACTTGTAACAATTAACAATGAAAGATGGAGGAGGAGAAACAATTAAAAGGTACAAAACATGTAGGAGTCAAAGACAATGAGACATTTTTGTCCTCCAAAAATTTGAGCTATATAATAAACTTTGAAAGCCATAATTTAGCATCAGGAACAAAAGCCAGCAAAGTGCTTGACTTTGCAAAAAACAATTTGGGTAGGTTTGCTTCTTTTTGGCTAGACAGAGCCCAAAAAAAGGCTCCACTAGCAAAAAACAGTGTTTTTGTGGCAAAATTTTCAGGGTGAATGGGTTAAAGGAACAGATAGGAAAAAGTCAAAAATTTCACATAAACCTACAGGTTGAGGCTTTTTGGCAAACAGCTCCAGAGTCGTATGACGAGAAGGTTCACTGTCTGGTCTCAGCAATTTCATAAGAGCGATCTCTTCAACCTAGTAAAAAGATTAAAACAGACTGAGATAACATACAAAAGATGACATCAGCAAACACTGCGACCTTTAAAAGGTAAACAAAAAGGTTACTTCAAAGAAGAATAAGGTTTTTAAAAACTGTTATATGTATCTTGAGGAGTCTGTGATTTTTCACAGACAAATGCACAAAATTAAAACAAGTGTACAGTAAGTCTTGCTTTGTGGACACCTGGTTGTTTCTGAGTACACTGATAAAATTAATACAAACAGCAGTGATATACTATGCAAAATTTACAGATGTTTTACTGAAACAAACTTCAGTTATTTAATGCATTTTCACTGCAATGGACTTACCAAGTGCAGCGCTACTGGTGGGGCAGGTGGTATTTGCCCACCAAATCTGGACAGCACAAAATGGTAGCCTGATATGCACTGTGTAGCATTTATTTCCTTAATGTAACTTTGAACTACCAATGTTAGAGTTGATTGAAGCCACGTTTGATTGATTTAATGGCTAAGTTGAAAGTTTTTAGTATTTCTTTGTCCACAACAAGGACTGTCTTTTATTTGTATTATTTTCATGTTCAATATGGAATTCTGGCATTCGCAAAATTTAAGCATCTAGATTGTTCACACCCAGACTCCCCTTAAAAATGCATTCGGCACTAGCTGCTCAGGAATGCTTCATGTCCATGCTTTTTTGTTGCTGTTGTTGTTGGTGTTGATTGTAGTGGCATTCAACGCAATCCTCAACCAATCACAGCACACAAATCTCTAAAAACACCTGAGTAATTATACTAATATACACTATTTACCTGCTCAAAAAGGAGACTTGGAATGTCTTACAAGTTTACTAAACAAAACCTTAGAATAAAATGGATGACAACATTCTATTTAATATATCGCGTGTAACACACGCGATTACACTAACACATCTTTTACGAGATCTGTTACTATCTGTTAACTCAATATTTCCGGGAATTACCAAAAATAATAAGCTTAATAATCTACAAAGATCGAGTGTACTGTGAATACATCTGTACCTTCAGTTTGTTGAGCTGTTCAGTTAATTTAGCTTTCTCTTCTTTTAAAAATGCCTCTTCCTTCAGGAGAATCTCATTCTGCAACTTTTCTGTAGTTGCCATACTTGCTATCTACACGTACGTCGCATTATTATATCAGCTGAAGCTCTTGTCTTTCGGGGTCAGGAGAACCTAATGTCATTGCCACAAGAAAGACCAAAAACTTGAAGCTTCAACCAACTTATACGACCAGGCTTACCCAGCAGCGGGAGATTGGCACTAGTGACGAGCTGCACTGGTAAACATACTCGAGCGACTGTCACTCGAACGAAAACAAATATTGCTATGTGCTCTGCTAACACGTACTATAACTAAAGGTAAGTAAGTTGTATTTCTGCTAATCTGAAAACGTTTAAACGGGTCATCATGCGAGCTGCAAATCGTACTGCCCCTTCTATAAGCCTGGGGGGAAAGGGTACTCCCTCTATAGCTTGATGGGGAGGCTCCGCCCGAAAGGGGTACTGGGCTTTAGACGTATCAAAGGGTCTGTCATTTCGTTTGGTAAAAAGGCCCAAAAGGGATAACAGATGCATTTTATGGCTGTGAAAAAGTCGAGAAAACGTTTTGGTTTAGTGATTAACATTCATATTTTAAAGGTAGTTCATTTACAGCAGTTAAAAGGGATGCAAAGTTCTTAGGTATGTGAAAGGGGTACCCCTTTCATATACCTCCTATTGACAAATGGTACCTTTTTGTCAAAAGTGGTGTACAAAAGGGTAAGGATTTGGACCTCAGGGCAGAGCCAGGTCCCGTATAAAACTTTGTTGAGTAAACCCCATGTCCTTAGGGTGCATTGTCTCTGCCTTTAAGTACGTCGTCAAACACTAGAACGCACTATATGCACATTAATTTATAGCTGGAACCAAAGATTTTGTCATAATAGGTTCAAAGTTTAACTTAACTTTAAGGGTTAAAAGATTTCCATAACTTTTATTATTTTAGTGACAAAAGTTATGAAAATCACCAACAATTTTAGGGTATAAATATGATCACACTATTATGCACTTATCAGCGGCCATCCTGGGAGGGTGACCCCAGGGAACCCCCAGTCATTTGCACAATGATGTTTACAAATCCCCCCTACCCAACACCAAGATTATTTAACAAAAAGCTGCTAACACCCCTCCCCTGGGGGCAAAAACTGTGCTCTGCCAAGTCAATAGGTGCAGTATTTCAAGAGTACTATAGAGGGAATCATAGTTTTCTTCAGAAAAATATAGTCGCTATGTAAGCGAAGGATGGCCAGCTAAAAGGAACAGAATACAAGAGAAATAAGAAAGTCCTTTAATGCCTTTTCTGTCGCCATTTTGCCAGAACGTGTTCACCAACATACCCAGTCCTTTCGCAGACAGGAACAGCACTCGTTTCCGGCTCCATCTGCAAAATGGCGGTAGCGCTACAAATCCCGCAGGTTTTCGCACAGGGATCCTACTTTGAAAATGCAGAAGCAATCCAATCACCCCATCCCGGGCTTAAAATCAACAAACACAGTTGACAAATCTCACGCCACGCCCACGTATGTCCCCCGGGGTTACCCCCCAGGATGGCCGCTTATAAGTGCATTAATAGTAGTTTATATCAACATAAATTTTATTATTTTTTTATTTATATAATTTTTAATTATTTTACTTTAATTTTTATCTGCAGGATATCAGTAAGCTATCTGAATTGCCAGGTATATATGCACTGCCAATTTCCCAAGCTTCGCCTGCCTGGCTTGTGTGCATGTATACTTTGCAATGCAGCTCAGTCTTGGGTAGTAAATCGTTTTCTTTGTTTATATGACCAAGTCATGTTAACCCATGCCAGATTGTACGAGGTAAGACAACACAGTTAACCCTGAAAGGCTGGCTTTGCTCATACCTTATCTCATCATAAAAATTTTGAGAAGGTGAATTGGCATGAGTTGATTTTTTGTCTTTTAGCAGTGATCCTGTCTGACAACCATGTCAAAACCTACAGTATTTGTTCTTGGCTGCAGTGGATCAATTGGTTCAGCGACAGTAAGAGCTTTGTCTACAAAATACTCAGGCAAGCTAAACATCCTCGCAGGAACGAGAGACACTGCATCTGAGAAAGTGGCATCCCTGAGATCTCTGCCAGGAGTCACAATTTTGCAAGCTGATATGAATAACAAGGAAGCATTGCATGACCTATTGACTGGCGTGATATCATTGTTCATTGTGACACCAAGCAATGGGTTTTTACTTGCTATCGGTGCAGCAGAAGTTGCTAAAGCATCACATGTCAAGCACATTTTAACAGTCAGTGGGCTCACGGTTGAACTAACCAAGACCATGTATGGTAAACTCTTCAGTGAGTTGGAATCAAACATAAAACTCCTTCAGATCCCATACACTATTATCCGCCTTCCCTCATTTGTCGACAACTACTGGGCTTACAAACATCCCATTCAGCAGAATTCATTTTTTAGCACTCCAGCTGATCCAACCAAGCCATTGGCAGCTGTCGTTGTAGAGGATGCTGGGAAGGCTGCAGCCGCTATTATGGTTGAGCCTGAGAAGCATTTTGGGAAGACTTACAAGCTGATAAGCAATTGTCATACTCTACATGAGCTGGCAGTTGCCTTCAGCCAGGCTCTAAGTATGGATGTCAAGCATGAATGAATTTCTTACAAGACTTTCAGGTGCCAACTCATTGATGTAGCTGGTTTTAGTGAAGAAAATGCAGATGCAGTCCTAGAAACATACAAGCTAATTGATGAAGAGAGCCCAGTAGTAAACCAGCCAGAATACACCCCAGAATCATCCCACTACACCCAAATCACAGGAGAAAAGCCCACTAGTTTGCAGGAGTGGGTAAATCAAGTGGCTCCTTCCTTCAAGTGACTAACCATAGGCCCTGTATAGGTAAGGGCAGGTGCAGTGGATGAAGATAAAGGTCTAAAGGAGAGAAACACTTGTTTACCCACTTTCTGAAACAGCTGCTAAAGGGTTTATTCTAGAGTGTGCATGGCACTGCGGGATTTCTGCAACTTGAAAAAGATTGCTGGCTGCACAAAATGTTTGTAAGTCCAGCAAATGGGGTACAGAAATAATCTGGAATAAATAGAGTAAATATCTTCAGCTCTATAATATACTTTTAATGAAAGATCATGATAATGAACATAAACCACATCTTATTTCAATGAGCAGTAAATAAGAACCTGTCCTTATCCTTTTGGCTGTAAATATCTTAAAACCTAAACTAGGGTCATATTAATAAGATAACCTGTAATCGGGTTATCTATTTTATTTTATTTTTTTGGGAGGGGGGAGGGGAGGAGAAGAAATGCCACTCGCCTGATCGCTGTTTACAGAAATGATCAAAATTAGTGCAATGAAATTTAAAAAATTGAAAAAAAGAGGAGCATGAACTAGAAAGTAATTTCGAACTAAGTTGTACAAATATGTTTAAGAACTGGTCCCTCTTTCTTGAGAATTAGGGGCCAACTACAACTTCAGAAGTCAAGTCAATTCCTAGATTAAACTCTGACTGTCTGGTAGACTGCTTTTAGTGAAACCATAGTTAGTAACTACTTACTATGGTGAAACACTTAACACTATCAAAATGTTTTCTTGGGCATACAATTTGTAAAAAGGAAGGGGAAATTAAAATTTACCAAGAATGAGAAAGTAAGGACAAACAAGAAAGAAGTTAAAAGTGCCAAGACACATCATTTTTACTAAAGGTTACTTTCATCTTTTTACACTCCTCTGATCTTGAACTCTGAGCTCATCTTGTGCTTGGCTTGAAATACCTTGTTCACCTCACTTGGCTCATTAAGCCCATGTTGTGCAGGCTACGGTATCTGTGAGTTAAAATCCACCCATATTGTGAAAATGGCCATCAATATTTTTTTGTTCAAACGCTTCATCGCACATTTGTCACCATCTTTTTTTAACTAAATGTCTTTGGCTACAGTAGTATGTAAACTAATGGTGTAAGCAGGGTCGTTCCATTTTTAGCCGCACCCCTTCCCCTAAGGATGACAGGTTTTCAAATAGGGGGGTTTGGTTTTTTTCTACCCTTCAGACAAATTTTTTCAAAGTTGCCGACAAAGAGCGAACCCTTCGGATTTCATTTTTCAACGGGCGCCGACAAGAATTTGAGGGTTCGGATTCCAGT
The DNA here is from genome assembly GCA_038088405.1 of Porites divaricata. Classification (NCBI taxonomy): domain Eukaryota; kingdom Metazoa; phylum Cnidaria; class Anthozoa; order Scleractinia; family Poritidae; genus Porites; species Porites divaricata. The sequence continues at coordinate 5,493,391 of JBBMOI010000002.1, forward strand.
CATACTTGGAGGAGCAGGGGGGGGGGGGGAAATGGGGATAACAAATGAAACGTCTTGCAGCTACCTGCATAAGCTAAGCCGCAAAACAGCGCAAAACATTGGTCACTATTTTCAGCAAAGTCAAGTGACAAAGTGAGCATGAAAGAGAGGCGAACATGGCCATTTCAAGAACTGTTTCCTCCTCGTCAAATTCGCAGCGAACAAATTAAACTGACCTCATTATCTAAAGCGAGTATAATCAGGTACAGGTATAAAACGTCGCAACTCTTCATGACTCGTTGACAGTAATTAACTTTTCTTAAATCTTTCAACGGTGTTCCAATCAACCATCATTCAATATTGTCAGCTTGAAGATTTCGTTCATCTCTTCCCGAACGCTTGAATCCGAAAACGATAAAATAATATTTTCACAGCCTCCTCATCTAACCAGCTTACAGCAAAAACGACCAGGCGCGATGAGCAGGAATTAGAACTAGTCAAAGAGGACGCTAAAGTAAGCCTTACTTGACGAGGCTGGCGACGAAATCCCTGTGGGGCACAGGTCGCAAAGGTGTGTATATTGCTGCACAAAAGGTAAGTTAAGGTGTAGTTGTGTTGATCTTTTGACGGCAATTGAAAATAAGTTAAATCAAGCTCCGCTCGTTTATATGTATTTTGTAATGCAGCTCGGCGTGGGATGAATCATTTTTCCGTTTCTGAGATCAGAAGGTTCGCCCGCACTACGTTCATTAATTCAGCATTTATTTCATCTTTTCCTACTATTCTTTCTGACAGTTATGTCCAAACCTACGGTATTTGTTCTCGGCTGCAGCGGATCAGTCGGTTCCGCCACAGTCAGAGCTCTGTCCAGAAAATACTCGGACACGTTGAACATCCTCGCAGGAACAAGGAACATTGCATCTGAGAAAGTGGCATCCCTCAGATCTCTGCCTGGGGTAACAATTTTGCAAGCTGATATGAATAACAAGGAAGCATTGCGTGACCTATTGACTGGCGTGACATCATTGTTCATCGTGACACCAACCAATGGGTTCAGACTTGCTATCGGCGCAGCAGAAGTAGGTGAAGCGTCAGGTGTTAAGCACATTCTGACAGTTAGCGTACTCACGGTTGAGCTCACCGACACCATCTACGGCAAACAGTACGGCGAGTTAGAGTCCAGTGTAAAACACCTTCAGATCCCATACACTTTTATCCGTCTTCCCCCATTCGTCGACAACTACTGGGCTTACAAACGTCCCATTCAGCAGAATTCCTGTTTTAGCACTCCAGGTGATCCAACCAAGCCATTCTCAGCTGTCGTGGTGGAGGACGCTGGGAAGGCTGCAGCCGCTATCATGGCTCAACCCGAAAAGCATTATGGGAAGACCTACAAGCTGATAAGTAATCGTCACACTCTAAACGAGCTGGCAGCCGCTTTTAGCCAAGCTCTAGGTAAGAATGTCAAGTATGAACGAATTTCTTACAATGATTGCAGGCGCCGCCTCGTCGAGGTGGTTGGTTTTAGCGAGGAGGACGCAGATGGGATCTTAGAAATATACAGGCTTACTGATGAGGAGTGCCCAATGGTAGACGACCCAGAAATGTCCCACTTAAGTCAAATCACGGGAGAAAAGCCCACCAGTTTGAAAGAGTGGGTGAATGATGTTGCTCCCGCATTTCAGTGACTGACTGCTGGCCTTTCATAGCCAGGGTGGATGAAGATAAATGACTATTAAAAGGGGAATGTTCGATTTACACGAGCCTGAGAAAACAGCCGACTTTTAGCGACGCTACCACTGGTTTCCCCTCGAAACGACGTCTGAAAACAACTGCAGAAACTCGATACTGATGGCGCGTCACTACTCAGTTCTGGGTAGTGTTTCTGATTGGTTGAAGCAAATTTTCAGCCAATCAGAAGCACTACCAAGGTGTTAGTAACGCGGGAAAACCAGTAGTGGCGTTGCGAAATGTCGGCTATTTTCTCAGGCTAGCTTTCTTTCGGTCTAGCCGGGTGTCTGTAAAAGGAGGACCGGATACCTGCGGATGGCGGATGCGGATAGAAAAATGGGGATGGAAAAAAAATGCGGATAACAAAAAAAGTGAGAGGAAAAAAAACGAGAAATGCGGATGGCAAAAAAAAAAAACAAAAAAACAAACATTTAAGGAAAGAAATCTTTCTTTCAAGTCCCTGTCACATGGTTGGACCCTTCACTTACATACAGAACGTGATGCCAATAGTTGGCGCAGTTTTGTACCCTGTAATTCCTTTCATTAATGTCACAGAAATGAGGACGCTCCGTTCCTCCTCCTTAAATGCACACATACTTAGTGCACTTCTCCTTTGAGTGTTTAGCCTAAGGATTTCAGGCAAGGTAAACAGCTCCAAAAAATCGGCTAGCAAAAGAGGTTTCTGCAAAACGAGGACCGGATACTTGCGGATGGCGGATGTAGATGGGAAAATGAGGATAGACAAAATTTGGATATATAAAGTAAATTGTGTCACTAAAACATTTCTTAACAAAACACGTGTATAACGTTGTTCGGACAACAACAACAAGGGACTAAATTTCCTCAAATTAAAAGAAAACTAGAGAAAACAAACTAAACCAAAAAATAGGGTGAACTACGCGAAAACATCGGCGTGCTTTGCTTCGCCTATTTCACCCTCGCCTCCGCAAAATCGCCATGTTTCCTCACATAGGAGCCTGATCTTCAAAAGGGCTCATAATACAAATCAACTTTCGCTCTGCCTTGACTCTGGTCGACTCTGCCACAGCAGAGAGTGATTGTGAACTACAGACACCTGCAGAAGCCCGTTTTTGAGATCAAAAACTAAGCTACTGTTATACACTGGTGGTTTTCCGTTATACAAATTTTCCTCTCGGTTTTGTATGAATCGGTCTTGTTTAACTTAGTGAGGGTTTTTGTACGGAAATTCATTGTCAGGCAATATGCCGCACCCTCAGCAGAGTCATTATTCTGACGTTCGTTCATTTTCACAGTTTTACGAAAAGCTTCTATCAACATAATAAAAAATGCTGATCTGGTGTAGACATAGCTAAAAAAATTTAAAGTCTACTTAAGAAGCAGCTTAGTCTTTTTTTTTCTGATTTGTAATAATTAAACATCTTTGCGTGTAGAAAAGTATGTTTGGTTGTTCAGTGCTTCGCAGACAGACGGGAGCTGGCCAAATAATTTGAATATTATATAAATTATTTTCGATTCCGAATTCCGAGTTTTAAGTTGCTCGATACAGACGTTCTAAAAACTCACTGAGGATATGTTTTGAAAACTATTTTGCTAGCAGAAAAATTAGAAACAAAAACAAATGAAACAGGTGCGTTCACAAGTGACACTTCTCCTTTTTTGTGGGAGTTTAATTTTGCAGATTAGGTGATTTTATTGGATAAAGGGAAGAATATTAAAGGGGCCAGTGCAAAATAAGCGAACATTTGCTAGCCGATTTTTTGAGCTGTTGCATGCAAGCCTAAGGCTAAACACTCAAAGGAGAAGTGCATGAAGTATGTGTGCATTTAAGAAGGAAGAACGGAGTGTCCTTATTTCTGTGACATTAATGACAGGAATTGCAGGGTACAAAACTGTGCCAACAATTGACATCACGTTCTGCGTGTATGTGAAGGGTCCAACCATGTAACAGCGACCTGAAAGATTTCTTTCCTTAATTGTTTTTCTTGTTTATTATTTTTTTCTTGCCATCCGCATTTCTCGTTTTTTTCCTCTTACTTTTTTTGTTATCCGCATTTTCCCATCCGCAAGTATCCGGTTCGCGTTTTACAGAGACCCGGTCTAGCCTGCGTAGTTGGTGAGATTAGCGTGGGAGTGCTCTATTGTTTGGCGGCGGAGCCGCGAGAAGAGTGGGTACAAATTCCGCCAGCCGCGCAGGCTACTTCCGGTCAAGCCTGAATTTTTTCACCTTTTTCAACCGCTTAGGTTGTCTATTCTACTGCGAAGATCATTTGGGATTACGTTCACTTTCATAAACTTTCTTACTCTTAGTTAAACAATAAAAAAACGACTTTACTATATCATAGTTTATTTTTAAGTGTTTTTACTCCTTTTAAGAATCTGTATCTAACGTGCCTCAAAACTCGAGATTTCAAAATCGTGGATAAAGACTCAGAACAGAAAGGAACAGAAACAATTTCTGGAGATGTTTTATGGCCACGCATGAAGAAAATTTCCATTGGGAGGTATTCGTAATACGACAAGCAAACCCCTAATGTAAATTAAACTTTTATAATCATCTTATATCTATATACTTATAGGTCTCATTTTTGTGTAAATGAATTTTCTAACAAAATTATAACAGAAACATTTTTTTAATCTTGTTTAACTAATAATAGGGTTCTCAGTTGTTGCATATAACTGTTTGTCTCTTGTATATCTTTCCCTTCAACTTGTCTGTCCTGTTTTCAGCTCGTCAAACAGGCCCAAGCCGGTTTGTTGCCGCATAAGGCAGATTCATCGACATCGTGACGACGGTGCGTCCAGATCTTAAAACGATTTGACGAGCGCCAGAAGGGCTAATTGAGCAACGTTACGTTGTTTTTATTTAATCTGCCTACAAGGCAATTCGAGCACTTTGTTCAGTGAGGAAGAACATCTCGGCATGTTGGACAGGTAGCATGCTGTGAACAAGATAAACACTCCGTGGTTACACTAAAATAACAGCTTCTTAACCGCAAACATATTTGTAAAAAGCCAGCTAGTGGAATGCCATAACGCGCCTGAGAATCATTTACTGTGAAACCTGTATCAAATTACTAAAGCCCTAGACCCTTCACAGACCTTCACTTTCTCTTATTTTATTCCGCGAATGCGCAAAATGGACTTTTTTATCCGACAAACGCGTGAACTGGACACTTAGGTCAAGGCCGAGTACGATGGGGAGGAGCACATTTTCTTCCCCACCCCCTCATGCGTAGTGCTCAACTAGACTGCGACCAGGCTCCGCAGCTGGGTAAAAAGGCAAAAAACGCGGTCAAATAGCAAAAATACCGGCGAGAGAAGCAAGAGCCGAATAGTGAACTGGGGAGGGGGAAACGGTTCCCGTCCCCAGCCTACCTCTCGGCTCTCTTCGCTCGCCGATTTTTTTTTTCGCCCAGGCCGATTGTTTTCTCATCTTTCCCCCAATGCGGGCTCGTTTTTGCGCGTTATGTGCCGCGTTCCTTCCAGTTTGCGTTAAGAAAATAGAGGTCGCTCACAAACTGTCAACTGACCAAAGTGCCGTAAATTGTTCCCATTATTGATTAACTGACTCGCTACTGGTTTTGAACAGCAAAATTCTGAATACCATTTTAAGCCAAGTAGTCACGCACTGAGGATGGAAAAGATGCGAGCATGGTAATTCAAAAACTGTTTCGTCCTCCTCGTAATCACAACGACAGATGGTACACGATAGGCAAACGTCTGTAAAAAGAAGAAAAAACACTTAACAGAAACAAAATCAGCCTTAAAAACCTCAAAAATATCAATATGAAAAGAATAGAAACAAATATAGAGAACATCATCGCAGTTAAAGACTCAACAACTTCAATACAGTTGCGGAAAGAAAGCCTGAAAAATTCAAGCTTGCCGGGATTCGATCTCTGACCTCTGCGATACCGGTGAAGCGCTCTAACCTATTGGGCTAGAAGGCCAACAGGGAGCTGGTCATTAAATTGGATTGTAATATACCCGGGAAAGATGAAAAGGAATATACGAATTCATTCAGGTTGCTCGAGCTGTTTTTGCTTTGATTTGACCATCACTTGAAACTGTCATTCTGAGTATTTTAATTCCAGCTACGCCAAGGCGCGTAACCGAATCTTAACACTTTACTCCTAAGCTGCTCGATTATGGAAAACATGAAATGTAGTTCTAGCGTTCGGGTCCGTGGATAAAACTTATGGTGTAACCATTCAAATAAAACCTCTACACGCCACTTCCACATTTCCCATAATGCACCTAATTTTCCCCCAAAAATTTTGCATAACCTTTGTTTTCTCTTGGTTAATACAGCCGTCCCAAGAGAAATTAGCCAAAATTTTGGGGGGTAAATAAGGTGTATTATGGGAAATGTGGAAGTGGCGTATATCCGTTCTTTTGCGTGGTACTATCCTCTCTAGCCTGCGAAGCGGACGTATTTCCGGTGGAGAGGAGCGACGACCGGAAATACGTCTGCGTTCGCAGGCTATATCCTCTCTTGACAAGATGGAATTTTTTTGTTCGTTTGCCTTCTTTAGTTGAGCCTACAATCTTGGACAAAATAAAATGGAACAGCAAACCCCCATCCCCCCCAAATCAAGGATGATCCGCGCGAAGGGCAAAAACGCGCCATTTTCCCATCCTTGATTTGGGGGGAGGGGAGAACTAGGTTTTCCATTTATTTTGTCCAAGATTGAATCCTGGACAAAATAAAATGGAACAGCAAACCTCCATCCCCACCAAATCAAGGATGAAGCCGCGCGAAAGGCAAAAACGCGCCATTCTCCCATCCTTGATTTCGGGGGGGGGGGGAGGGGGGTCTAGGTTTTCCATTTATTTAGTGCCAAGATTGTAGCTTACGACGCTACTAGGAATAAAGCAGAGCTCGAAAAAAAGTTTGTCCTTTGGGCAGCAGCTCTCACATTTTGCTTGCCAAGGGCCACTCCTTGCTCATCTTAGTTACTGATTTTGTTAAACCACTGGAACCTTGCTCATTGGGCGAGTAAGCTTTTTAACCCTTTAAGCCCCAATATCCACATAGAAATTCTCTATACTGATCGTTATACATTTCGTTAAAGAATAACCATTTCTATTGGTAACATATGGATATTGATAGGAAAAAACTGATGTTGGTCACATATTGGGATCGTTACCCAGCAAGAACATCAACTTGTCCCAGACCTACCGGACAGGACTTGATTCGAGCCCTTGTGAAGGGTTTAAATTCAGGGCAGAAAATGTACTGACACTTTTTGAAGTGTTCCTTTCTGGTGGCACTTACCCACTTGTTCTTTGATGACGTTCTTTTTTGGAAGGGACTCAATCACCTGTGGCAGGGCTGGTGGAGTGCCTTCATTCGCCATCTCGGGATGAACCCTCAAAAACTGCGGCGGGAAGACACAAACATGACACGCTATTTTGCAACAGTATTTACCCTTAGATCTCTCTCATAATTTGAATAGGGTACAATGTCTACAGTTAGCACATTATTGTGGCAATGAAAAAAGACACTGCCCAGATAACAATTGTCCGTAAAGCGGGGTTCCACTTGAACCAATCAACGTCATCCTCGAATAAACGCCGCACCAAATCAGGGGCATGAGGTGTTTTTTCGAGGATAATAATGGAAGCTACACCGTCCAGACATTTACGTTTCTATCTCAACAATATGAGAGAGACATTGGAACTTTAAACATCTTTCTTTTTTTAAAGTGCTGTCAGTGATTTCAGAAATGTGATTTTAACATCAACGCCACCTTCAAATAAACGCCTAATCTTTCCTGCATGTACTTACCTCGCGAATAAGACCTAAAAAAAGCGGAAGAGGATTCACCTAAAAATAAACAAAAATTTTAATGAATAAAAAACAAATCACCAAATGCTATAAAAAAGACAACAAAAATAATAAAACAAAAACTAATTATGTCGTACTAAGTTTGTTTGTTGTGGAGTGCGTTTGTACCGATAAATACGTTCGGCTGACTGACCTATGTTATTTTGAAAACCAAATGACACTTGCCAAGATTGCCCCCCTTTTCGATGGGAACCAAATTTTTTTTCATCATGGAGGCTTAACTCCAAAAAATTGCTTGTGAAAAAGGCCTTCCAGTTGGAATTAGGAATTTTCAGCCACTTACAGAGCGTAACAATGCGTTACAAACCAAATACAGTCAAACCTCTACTTACAAACACCATCTAAGCGGACCCTTTACTAAATACCCCCCCGGGGGGGGGAGGGGTTATTTATTTCAAGCCCATTTTGAGGGAAAGCTTATTTGAGAGGGCAGTCATTATTTTATTTAATTTAGAAACAACAATGGTATCAGTTCTCCATAAAGAACTAGAACACAAAGGGGAAAAGCTCATGTACAAGAGGTTTTAGGTCAAGCAGCTGAGGATCAGAATCATTTCCGACCTTCCGGTTGGTAAATAAACCATCCCACGTCAGTCTACACGAAGTTTTACAGTTGTGATTGATTAATGCAGTCTATCATTTATTAGTGAAGAATAATTACGGGAGGGGAGGGAGGGGCTTTAGCAGAGACAGAGGGTTAGCCAAATATGGACACTGCAACAGGCCACTTCCGAGTTCCAAAAGCTCTCACTTTCAAAACGAGACCAAGTGAAAAACCTTTCTAGTGAAAATGAGTTCTATTTTCATGAGAATAAAAAAAGTCATTTTCATATCAAAGGCTTCGCACTTCGCTTTGAAACTGAGGCCTAGCGCAACTCGAAAATGACCTCTTTCCCCCCCAGTTAAGTGAACACTTTCTTAATGTCCTTAATAAACTCACCTCCTGGTTCAAGAGAGGGGAGATCAACAACGACCTCAAGATATCCGTATTATCAAAGCTCTCAGATTCATCCCTATCATCTTCCTCATAATCACTACAAAACACAACACAATAACAAACAAAATTAACCTTTTCTACAAAAACAATGTCATTCTCTACAGAGTATTCAAGGTTCACATACTTTTTCAGGCGAAAAATTCAAGGATTTTCCACCACACATTTGGGAAATTTGAAGGGCATTTTCAAGAAGTTTTGGCTGAAACGCTGTACAATGAGATTTCGAATCATAAAAACATGTGCAGTGCATTTGCGGCTTAATGTATGTATGCAAGAGACTAGGAACAAGTACAGCTATTTCTAGAAAAGGTTTTGGAAAAAGGGCATGTGACAATCCCGAAAAGTATTGTGGGTGCGGTTTTGAGTTCACTGTTCTTCAACGAAATTTGAAAGATTAGCACAAGGGGCCATGAACGTACGTTTGAAAGCGCTAAAGAAAAGCATTAAAAGTAGGTCCGACAGCTACAGTGTCAGGAACAGTGTATTGATCATATCCCATATTACCTTTTGGGATTGTCGTCTGCAAAATAGCCGTAAATGAGTAAATGCTTACAAATATTCCGTCTGCATTTGCACTGACTATATTTCACAGAGAAATCAGAGTGTATACCTTTCATTTTCACTATTTAACTCACAATCGTCATCTTCACCATCATCATCATCTTCATTGCCAAAAAGCCCACAGTTCATGCATTCAGAACCTGCAGAGATAATAAGCGAGTTTGATACCCAGGTGCGTACCTGCTGTTCCGCAAATACACCCAGGCTAGCATGTCGGACTACAGTACTTTTGCCAACAAGAGTAGAAAGCAATTAAAAGGGAGCTTTAGCAACGACATGGCGAAGGGCAGCAAACACGCTGCCTCCTGGTAAGTTCTTCGAAGTGTAAACATCAAACAAAATAAGCACTCTGCAGCTACTGTATCTAACAAGTAACCAGCAGCATTTAGAAATGTACAGGATTACAAAGAATTTTGTCGCAGTGTGGGGTATAGACTTAGCCATCAATATGTCTTCTATCTCTCACCTGACCTACATACATCAAAAACCTGCAAATAAGAACCTGCATTTTCCCATGTTAGCCTAAACAGGTTCTTACATAAATGGTAATTAGCACAAAGTTAGGCTATATAGGTTCTTATTTTCTGAAGGTTAAAATACATAGTAGCTAGGAGTATTCCAGTGGTATTTAGGTTATTCCTTATATGGATGTAAGATCTGCATACTATTACATTACAGTTATTCCTGACTATTACATTACAGTTGGAGTAATAAGGCACACATGTCTCCAAAAAGGATCCTGAATATAGACTTATCTTAATTGCCCAAGTGTAAAGAATTTTTTTGACAGATTTTAGAAAATAAGAACCAGCTGTTTCAAATTTTAGGCTAAACAGGTTCTTAAAACCCAGGTTTTTACTGTATTTTACTACGGGCATTGTATTGTATCATACTTTTTTGTATCTTTCAGTTAATGTTATCAATTTACAGCTGAAGAGCCATTATAATTATTAGTCGATACACTGTAAATAAAGTCATTTACTATTATTATTATTATTTATCATATTATTATTTATAATGAGGTTCATAAAGCAAACAAAGACACAAACCAGAACACCCTAATTCATCTGAAACACAGTGAAGCGGAGGAACTTGTCGGTCACAGCTGCAACAAAGCTCATCATGTAATGAACAGTGCTCATCATGCTCAGAATCCGATTCAGTGTCTGATTCACTAAAAGAGGCCAAGGCAGGAAGGTCTATAGACCACAGGCTCTCATCATCATCATCGTCATCATCATCCTCATCTTCATTTAAGTCATCACTGCTGTCAAATGTCAGAGGGGGCAGCGAGTCATTATCAGACAAGTCCAAATCTGAGTCTTCTTTTTCACTACAAGTGCTTCGATTATCTTCGTTTTCTGTAAGAGAAAAATAAATTATTATTCATTCAAAATATATTCAAAATAGTTTCTGATTGGCCAGTTTACTGGCCACCAAATTTGGAAGATGTTTGCCTTTATTCTACGATTGACTTGAAGTTAGACGCACAGACATGAATAAAACCTCCCCAATATGTCTGTTAAATCATACTCAGCCTAATCCAATAATTGTTAGTTATTTTGGATTTCACGACTTCTTTGAGGCGTATGTGCCAAATTTATACATGTAAGAAGTATCAGTAATAGGAAACGCCGAGTCCTATCTACACCACACAGATCAGAACATTTTCAATCCTAGACAAAAGTCCTTGGGACAGTACTGCAATACTCTTAATTTTCTGTAATTTCTGGGTGCTCTCATAAAACAGTGCATCCTTTTTGAAATTTTCTTGCATTTCTCTTTCCCCTTGCCCTACACATTGTAGAAACTTGGAAAAAATTCTGGATACATGCATCCAAAGTTGTTTGTGGGGTGGAGGATTGGGAGGGCATGTGTGAATAGCCCATGTTCGATAAATTAAAATTCTAACATGACTTCAAGGCTGTCTGGTCATTTTTCTATATTTGGTTTGGTTTTCTTTGTGCCTCAAGTCTCTTCTGAAAATTGTGAGACAATGGAGTCATGGAAAGTTTGCAATTTTGTACCTGAAGCCTCTGAGTCATGTTAGTTTTTTAATATATCGAACATGGGCTATTGAAAAAAAAAACCCAAACACACACAATGCGAAAGTGTCTTAAGAATTTTGTCCATGATTGTAGGTACCATGTTAGCTTTAAATACAGTGGTGCAATCATGTCTGGTGTACAAGGCAAAAAGCAAAAGTAATAGTACGCCTTTTGTACGAACAATAATTGTGAAACCTGAGCAACTTTAAAGTACAATGAAGTACAGCATGGTGATGAAGTGAATTCATGAGGTTACCAGATGGGAGAAATCAAATGAAATTTACATAGCAAATGTCATTTATAACAAACCTACCAAAATTTGTAGGTCTGAGTGTATCCTTTTTTACTGAAGAAGCTAATGCAGGATCCTGACTATCTGCTTGGTTTGCAATATTCCAATTTCTCTTACTTCCCACTTGTGCTTTCGATGTGTTTTCCAGGACAGAACAAGCTGTAAAAGGTAGTTATAACACTAGGTATGGTTACCTTATTTACAAATCGTTTTAATCATTTACTTTACAGGGACTTTGTCACGCTATTTTTATATCTTTGTAAAAAGCTAAAATGTATTTGCATCAATTGAATTCAAAAACTAATGGTCCAGTTTTGTTATTTCAAACTATATTTCCTGTCATCTGTTGCAATGGATGGCACTGACAAAATTATTTTTGTTAGTACTCCCTGATAAAATTTGTTTGACATATTCTTCATAACTCTACAAGAGCATTTTGTGTACGGATTATCGCACCAAGTAATGACCTCTCAGGGTTTGTACTCTTTTAAGCTCTTCAACTTCCATGACTTTCCATGACCTTTTCAAGTTTTCCAAGACCTTAGGTTTAAAAATTTTCAAAATCTCCCTTGTTTTGGAGTATTTTTGACCTTAAACAGTTCAACAAACACAAACTCTGGTGTCCACCAAAAAGTGTGCCATTTGCACTGTTTAATTACTCATCTAGAGCTATTTTACATTGTCCTTGCTTTGTCATCTGCAGTGACTACCGGTAAACTACCAAACAAAACTTTAATTTTCCATGGCTTTCAAGGACCGACAATTGAATTCCATGACTTTCCAGGCCTGGAAAATGAAATTGTTAAATTCCATGACTTTTCAGGTTTTCCATGACCTGTACGAACCCTGTTTCAGCACAGAATTGACCTAAAACAGCAGTATCCTTGAGACATCTTGCCACTTTAAGCCAAGTACCAAGTTTTTTTTTGAGAAAATCCACTTTTCAGCACAAAACAATCAAATCTGGCCATTTCATGTAAAATCAGATGAAACCGCAAAAGGAGATTTTTTGGTTTTTTGATTAAATCACCTGGGCCTAGTTGTTCGAAGGCCGATTAGCACTTAACCCAGGGTTAAATTTAACCCGGGTTCCTTTTTCTTTTGTTCAAAAGCATTTTCTCAGGTAATTTTCCCTGTTATTTTTTAAGAGCATCCAATCATCAACTTGTTGACAAAAAGAATTAACTGAATGCACTTTTTACGCTTCATATCTGAATTCAAATTTCACACTCACCCTGGGTTATCTTAACCCAGCTTTGAACAACCTAGCTGGCCCTGGTATTTTTAAAAGGACATAAATAAAGGAATTTTTTTAAAATTTCAGCAGCCTCAACACTGACCTTGTTGGTGCTGTTGATTGCCGCTAGTACTTTGCTTTTCACTTTGGCTGCAGCATGGAGCTCTTTTCTTCTCAACTGATTCGGTCATTTCTAATGGCAAATTAAACAAACAAAGACAGAGACAGGTTATCCCTTTGCAAGTTTGAAGTTCTGATTCAAAATACACTTGACTACCAATGGTTAGTAATGATAAGAAACTTAACTTGCATTGAACCAGATGCTTTTGAACGCTAAATCATTCATTCATTTATCAAGAAATTTATAATATATTAAAGATGATGCACACTATTCTAAATAAATTATGTTGCAAATGTTCAAAGTGGTAATGACAAGGAAGCCTAAATAGAAGCCGGGGGCTTATCCTACGAAACATATAATTCATGACAATTTAAATTTAGTTTGTTTAGTTTGACTACCTTGTCGAAAAACATTGAAAGGAAATTGAACAAGGAGTCACTACCTCCACAAAGTATCAGAACACGAAAAATCCTTCAGCTAAAAATTAAGGCTTCATAGGACAACTTCAACCTAATTCCCCTTCCAGAAACAAGGGGAATGGCTACAAGCTTTTGGTGCAATGATTTTTGGATTGTTTGGGCAGACAAGCATTACTTATGATTGTTTAAAGGTTGCCTTGAATACCATTGGCCAATCATAATAAATGCTTGTCCAAACTGACAATCCCTGAAACAGGGTTCATACAAATAACTGCACCCATTTTACGAACTTTTGAAGGACTTTTCAAGGACATCATTTGATTTTCAAGGACCATTTACCAGGAATGTTATTTCATAGATTATACAAAAATGCACATTCCCAGTCCATTCTAACAGGACTTTAAGGCTTGAATTGCTGTTTTCTCCACCAACTTCTCTACATTTTTCAGTTCACTTGTCTTAAATTGATAGTCAATTATTGCATAGACAAAAAACGCTTTATGTAAATCACCTTTAAGTTCTCTGAGCTATGATTTATATTGTCTTGAACAACCAAAAAGCATTGAAAAACACTTTTCATGTTACTACATTCAAAGCACAAGAAAATTCAAGGACATTTCAAGGACTTGCACAGAAATTTAAGGACTTTTCAAGGGAAAAAGGAATTCAAGGACTTTTCAAGACTGTGCAAACTCCGCTGAAATCACCGCACCAAAAGCTTGTAGCAATTCTCCCTAGAGTTTCTTAAGTGGGGAACACTGGTGAGTCTCAGTGAGTCCCAGTCTCCCAAGGATAAAGTCTACCAGTATATCAGTTTTCCCAAAATGAACAAAACAGGTGCATTTTACTTAGTAAGAAGATGTCAAGCTGGTAAATTATCGTTTTTTGCATCTATTATTGAAGAAGAGAAAAGTCCAGGAATAAAACCAATCAAGCTGGTGACAAGTGATGAGTGGGAAAAACGTTTTTACTGTTAATCAGCTTAAACCCTTACCAATCTGAAGAAAAAAGTATGACTACTCACATACTTTAACACAAACAGCCACCTGGCCCCAGTTGTTCAATAGATGGATCGCATTACCCACCGTTTGATCAACTGGGGCCAGCAATTCAAAATAAATAAAGGCACTTGAATTGCTGCAAATTACAGAGTTAATTATCTCTTTGTTCTCTGGTGTTTCAGGATCAAATATAAACCTCTTTCATAATGACGGCCTATTAATATATTCTTTTATATGTATGATGATGGGCCTTTCTAACCTCGTTAGCATGTGCAAAATACAAAGAAAAACGTTCTTTCAAACAAGGTCAGAAAGGCTAATTATCATACATGTAAAAGAATACATTAATAGGCCGCCATTATGAAAGAGGTCTATTTGTTGCATTGCAGAAGGCAATATATATATCTAACCATTGCTCAGTGTCATTTAAATAAAACAGTTGTGATACCAAGTACATACCTTTCCTGAATGCAACAGCTTGGCAAAGCAAGTTCAGAGTGGATGAACAGCACTTTTGAGCAAATGTATTCACTGCCATAGCTTTTTCAGGAAAACCAAGTTCAAAGTAAGCCTGAGCAAACCGGTAATGACCCTGAAACAAAGATTTCTTGAGCATTAAAATAGTCCTCTTCAGATTAGGGGCTCAAACAAGAGGCCAGCATAATTTCAAGATCCAGTACAGACAGGTTACATAAAGGTTGTAGTAAATACCTTTTCCCACTCCGGCTTGAGATACACTGCTCTCTTTGCATCAGACAAGGCCTCCCTGTGGTTGGATCAGAAAAAAAGACTGTGGCTAAGATTTCAAGGTCCACGTGTATCAGGGTGCAAAGAAAGTCAGTTTTACAGCTTGCCATTTAGGCAATCTGTAGCTAGCATGTACTAGCCCAAGAGTCATTTTATTAGCCCAAAAAATTTTTTTAACGAGCAGGATTGATTACAGTTTTTCTGTAATTTGAATTTCCTAAAGTACTTCACTTGTCCATCGGGAAAGTTAAGAACAAGATCCACTAGCCCTGAATAGCAAAATTAACTAGTCCCGGGGTATCGGACACGACTTTCTTTGCATGCTGTGTATGCAAGTAGCGAGCTACTAACTTATGTCCAGAGATGTCTATCATAAAGAGTATCAATCTCATTAACTTGCGATCCTGCTAACCAACTTCATTCCAAGGTTCTCTCTCCTACCCATCAAGGTAGGCCTGTCTCTCTCTCGCTCCATAGGGATGGGTAGGAGAGTACCCTAGGAAAGAGGTCGTCTGCGGAATTGAATGGCGGGGAAGTTCTTGGATCAATTAAGTTTCTGGGAAACTGACCACCCACCCCTCCCCTAAGTCAACACTATCACTTAGTTCTCACTTAGAGCAAAATGTTGGCTTAGGGGAGGGGTGGGTGGTCAGTTTCCCAGAAACCTAAATTGATCCAGTTCTTTAGGTTATATTGTCCTTGTTTTCCAGGCCCCAGTTGTTCGAAAGGTGGATAGCGCTATCCACTGGATAAATTACTATCCAAAGGGTAGCGCAATTGGTTTTCGTAATACTTATCCTCTGGATAGCGATTTATCCGGTGGATAGCGCTATCCAACTTTTGAACAACCGGGACCAGAAGAGTAACCAGGGGTGATACTCACAGTAGCCAGGGAAAATAACCAACATTGCCCCTCAGTGACAGGCTTGAGAAAACTAAGGAATTATTCATGAATCCCTCCCTCATTAGTCTGATTATCTGTTTCAAGTTATGATTAAACTGAAAGTAGCCATCAGACACTTTTAACTTACATTCTTTGACTCACCTTAATTTTTTTAACTTGAGATAACTTTGAGCTCTGTTGCCATACAGTAATGGATCAAATGGACTAGGAAAAAAATTTAAATCTCTAAAACTGTGCATGTAACTGTATGTTAAACTTTACATATTTCACAACCTACTGAGCCATACAAAACAATAAAGAAATGTTCAGTGGAAGCATGTATGCTAAAACATATTTATGTAATAATATTGTTGACCTGGAAAAAGGTCACTTTTTAATCTTAACAATAACAAATATTGATTGATTATTAGTACACTAATATTTAAAATATTTACCTGAATTCAATTGCGTGTGAATAGAAAGAAACAGCTGCTTCGTATTCACCAGCCGTAAATTGATCATTGCCTTTCAACCTTAGCTCAGTGCAAATCTACACAAACAACAACTCATGTAAGTAAAATAAATTTCAACAAATCATGTAGCAAACTGATATATTAAAACAACATTTTCTTTCACTTTACAAGTCTGAATTTATTCTACTGCAGTGTAACATCGTTCAATTAAAAACTGATGAATTGACATAACAGTGTGCAAAGAAAGTTGTGTCTGATAGCCCTGGAGGTGGGGCTAGTGGATTCTGTGATGGGACTAGTGAATTCTGTTCTTAACTTGCCCAACAAGCAAGGTAAGTAATTTTTGAGGAATTCAAATTAAAGAATAACTATAATCAATTCTTTTCATTAATTTATTTTTAAACGCTAGTTAAAATGACTTTTGGGCTAGTACATGCTAGCTACAGCTTCCCTAAATGGCAAGCTGTAAAACTGACTTTCTTTGCACCCTGCATAGCGTTAAAAAGTGAAAACAGCACACAAGATAGTAGATCGCATTACAGACACACACGTAATCCAACACCTGACTAGTAACACTTTTCAACACTATAGACTGTCCCCATCTCAGTCACTTTTGGATAAATATTATAATTTACTTATGTCACTTTCTATTTATGCTTCTATACCTTATAAGGTCTAGTAGGTCAGTCACCCTAAAATAAATTCACACATTTTTTTTTCAAATTCCTAGATCCATATATCAACCCTAAAATCCCAAATAAGTGCATTGAACCCCATTCTATTAACTCTTATGAGAATGTAACCCCATTACAGTCAATCCAGTTGGGAAAATGGAACTGCACCCAGAAGCACATCCCCATTACCCTATTACTATAAGGAATTACTCTTCCCAGAGACTCAACCAGAGATTTAGTTTTGCCTGTGCTGCAGACTACAAGATAACAACAGAAATAATTACTGGTTCTTTCCTCTTCACTGAATCCTCAAACTTTGTGACACAGTCACCATGCTTGGCAATCTGGTAGATATGTTTCAGTGCTGTAAGGGTAAAAATAACTTACACAATCATGTATCTATAGTTATACTTGTAAGTTAGCTTAATTAGTATAATAATTATACTAGCCATCAGTGAACAAGAATCATGTCTTTGTTCCCCAGAACAAGTGCAAAATAGTCAGGCCACAATAAATGCCACAGTTCACTGAGAAAGTAAACAAAAGCTTTCTGACAAAATTTAAGGCAATGAGCCCAACCCAGTCTCCCACTTTGGTACTTACTTTGTCACAATTGTATTTTTTAAAATTTTCTTGAAGACAATGATAACCACTGTAAAATACAAATCAATCTTGGCAGTAGGGGCAGGAAGGGGAACAAAATGTTAATGTTACAACAAATTTGACAATTTCTGCAGGTCCCTTAGTGTTAAAACAGAATGTAAAGTGCAGCCTTTCAACAAGGGTAGAATAACTCACAAGACAAGTAAAACCTTCCATACGCCACCACCTAAAATGTCCAGAGGTTCCAACTACAGTGCTTAGACTGGTCAAACATGTACATGTACAAGAGGTCATTCCACATGGAGGTTTGACTATAGAAATAGTTATTTAAAATGTACTGCATTATTTGGGAGAGGTTTAGCCACTGTTTAACATGAACAGTATTTGGCTGTTGTACAAGTACCTTGATGAAGAATGGTTAGTGAAAGCATCTGAATTCTTTTCTGATCCAAAGCGTGATTGCCATCAAAGCAATGACTGAAAAAAAAAAACACACAAACAAACAAACACTGCTTGTTACCCGGTTTTCAAATGATGGGTATGATTGAATGGGGGCAAGAACCAAAACAAAAACCCAAACAAAATCCAAAAATTAACTTTAAAAAAATGCCATGCCGAATGTCTGGGCCCCTTAAAAATTTGCAGAAAGAATTAAATGATATAACATGAAAAATACAAACATTGGAAGTAATTGAATGTTTGCGTTTGTTTATTCATCATACCATCTGAAATTATCACAAATCTTCAGAGTGTTTTGAATACTTGCTGCTTAGAAGCCCTGCTTAGAAGCCACCCAAAAAAATATGTGCCAATTTTTCCTTTTTTTACCCAAAAAAATCCTTCGAACATCCCTGTCACTTGAAATCTGGAGTACCCCCCCGCCCACCCGCCCCCTGATCAAACAAGGATTTAAGGTCACCCCTGGAAATCAAACTCCAAACCTCCCACGAGGAAGGCCACACACTACCCACTGCTCTGCTAATCTTTGTTCAACTAATAAGGAGTTCCCATGCAGCAGGTAGGACGGGTTTTTATGACACAGATAAAACATGGAAAGATGGTGGTCAGCCATAAAACTAGATAGTTACTCTTATAAGACTCAATAAGAACAGAAATAAAATTGCAAACCCTAGCGCTAAATTAATGTTAGTTAATCACTAGTTTTAATATTTATAGCTTGTAATTGTTACAAGGAATGACTGAAAACCAGCTTGCTCAACCATTTACTGTGTTTAAATTAAGTTGATTGAATTGAATTGGCAGCTGTTCACTTCAGCCTGTTTGACATTACAGGGAATTTTTCTGAATTTTCAAGAACACTTCTCAAGCATTTACAGCACACTTGCTTCTTCACAGCAGACAGCTTCTGCATGTGTAAAAGTACATGCGAGGAATATTGTTCAGTAAACACATATCAGGTCAGATGTGTCAAGCTGCCACTAGGTTGTGAAGGTTTGCCTGATGTCAATCACAAGCCAATAGCATTTCTTGTTTGGAGCAAAGCACCCATTAGAACATTACCATATTCAATTTGAAAGTGGAATTAATTTAAATAATCCACTCCATTCCCAATTGACCAAAGTCATTCCCAACGAAAAAGCAGCGTGTGTTAAGTATTTTAACTGTAATACTGATACACCTAACACAAGAATACTGTTTGGCATACCACATTAGCGAGACAAATTCACTTTTCTTTCCAATCATGAGAGCCCTCTCTACACAGTAGCACTGTAAAATAATGTTGAATAACTATTTAGAATCATTTGTATGTAAGAAAGACAACAAATTTGAAGTAATCACCATGCACACAATGCTATGTATACCAGAACTGGTTTAATGAAACACATTGCATGGTACAAAGGCATACAGTGCATACAAGGATGTGTAGATGCTACAATATTTTTTGAATGTTATTCTAAGCACAGAAGTCTAGTACAACAAAATTGTTCACTCACATCTGTCAGTTCTTTATATATGTGGTAACTGCTATGCAGAAACTCCTCAGAAACCTGTTAAACAAGTCAATAAGAACCAGCCAAGAAGTAAAACATTTGTCTGGATGTCAAAAGATACAACTTGATGTCCAAAAAAGTGTGAAGAATGCGCCAGACAAAAGAAATAAAATATCCTAAAATTTGGAGTTTGAAGGCAGAAAGAGCACATTTCTATACAACTTACAAGGCAGGAGAAGACAATGTCCACTATTTCCTCTGCTAATTCAGCTACTTCAATGAATCTATCTGACAGGCAAGATATCGAGTGCCAGGAACTCCTGAAGAAATTAAAACAGGCCCCAGTTGTTCAAACATTGGATGGTGCTATCCACAGGATTTATCACTATCCAGCAAATAAAAATTAGGGAAGCCAATTGTGTTATATACCCAACGGATAGAGATTTATTCAGTGGATAGCATTATCCACCTTTCAAATGGGTGACCCTATACAGCAGAATGACGGAACGATGGAATGGAATGGGAAATTTCCTTTCCACTGCAAGCTAGCCCAATCAATTTTGAAACGCAAATTTCCCTCCGTACATAAGCCGCTCCTTTGAAAAATATAAGCCCCTAGGCTTATTTTCAGAATTTTACAGTATTATTCCATGTATTCCACATTTTGGAATATTCCATGTATTCCGTAATTCCGCCGTTCTGCCATTCCCCGTATAGGGTTACCCTTTCAAACAACTGGCGGTTGGACATTATCAAAAAATTACAAAAACAAGTGAGTTCCTAGGAACTTCTGTATGAATATTGCAGGATGTTGAAAAATAATAATATTATTATATTATTAATGATGAGCTCTTTTTAAGCAATTTAGAGCTATTCTACAGTGGTGAATGAGCTACTGTAACATGACCACAACTGGCTGTAAGGTTTTCATACAAAGCTACTATAATAATAATAATAAAAAACTGATCTTCAGCTAGTTTCACCCACAACCTACCTGGATAAAACAGTGCTTTGGACAACAAAGTGGAAAACAGCATTATACATTGTTTAAATACAATAACAATAATTTTACTTTATAACTATTTAACCATCACTATTTTAGCAGTAATTATTGCACCAAAACATTTGAACTGGTCAAACCTGGTTACTGGTATAAGTCTCAAATGTTCTAGCCATGTAATATTCTGTAAAAATGAAAAAGAAAAAGAAAACAATAAAATCTACTTCTTAATTAATTAATATACTCCATATTCTGCTAACTTTCTTGGTTCTGGACAAAAATACTCTCCTTAAATAATTTGATAATGACACTCTCAATGCAGAAAACTTTTGCTGAGCAATAATATTATCATGAAAAATATTTCAGATGAAAACTATTTCCTTTTGGCATAGGTCCTCTTTGAGTTTAAAGAATGCCTAGATGGGGACCTAGACCTTAGGAGAAAATGTTATACCCACTTATACCATGAAAATGATACAGAATCACTTCCAATCTAGCAAGAATGTAGTTTCAGTCCCTTCCAAAACAATTTGAAAGATAAGTTGAGTTACAAAGAATTTAGTTCATGCACTTGCCTTTGAAGAGTAATTCATTCTCTTTCCAAACAAGAATGGAGTCAAAATGCAGTTCTTCACATGTTTTAACTGTCTCTCTCTGTCCCTGGTATCCATGGTCAGCCACGTATGAACTGGGTTCAAAGTATATTTATTTAGTATTTAAATGTGGATGCTTTTCTTAAGGAGCAAAGGAGGGTGGGGGTAGGGAAGGGGTTGTGTAGGGGTTTCAACAGCGAACTTAAGTTTAGACACATTTTTGAGGGATGCATTGTAACCAGAAGTGGCCGTTTGGAGTTACTGGGAAGCTATTTTTCCCAAATTTTCCGACAGTTTGTCCCAGCAAGAGTAAAGATACTTAGCAAGACACCATTGGTAGCGTCAAGGTATACTATAAAAGGGAAAAGGCCTCACTTCTGGTTGACATACATCATCCAGAAACATTTTTGCTTAAGCTCGCTTATGAGCACCGATGACCGACTATTTTTTTTACACAATTTTATATACATGTAGATTTAGGCAGAATTTGTTCACGTGCAAATGTATGTAATTAAGTTATCACCATTTGTTAATTGCTTGAAGGAGTGCGTGGCTGATAAACTGAAGCTACATTTTCTTGAATGAAAAACATGCTCTTTTGTCCGACACTCTGGAAATCACATTTTAGGGCTTTGAAAATTCAAAATAACAGCCCTTTTTTGATTTAACTGGGTTACTCTAATCAAATCCACTGGCTACTTGAATGTGTGAGTGTGCCGCCTGGTTCTCATTTTCCCACTCCTTTCCAGTCCTGGGTTGGGTTGCAAAAAACATCTTAAGAATAAGGGAACTCGTCACTATTATTTCAAAACTATGTTATTGTTCCAAAACAAAAGTTAAGAGCCCTCTTATCTTGAGAAGGTTTTATGCAACCTGGCCCTGGCCTCTAAAATTCACACATCTTTTCACACTTGGCTTCTTACAAATAAATATCACGTCATCATTACTTGGTTTAGAATGCCATCAGAAAATCTATTTCTCATTCATGTAATACTCTTTCTTTCTCATTCACGCACTTCAGTAGCTCCGTTAAAAACATAACTGATTCCAGACCAAAATTTTTTCCGTCTGAAAACCCGCTTTCAGACAGAAATGGTGCTTACCTCAATGAGGCACAACATACCTATAATTTATAGCTTATACACATGTAAGGGAGTACCCCAAACCCCTCAGGAGCTATAATGCCTATAAATCCTCAACAGGCACACAGGAAGACAGGGGGCAAGGCCAATGGGATAAAACAACGCTTAACCAAGTGCTCAGAATTCACTTACCAGAAGAGCTGTTTCTGCTGAGGTTGTAACGCTTGCACAAGGTACATGTCCTGGAAATATCACTGAATTTCTTCTCTGCCTGCTTTAATAAGTATAGTTAACATTTATGTTTTGTGATATGAGCAAGGTGAATCTGACACCACAAATGTGTAAGTTGTCAAGGACCTGAAGAGTTAAGAACTATTCGAACACTTTGCAAAAGAATGAAGTGCCAAGGGACTAGAAAATTTGTTTGTTATATCAAGGGTTCATTATAACAAAACCTTGATTAAACTAATTTTTGGGAAAACAAGCAAAATATTTGTTTTATCAAGGTATAGTTCATGATTACTTTCTAATGCTCAACATTTCCAGATCTGAACAATTTCTGTAATAAACATTTGTATACGAAATTGATTGTCTCAACTCAAGAACAGGCAAACAAAACTGCTTAAAACTACTTTACACATAAATTTATCCTCATTGGTCTGTTTGCATTCATCTTTAGCTATCTTTCGGTCACATGTTGAAATTTAATCATTATATCAAGGTATATTTTCATTTGCCTTTCTGGATTGTGTTCGTTATAACAAAGATTTAGTTAAATCAAGGTTCCTAATATCGAGGTTTTGTTCTATACATTTTATTGTAATTTTGAAAGGGTTGAAGAAACTTGTTCGTTATACCAAGGACTTCATTATACAGAGGTTCATTAAATCTAGGTTCCACTGTGTTTATGCGAAATCTGTAATAATCTGATCAAACTCATACACAAAGCGCCCTAAGCAAATCACTCCTAGATACTAGTTATAATAATTATTGCAAAAAATGTCACAGTCATTGATCTGATTTAACTCAATGACAGAACTATAAATAAGAATTTTAATAATGCCTTTCTTATTTTTGAGGTTGTTTAATATAGTGAATGATAAACAAACTAATGATGTGCTTTACATGAGTAATTTCTCATCGCAGAAACGTTTTGTCAGCATATTAATGCAACAATTATTGTTGCATTGATCGTACAAAACACAAAGTTTTAAATATTAGCCTTCAAAGTATCTTGCAGAGTTTTTCAAGGCCTTTCTGCTTCGGCCAGTCATGCTCAAAAGAGGTGTCTTTTCCTTTAAACTCTTCAAACGATATATTGATTGATTTTCTTCCATGTGCGAGCTGATCACGATGGTGGGAAGCAACTTTTTAGATGGATGCCAAAAATACCATCGGGTAGGGAAGTGATGGAGCAAAAACCACACATATCTTTTTAAAGCATAGGTATTAAAAACATTCTTGATATAAATATCTAAAGCTATCTACATAGGCATGTTTTTTAATGAAATATTGAAAAAGGAACAACATCAACTTCTTCTAGAAGTATTGACAAATGCCCCACCCCCGGGAAGAGGGGTTCTGACAAATCCCCACCGCTGGGACCAACAACATGAAAAATGCCCGACAAATGCCCGGGAAGGTGGAAGGATGGCACGCTTGCAATTGACTGAGCCATAAACCAATGTAATCGTAAATCAAACGAGAAATTCCAAAATGGGTCGGTTGAACGATGGCAAATCAAGAAAAATCTCGGTATTAAAGATTGTACAGCCCCATGGGTCAACAAATTCTCCTTTTACAGTAACGGCACAATGTGGCGTTGTTGTTGATAATATCTATACGTAAAATACTACACGTTTT
Source organism: Porites divaricata (assembly GCA_038088405.1). NCBI lineage: Eukaryota > Metazoa > Cnidaria > Anthozoa > Scleractinia > Poritidae > Porites > Porites divaricata. Next base: position 5,517,480 of record JBBMOI010000002.1, read on the forward strand.
TTCAAAGCTATGAGGCACTAGTAAAATGTATTCTACCAGTGGTTAGTTAAATTTCAGATAACGTACTCTTGATCATGAAAAACGTGTAATGAATACCACAACGAACACTACATACGTGAGACTACATAAAACCAATGATAAAACATGTTGTTCTATCATTGGTTTTATGTAGTCTCAAGCGAAAAGTAATCGTGAGTGGGCTCTTTGATACGGTGGCCCATATCTGCAAACACAACACCACAAGGGTCACTACGCATTATCTCACAACATATTTCTAATTATTAAGAAAGCACTTCAAATTATGCACAACACATTCCAAATTCCTCGAAACACATTCCAAATTCTTCGAAACACATTTTAAATTCACTACAAATTCTGAAATCTTCACAACACATTTCGAAATCCTCGCAACACATTTCGAAATCTTCACAACACATTTCGAAATCCTCGCAACACATTTCGAAATCTTCGCAACACATTCGCCCCAGGACACCAAGTGTTGGCAGAGAAAAAGGAACGGCTGCGCAGCTCCTCCTTCTTGGTAAGTACTTCATGTCAAGCCATCATATAGTTGTCCATATATTTTGCCTACATTTGCTTACTTGCGGTGCTTTGCTTACTTGAGGTGCTTTGCTTACTTGAGGTGCTTTGCCTTCTTAAGGTGCTTTGCCTGCTTGAGGAGCTTTGCTTACTTAAGGTGCTTTGCCTGCTTTAGGTGCTTTGCTTGCTTCAGGTGCTTTACCTGCTTGAGGTGCTTTGCTTACTTGAGGTGCTTTGCCTGCTTAAGCACAGCACCTCAAGCAAGCAAAGCACCTCAAGTAAGCAAAGCACCTCAAGCAGGTAAAGCACCTGAAGCAAGCAAAGCACCTAAAGCAGGCAAAGCACCTTAAGTAAGCAAAGCTCCTCAAGCAGGCAAAGCACCTTAAGAAGGCAAAGCACCTAAAGCAGGCAAAGCACCTCAAGTAAGCAAAGCACCTCAAGTAAGCAAAGCACCGCAAGTAAGCAAATGTAGGCAAAATATATGGACAACTATATGATGGCTTGACATGAAGTACTTACCAAGAAGGAGGAGCTGCGCAGCCGTTCCTTTTTCTCTGCCAACACTTGGTGTCCTGGGGCGAATGTGTTGCGAAGATTTCGAAATGTGTTGCGAGGATTTCGAAATGTGTTGTGAAGATTTCGAAATGTGTTGCGAGGATTTCGAAATGTGTTGTGAAGATTTCAGAATTTGTAGTGAATTTAAAATGTGTTTCGAAGAATTTGGAATGTGTTGTGCATAATTTGAAGTGCTTTCTTAATAATTAGAAATATGTTGTGAGATAATGCGTAGTGACCCTTGTGGTGTTGTGTTTGCAGATATGGGCCACCGTACTTTGATCACTTACTTAACTGAAAATCATGAGGCTAAAATTTAAAACTAGAAGTTAGATTATATCTAAAACAAGTAACTGCCCAACAGAATAACAAAAACCAAATCAAAACGTTGGAGAAGGAGAAATCCTTACTTACATTGCTAAATTTGTCAGATTCCAAACTCTGAGCTGAGGCCATGCTAATGTTTCGTGGAATAACTCAGTAACTGGAACTGAAAAACGGCAGACAGTCTTTAGCTTGGCTAAAGTATATCTGAGACGCCGTGCTTCCAGAAACCTTCAGAGTTATTTGAAGAAATAAGCAGAATTTACAAACAGAGAAGCCTGAAGGATCCTACTACAAATCCCACACCATCACGTAGAGACAGATGTGCCAAATTTCCCATGATGCAGTGAATTTGTTGTTCTTATCTCTCTTATGATTTGTTCTCAAAATATTTGAGAAAACGCGGCAACGAAACAACGCGGGAAAGACAAAAATAAAAATATTGTCTGAGAAGTGGAAACCACTTGGCAACGCTCTGGATATTTGTGGAATATAAACGTCGTTGTTTGCAATCTCGCTGGCTGGGATATTAAAGAACTGGGCAGATTTTAAAAAAATAACGGCAAAGCTAAATTCTGACCATCTGCTTCAGCTACCGGTATGATCCATTTTCAGTGGATCTGATTGAATGATGCTAGCAGTACTAGACAGAGCCAAAAGCTGACAATTTTCTCGCCAGTGAAGTCAGACTCTTTATGGGTATTCGGTAATTCCCGACAAAATCGGAGCCGTGACGATCTTAATCTAGATCTGGGTACGAGATGACGACGATCTTAGAGATTTTGGCGACCGTTGCATATTGCCATATTCAGATCAAGTTTTACAACGTAAGTCGTGAAATATGCCAAAAAGTGTGCTGCTCGTTCAAACTTTTGTTTCGCTTGTAAAACCTATTCCTTTTTATTTTCTCTTTGCCGTCGTCTTCGTTGTGTTTGCTTGAGCTCGGCAGTAGCGTTACAACGCAAAACAAAATTCTTGATATTCGACAATTTAGTTGAAAACCGATGATTTTATGAAAAAGGCGCGTCGAAAACGACGCCCGCAGGTACCCATGCATAGAGAGGCTCTTGAAGTGACAAACACAATATTTTAATTTTAATAAAAGTTCTCTCTATATTACACTTCAGTCAGGTCAGATGAGGTTATACTGGTCAAGTCGCGCTGAAACATCGTAGAAAGAAAAACAACGAAACCAGGTAACATTATTTACACCATTTAGTATTACACTTTATTGGTAAACGTTTTCCCCTATTAGTTAATTTATTTAATTTATTAAAGTTTTATTTTCCGTACTATCAAACTCTTTATTTCAATACATGAAAACACTAAGATCAATGTAAGGTAGTGTACAGATCTATGTATCCGTATACTCTTCCATGGTTTTTTCAACTTTTGAATGAGATCAGTTAGCGAAAGCCAGCCGTTAATACGACTGGAAAGAGCAGCTTAAAATCTGCAAGGTTTCCACGTTTAAAAGTGATAGCCGATAGTCATAGAAAATTTCAGCTAATTACAACAAGAGCAGCCTTCTTCCGGTAGAAGGTGTTCTGATACTAAACAGTGTATAGTCATACGTTAATTTCACTGTACCTCTAAAGTAAGGGAAAACCGGTCAACACTGACTCCCCCTTTCGCACCCAGTAAGTTAAAATGTATATAGGTAAGTACTATCGAGTATTAATTTGAGGCCCGGGAGGTACTCGTGGGAATTCTCGGTGGAGGTGTACCGCCCGGCTCTCCAAAACCTGACCCTATTTCAGATAAAGTGTAATTTTCCACACCCGTTTTCATACCAGACCTCTAAAATCCATACCCGTTTTCAGACCTGGCCTAAGCAGAAATTATATTATTACTCAGATTATAGCGCAAACAAAAAATTCTTCAAATCCATTTCGAATTCATATATTTCTCTTTCTTTATAATCATTTAGAAATGAAACGATAGAGACGATCATACATTCCTGCAGTCCCCTCGAAAACCATTCCCGATTCCAGACCAAAATGGGCAAAGTGTATACCCGTTTTCAGACCAATACGGCGCAAAAACCCAGTTTACATGCAGTTTCAAGTCAAATATTGTGCAACAGCAGGTGATTCTAGAAAATCACTTCACCTAACAAAATAAACTGCAGAGAGCTCTCAAGCAGGCGAAACTGAAGGCGTCACCGTAGACCCATTTGACGCTGTACCATTGGCTATTTTCACATAGCCCCCATCAGCGTTTATCCCCCAAAATTTTGCATAAAAACTGGGTATAACAGTTGTCGCAAGAAAAAGTGAAAACAACAATAGATGCATTTTTTGTTGGGGGGGGGAGGGGAGGGGTGGAGAGGGGGTAACCAAGGTGTTTTGTGGGCAGTATGAAAGTCGCGAGTAAGGTGATCAGATCTGTTGGCGCAAACGTCATTGTCATGGTGTTGTCTTTGCGGGTGATCGAAAAACTGAATTATATTACTAACGATACTGAAAGGCCGCCAGGAAAAGCCAAATCTTTGTTTGCATTTTTTGCCTCATAACAAGTTAATAAAATAAAACTTTTGAATATTGAAAGAGCATAATGAAAATTTAAGCCTGATATACCATATGGTTTCGGAAATATTATGTTTTAAAAACTCGAAATTTTACAAAGAATGTATGGGGTCATAAACTTTTTTGCCACCCAGTTTTCGATGGCTGACATTTCCTTCAATATTGCTTGCAAAGAGCTCAAAATTGAGTTAATCAGCTGTTTCAATTTTTGAATTTAGTTTGTTTATACGGCCTCGGCTTCTATGAGTTAAGTCGTATGCTAGTGAGGAAAAACGTAAACCATGACGTCAGCAAAGATTCGCCTGTTCCCAACGTCCCAAACATGCTCTACATTAAACAAGTTGTTGGAACGTCTATTTGTCTAACGTCTGATTAAATAAAAATATTCATCTAGTAATTAAAGGCGTTAAGAGACGACTTTCGGTAAGCTTCATTATTTGTTCACATAATCACATGTTTGTATCAGCCATTGCGTTTGAACGTATGGTGCGAACCTGATTCCTTTTGCTGCAGTCTCGATACTGAAACGAAATATATAAAAAAAAAAACAGAATAAGTATAAGCCACACCCTCCCTCCCTCCCACCCCCTCACCATCGTTATCAGGCCTCTGGAAACAAGATGGCTTGAATCCTGATTCACTCATGACAAGCCGGTTTTTCCACGCTTGGAAGCGGCTATACATACTTGCTTTCCGTTTTGAATAGTTTGCTTGGTTGATAGTGGCTGTTGTTAATAAAGTGGCCAGAAAATTTCATCTAGCCTCTCGATTTGAATTGAGCCAGATTAGGTAATGGAATCGGGCTCCTGATAATAGTTTTCTCTTTCAACCCTGGTTAACAAGGGAACTTGAAAGACAGCACCCCTTTTAGCCAGGATTTGTACTTGACTTCGTGCTGACTAGGCTTTCAACATGTTTATTTACTGTTAAATTAACGGGCGCACGGGTACTAGGCCGTATAAGTTATTTGTCATCTAGTTGACTATTCTACGATAAAACACAACAAGTGCAAAAACTCCGCCCTAGAGTGCAACTTGAAGTTATTCATGCACCATTCTCGGGCTTTTACTGAGCGTTAATTAACAATTATATTCCTTTTTACTTTTAAAAAACAACAGCCAAACTTTTTTTCTAATCTCACCTTTGATACAGCCAGAACGATGATGCCAATAGCGAGGAGGCCTCCCACACCACACAAAATGTAGATAAATGTGGAAGTTGATCCATTGTCACTGCTTTTGTCATCTTCCAACTGTGTAACAACCACGCCACTGACCTTCAAATGCTGCAGCTCACCATTTTCTGCATTGGTTGTGATGATGTTTTGCACGTCAGACGACTTTTGTTTAGAGGACGAAGCCACGTGAACATTGTATGATACGATGACACTTCCCTGCTCCAGTTTGAAAACTCTTACTGCGACGAAGTTGCTCAGTTGTTTCAGGAAAATATTTCTGAGGGCGCTCTCGATCTCGTAAGCCGTTTTCTGAAAACGTTCACTTCGTGGATTGGCCATTTCTTGATCATATTTGTAAAGGCCTATTTTCATGGAAACGCTGAACGTTTTCACACTAGATGGTCTTTTTGTCGTGATCCCGTCAGATTCAGGGATATGGATAGAATAAACGCTCGTGCTCGATATCCCGATGGAGGCTGGCGCTGCTGATATTGAAACTGGAGACTCCAAAAACTGAGCTAAATACAGCCTCTTTGCAGACGATGAGGCATTTGAACTGGTATTTGCTGGACCAATTCCACTTTTGTCGACCATCGATTCATTTGCTGTAGGAAATTAAATTTTGTTCATTAGAGTTTGTTTCTACATCTAAGGATATTGTCTTTGCTAAATCTGCCTAATAATCCAATCCCACCACACGGATACATCCATAAATCCGCTGGGTACCTATACCGGTCAATACCGGGAGGCTCTGCACGAAAAGCCTGCCTATTTCAAGCACCAAGCATCACGTTCTCAGGAGTTTCAATAAGCACCGACGGCAGCCGAAATGCGTCGGCTACTTTGCTCATAGAGGTCGACTATTTTTTTTTCTAGAAAGAAGAAGCAACTAGTTTGAATAACGTTGTGAACAAAAAATATATCGTAAAATAAGAATGATAACGTATCAAATGTGTTTTCATAAAGGCCCACTGGTTTACGTTATGCTTTGGTGATGTGAACGCTATATTTCAGTTATTATTCTATAAGTTTCTTTATAGTTTATGCAGAATTTGTTTATGTGGAAAAAGTACGTAATTTAGTTTGCATCATTTGTTCATTGCTTGTAGGAATTGATCGTGTGACTGATAAATTGAAAGCTACATTTTTTTGAATGAAAAACACGCTCTTTTGTCCTCAAGTTTAGTCGCTAAAACGCTGAAACTCGCATTTTAGGGCTTTGAAATCTGAAAATTTTCTGGGGTAGAACACGCCCAGACTCCCTCTCTCCCCCCTAGAAAAAGGGGACCAACGGCCCCTTGCTGATACAGTCGGTTACTCTATTCAAATCTGCTAGCTCCTTCAATTTTTACTGAAACCCCTGCGTTCTGTAAAAAGGCCCGAAAGGGCTAACATAGCTTCCTCTGCAACTCCTATTGTAAAGCTGATCATAACAACGTGGATTCCTTTTTTTGTTTTCATAAAAAAGCAATACACGTTAACGAATCTACTGATTTCAAACTTGTTCTTCGTCTAATAGTCTCTTTCAAGGGGTCTGCATAGTTATCGGTACTCTACAGGAATGAATTCGCAACGGTTTTGTTTTGACGAATAGTTTTCAAAACCACCAAAGCAAACATATGGCATTTTCAATGAGCATTCACACGACCTGTGACTCGATTCAAGGACAAGCTTCCCCATCAATAATTTAACCCAGATTGATAATCATTTACAGTTGTAATATTCAAGACTCCTAACAGATTCTAATAGAATGCAAAGTAGCCCAGTGGTGAGAATATTTTTTAGACGCTTGGTCATATTCATTACTGAAAAAAAAAGGACGGACTGTGTTCTGAAACGAACAAAAATTATATCTCTGTTAAAACTTTTCCACAAGGAACTATGTTTTCGTGCGAAAATAGATTGAAACACCTGTCAAAGACGTTATAGTCTTCTGTTTATTGTTTGGCGATTTTTTTGCTCAGTGTTAGTTCTTTCTCTTTCATTTCCACACTCATCCCTCGCGGTTTGTTAGGTATAATTTTTTCTCAACATACAGCATAACTATATCTAAGTTGCGACAAGTTCAATGCAATTCTACTTCTAACAATTGTTTCTGCTTTTGAATATACCTGCATAAACATTTGGAACTGGAACTGAATCAACAAAATGCCTACCGTTTCGGTCGTATCTGTGTGTTTTACACCTGGACATTTCAAAGACACAGGAAAAACTAACAAACACAAAGAACGCAAAGTTCATTGCAGTCACGGTTTCGTAAGTCGACAGAGTTTTCTTATTTTTTCCTCTAGATGGCAGACTAGGAGTACTTAAAATCTCATGCCAAATTTGTGCATTACCTGGCAAGAACTGGTGAATTAATTCTCTTTGTTTTCTTCTAATTGCTGTCCAGACTCTAGTGGCTTATACCGTCGTATTCTTTTGTGACTGGCAGGTTTTGAAACGTAGTATAGTTGTGCTTGATATTAAAATAAAACAAATGAAAATGTATTTTATTAAAATCTCCTAGAGGAACACAGATACCCTGCACTTTAGAAATAATTATAAAATTTAAAAAAAAAATTGCGTTGATGATATTGTATTTTTTCCGCTGCTAGGGTATTCAAAACGACGATGATAAAATAACATGGTCGTTGAAATTTCTCTTCGTATTCCTTGAATTATACTACTACATGAGAAATTTCTGCAATCTGATTGGCTTAGAGCAGTGGTATTTCAGCTTAATTTGAAATACCTACATGTGAAAATTACAAACCCTTTGCGGGTAGTAGTATAAACAAATAATAGCATGATTTGTACGTGATATTTGGCATGAATACTACTCGTGATATTTCAAAATTGTCTCAAATTTCACTCGCCTAATGGCTCGTGAAATTACGTATAACAATTTCGAAATATCACTCGTGGTATTTATGCCAAATATCACTACAAATCATGCTATTACCTATGCAAATCAGTTACGCATTAAAGGAGAAGGGAGAAGAAATATTGTAATCAATTGAAGCAGCAGTTCTATTTGGGGTAGCTACAGGTTGGAAATTTCTTAAGTGTTGTACGACTGAAAGTCAAAACACATTAACATTTAAAAGGATCTATAAATTTAAAAAAAATACGACCACAAAAAGACCATAACAAGTTAGTTGTCTGGAGGCTTCTTAGATAATAAAACCACATGATCATTCGCTTTAATTAGTAAAAGGAATTGACTGTGTTTATCTTTTTTCCCAGGGCTCATCGATTTTCTTGCCCAGGTGTTGGAACAAGATTGTCCACAAGTTATGCATCTAACAGTGGGGAGAGTGAGTGGGGATCTTTTGTTTAGTCCAAAATCGAGGACCGCATTGCCAAGGCGTGAAATTCTGAGTCGATTTAACTTCAGTCGCTGACTTATCGACATCTCCTCCTTCTTTCTGTATATCTTTCTTCTTTCCTTTTTCATATACCGTAAATCCTCTGTTAAGCCCTCTCTCTCTCAAATAAGCCCCTTTTCTATTAACCCCCCCGCCCCTCCCCTCATTATTTTTCTCTAATAAATGATAGGCTGTATTAATCAATCACGACAGTAAAACAACTTCTTGTGGACTGATCCGGGCTGGTTTATTTACTAACTGGAAGTTCGGATTTGATTCTGATTCTCTGCTGCATGACCTAAAACGTCTTGTACATGAGCTTGTAGTTCTTTACGGAGAACTGACACCATCGTCGTTTCTAAATTAACTAAGACCCCTCCTCAAATAAGCCCCCCGTCTATATTAACATTACGCTCCCCCTCTCAAATTAGCCTGAAATTCATCCGATTGCTTTGAGTAATTTTCTCCTCTCAACAACGTGACGTTACTGAGGGAGTAATAACGACTCGAAGTAATCGGATGAAATTCAGGCTACTCTCAAATGGGCTTGAAATAAATAAGCCTCTCCCGGGGAACGTAATAGAGAATTTAAGGTATATACATGGTTAATACAACTCCAAAAAAAAAAAATATTCCAAGGACTTTTTAAGGACAAATTTCAGTTTTCAAGGACTAAGATTTACTTAATAAATCGGCATCGGCATTCTTTAACCTCCTTTGATCACCCTTTGGCTAAAACACGTCATGACCGAGTCATTTACGACTTTTACTTCTGCGGCCATCCATGATCACATTATTTTGTACTACTTTTTGCAACAAAACTTTGCAAAATGACTGTGTATCACTTGAAATCACATCTAAGGAAAAGACATAGCATTTGAAGTAAAAAAAAAAGAAGTTGTTTATGCGCAAAAATTTTTTTACGTTACCGGTGAGTTTTTCAGGTTCTTACACTGAGGATGAGCCAAATTTTCCTCGGCAAAATAATCTAATATTAAAGAAAAAGGTGTCTGGCGTTGACAAGGTTGTGAATTTCAAGGCCTTTTCAAGACTTTGTAAAGAAATCAAGTACTTTTCAAGGACCTTCACCAAATTCAAGAACTTTTCAAGACGACCACTAAAATTCAAGACCTCTTCAAGACTGTACGAACCATGAAAACAGCTATTTCGAGAAAGGTTGTCGGAAAAAATGTGCACGCGACAATCCCGAAAGGAAATATGGGATATGATCAATACACTGTTCGTAACGACTATAGCTGTCGAACCTACTTTTGTTGCTTTCCATTAGCACTCGCGAACATATGTCCCTGGTCTCTCGTGCCATTCTTTCAATTTTCTTTGGAAAACAGGGCAGACAAAACCACCCACAATACCTTTCGGGATTGTCGCGTGCACTTTTTCCGACAACCTTTCTCGAAACAGCTGTATAGCCCTATACACAAGACATTGTCTGTCGGAGCGGAGGGGTGGGGAGAAACAGGTGCGTTATTATAAGAAATGAACGTTTTTATGAGTTTCCATTCAGATACAAAGACTTCTGGTTTTAAAACTGTTCAACAACCCTGTTGAATTACTGTTTAGACAGGTCTTACATCTCTTAAAAGCACTTATTATAAGACACTTTGAAAACACTCTTGCTTTTCTATTCAACAGCAGATAAGTGGGGGATGGAAGAATTTTAGTTGAATTTCTGACTGGCATGGTCAAAGACGTACAACATGTAAAATCTACAACAGTAGACTTGTGTAGAGCTTGCAAATGCATGCGTTTTTACAGCCAGAAAAGTTAGCATTTGCAAGCTAACTTGTGTAGTGTCACTTCTAACTTGTTCAGCACTAATGTAAAATGGCAAGAAGAGTGAGATATAACATGTAGCACAAAAAAACTTATTTCAAGAGGAAAAACTGTTCTAAATGATTACATTCAATGCAAGAACATTCTTGTTACCTTGATTTCAAAGGCAAAAAGTCAGTTCATGAAATACTTACACAAGGCACTGACAAGCAACTGCAGGAGGTATTAACTAAAAAACACTTAAATAGACTTCATAATAGAGATGTTACATGAGCAATCATTTAGATGGGCTTGATCTTGAAATGAAGCCCAATCAGAGAAAACACCATGCACTTGAGATCTTGAACTAAATAATAAAAACATCTCAAGCCATCAGGATCCCTGCAAAAAAAATTTAAAAAAGAAATTACCTTAGCACATTAAAAAGTAGCCTGCATTGAAGATGAAATTTACCCTAGTCTACTGATTACCATCTGCAAAGTAATACCCAGATTCTTTTCTAGACCTCAATGAGGAACCACGATTGCAAAGGTCATATATGGTTGATCTTTGTGTAAAGATGCTTCATTATTCTATGAACAACTCGCACTGGGTAGAAAACGTCTTGTAAACAATAACTGGAAGCATCCAGGATGAAAATGGAATGCTTGTCAGACCAAATTATGTTAAGCAAAAACATAAACCACAAAAAAGATTTTGCACTATAGTAGAGACTATGCATCCTTTCAGCCACGCTTTAAGCCAGACATTGAAAACTGGCTGTCCAGAAGACATGTTCTCACATAAAATTATCAGAGATTAAGTGAATTTGCCTTGTATTTCTTCCAAAACTGGGCATCCATAGGATGGCTGTTCACCCCTATGGCTAAAACCTTTCTTTCATTCCCAGCTGTTTCCTACAATGAGAATTTCAGTGGCCAAGCTTCCTCTAGGATTAATATAATATATGTTCCTTCACTGGGGGTGCAGAAGAAGAAATCTGTGCTCTTCTTCAGAACCATTATGAAAATTAATAATTGGCATTGCATCGCATCTGTGATGCAGGCTATTCATAATGAAAACAAATGTGGTGGGAGAGTACTCCTCATAATGGCCTATATGGGAGGGCTCCGCCCAAAAGGGGTCTCTTTTTCAAGCTTCAGGTATATGAAATGGTATTGGTTTCAATGGTTGAAGTATATAAAAGGGTAGGGAAGCAACGCTCATTGAAAAAAAGGACACAAGAAACTCACTTGGGTAAAAATTCAACCAAAAAGTTGCAAATTTGCACAAGTTCGAAACAACTGATATTTTTTAATGATAATTCCACTATGACTATCATGTGTCAAATCTTCAAAAGAAGATTCCCGCAATAGTCACTGAACAAGCAACAAGCAGTCGGTTGTTTTGGGGTGGATTTTGCAGCATGCACATAGCCATTGCATTTGTCCAATGGAATTTTTTATTTTTCTAAAGCCTAAAAATAGTTAAGGCTTCCAAAAACATGTTGTCTCAGCAAAAAACTGTAATCACATGCCGTCTCTTGATATCCATTTTTTCCTCTTGAATTGGATCCATGAAAAAAGTGTGCATTCGGTGCAAAGAAAAAAAAACACACAGAAACAACAACAATCAATGAACAGTTGCAGATAATTAAATAACATGACTTACTTGCACTGATTGACATCAATAAGAGAGCCAATCTTAGAAGTTGTGAATGAAATGTGCTGTTCACCCATGACAATTTCCAGTTCCTGTAAATTCCAAAGTTTTCTTCAATCAATACAGTATTTACTGGTGTATAGTACACACTTCTTTACCAAAACTTGTATCAAAATTCAAGGTGTGAGATCCTTGGTTTCTTGAGGCATATTTTTTTTGATTCCCCTCTCCTACCCAATTTAGGGTTAATTTTTTTACTCTCCATAATCTTCCCCAGAGATAGAATTAAAGATGGCTTCCATGGCATTATCACTGTAAACAAGCAGCTTTTGTTCACAAAAAAATATGCCTGCAATGCAGGCTATGATGTTTTAAGAGTGTTTTTTAATACAGGGGAAATAAACAGGGGAATCCCTCCCTACAAGAAAACAAATTGCAACAAAAAAAATTTAGTAGCCAAACCTGTTTTGAGGAAAACTTTCGGTCATTTGGACCTGAGATAGAATTGTAATAAAGAAATATTTTTAACTAATTGACACTTACTTGTCTACCAACTCTGTCAGGTTGTGGCCAAAGTTTGTCATCTTCTTGAAGAATCTACAGACATTAATGAAAATACAGTAATCTACAATACAAAGCAAACTGACATGAGGTGGCCATGTTTACAGTGTTGATTTCTAGTTCTGGATAGTAATTTATTACGGGAAGTAGGAGGTACTCTCCTTTGCAAGATATAAAGGGAAATTAAAAACATAAAGGGTAAGGTTTTAAGAGATTCTGATCTCAAACAGCCCTTAATGCCAACCATTAGGCTTAAGCCGGGTTAAGATATTTCATGGTTGTGTTTCCCTCCCTATCTTGAAACAAAAAAGACAAGTATCCTTTCCCGAGTCTTTGTATTTCTTTGCTCATAGCCAGGAAATAGATGGAGGGGGGTGGGGTGGGGGGGGGGGGGTGTTGGGGGATACCCTCCATCCATTAAGGTCTAATTTAAGCAGGAAAGTAATCCACATTGTTTTTTTACTTATAACACATTGTACTTATTAAAGGGGCTGTGTCACGGCAGTCCAGTTCATTGTGTTCAATTTTGCCAATTACTCACCCTTAATTGCTATGGAACTTAAAGTAAGCGAAGAAATTACATGCAAATCACAAAATCAGAGATCCGAGACAAACAAATATGTCTCCTAGTTCTCCCGAGCATTATTTTTGAAGTTTCAAACAGCAGAGATCAACTTTGAAAAACTGTTAGGCTGAACAGTTTTCAAAAACCTTAATTTTAATCCGTTACAATCTTCTTCAGTTTTGCCCATCCGTGGCATCTGCTGTTTCTATTATGTTATTTTAACCTTCTTTAATGTTTTAAGTGGTTATTTGTATGTTCTCTTGATTGACTGATTGATTCTCTGGATTGACTGAATTTCGTGACACAGCTCCTTTAAGGTGATTTCTTTATAATTGAAGACACTTTCCTTTGATTTATTTCATGAGTATCCTTTTGCTTTGTTAAAAAGTTATTTCTCCAAAGCTTAAAGTACACTGTTGTGGAATTCAAGATTTATATTATTATTATTATTATTATTATTATTATTATTATCATCATCATCGTTTTCGCTGTCATTATCACTATTGTCATTATTATTATTATTTACAAACCTCACTGTCTTCTATGATTCTTTTAAGTTCATCCATGACAGCCTTGTGTACAAATGACTGTTTAAAAAAAAATATTTGCTGTAGAAAAAATCTCATAAGAGTAATCCTGGGAGCCCCAGTATTAACTTATTGGGAATTCACAGGCAAGGTCTTTGCAAACAAAGTTTACATGAAGAATGGGACAACGCAGGACAGTTATTCTTACAGAAGCATCTTATGCCCAGTTCAAACATTGTACTCCCCATGTCAGAGCTCTCAAGTTGATTTGTTGGGAAAGAGTGAGATTTGCAACGGTGCAGCCGTTTCTCGTGACACTGCAGGCATCACCCCACTAGGGGGTTCTGGGGGTATGCTCCCCCAGAAAATTTTGAAAAATGCAAGTAGCTAAGACATGTTTTCCTTCATTCTGAGCAGAAATGTCATGCTTTAAAAGTCGGACTCCGACTCTGAACTGGAATCCGCCATTATGTGTGGATGCTCACATGTTACCGGGTCAGCATATGTGAACATGTGCAATAGTCATGAAAGCCACTGGCCACAGAAACCAAACAAGGACTTAAATTATATCATAAAATATAGTTTATTATAAAGGAACTTCACTAAAGGAGCAAGGAATCTCAAATGCGTGAGAAATAATACTTTCAGCGTGAGAGCGTAAGACTGAATTTGTTTGCGTGAGACTTCAGAGCTCTGTCATGTACCAAACCTAATCCCTACAATTAAGTATATGACAAGATTGACGTTTGAATCAGTTAAGTCCAACACATCTAATTTGGGTTGACTCATGAATTAAGTTTGAGTGGCCCACATGGGAATTTTGACTGTGGAGCAACTTCAATTCAAACGTCAAACTTGTCATGTGTTGAATCAAATGCATCAATTGCCTTAATTTATTTTGGCTGGTTAGCATTGTACACCATAATTGTACATCATGAAAATGAATTAAGTTCGACTAGTTGAGTTAGACTTCTGAATCAACTGTCAGACTTACATCCCTTGGGTCAACCAAATAGGTATTATCTTCGGCACATGAAAAGTTTGAGGTTTCAACTGGGCCTTAACTCACTGCTTCTGATCTCTTCTGGCTAATCAGAAAATCTCCCTGACCACAGAATATCCCGGCCAGGACAAGACTAAAAAAGTAAGCTTACAGTACATTTACTGCTCAAAACATTTTAAGGAGTCAAGAGGGAATAAACATCACTGATTTTTTTCTCTCTAGAAAAATCAGATTTTGACATGAAATTCGCCACATTGGAGCGTATTGATTTCGCCAATTTGCCCATGTATTATTTCAGATTTCGTTCTTAAAAGCGCGAGTTCCCTAAAACAAGCCAACGAGCAAGAAAACGTCCAGAATCTGAAACAAAAGGCTACACAGTCTTCTAACTCGAGAGGAGCTTGGGTAAGCTAAAGAATTCGCAAATGCAGCACCACATTGCTATGTGTTACTGCGATTATCACGTGAAATATGGAGGTGTTGAAGTACTTTTTCAAGTTCTCTTAGCTTACATGTAACTTTAATTTCTTTAACGCTCTGCAGAATTGAATATGTCAAGTCTTCTGCTTAATGTGCTAATCGTTAAACTTGTGAGTCACGTACGGTATTTCCTAACAAATGACGTCGCTACGGGTTAACCGAAGTTATGTTATTGCAGTTACAACTAAGAATTAAACGTGTGAAGTTACGTAAATGGCATATACCAGCTCTTACCTCTTTTCGAATCATGACATCGTTCTTGTAGTTCGAATTGTTAGCATACCGAAGTTTGCCTGAAGACGAGAAAATAAGCCATGTGACTATTCTAAAAGCATTTAATTCCTTGCATGAAAGACTGATCAAGCTTACCATCCGGTCGAAATTCGAATTCCAGAAACTCGTGGCCAAATTTTCCTTTATGACCAACGTAGTAGCGAAGATAAAATTCCGCCATGTTGAAAAGAAGCGCGTGGGTGAGCCGAGAGTCTTTGCTTTCAGCGGATATAGGCAAACTGGTCTCCAGGCTTCTCGTTCTTTACGCAAGTTTACCAACACGGTTCACGGTATCACAATCTTTTAGCACTGAAAAGTTGAAAATTTCCTTTTCTGTTTCATGCGGAGCGAGGGAAAAAAACTCTGGTACCATATTGCTCCCCTTCCCTTATTGAAGCGTGAAAAAAAGCCAAAAACCCCTTGCAATGTAGCACAACATAGAAAATGCATTTTACAAGACCCAAAGTACAATGAACTCTCTTGGGAATAAGCAAGAGAATACAGTTGAATCCCGCCGGCCACCCGCAGTAATACGGTCACTTTTTTTCGGCCCGGCAAAACGGCCATACGTCATTTCCTTATAAAAAAAAAAAAACCTCGTTAATGCGGTCACCCAGGCCATTACCACGACAAACGGCCACATTTTAAAATCCCAAACAGTAGAATCTCTTATAATTTCACCCCGTGAATACGGCCACATGCTCGAAATAAAGTGCCTGTGACATGTCAGTTTTATTGAACTAGTAGTCTGAGCCCGTTCTTGTCCTTAGACAGTACACATCATTAAAGTGCACTTGTTGCGATTTTGGATCATTTTATAGCCGAATTTTAAAAGTGCTTCATGATGTACTGAAGGGAAATCGTAAGTAGTTTTTTTCAATTACTGTACGCGATATCTGCATTCCGGTTGATTAATAATGAAAACAGTTGTTCAGGAATTGCGAATGCGATGTACGGTGTACGGCCCTCAAGTCATAAAATTTGAGCCTGCCCCGATAATACGGCTAACCCATTAATACGGCCAACCCAGTATTTTGACCCATTGGTGACCGTATTATCGGGGTTCCACTCCACTTCAACTGTAATCTTCTAAATAACAAAAAATACGCAAAACAAAAATGGGAACAATAATCCTACAAGTATTTCATAGAAGGTCATTTCAGGTTCGCACTGTGTTCGTTCAGATAGAATCAGGAGCACCCAACGAGAATATAGTTCAAAACCACTTAAACATAGCATTGTTGAACTTATTTTGGTATTTAAACGGTAGATATAGGCCTATTTTTATCCCCTAAAAATTTTCCATCTGTTTCCTAGCTGAAAGTATAGTGATATGAAAATTATCGGGATCAAAACTTACCTTTTCAAAAATTTCAGCCAGAAAAAAGGCTCCCAAAAATTCATGGTGACCTTTTTAGGGTAAAAGTCCGTTAAAAATGGGTAATCATACCATTTTCTAGACGTTCGAAAATCCTAGGAGAGCCAGGCAAGCGAGAAATTTTACAAAAAATGTTTCGAAAATTCTAGATCTCAAACCCGTCTTCCGAACAGGTATTTTCCGAAAATTGACGTTGAGTGCCCCTGATAGAATGTTTTATCTTTTTCTTTTCAACTTCTAAATATGCTGTCATCAGATAAATTTCACCTGAGTCAAAACTCGTTGCTTTATGGCGTGCAGGCTTCTACATTCATTTCTCGCGCAATTTATTAAACGGCCGGCGCTTTGTGTGTTGTCACAGATTGTTTAAATCTGGCTCGGCATTCAATTTTTTAAAAATTTGAATACCACTTAAATTACAGTCAATTTTAATCCGTTAATCGTGACTTAATTAACTCACTTGTCCACTTCATTACATCTTTATGAAGTACCCTTCACCATTAATGCTTTCTGTCAGATGCCTTGTTCGAGCTAGCGAATTACTTTATATTAAATATCTTGCCATTGTTCGAAGATCTCTGAAACCTCCGCTGTTGTTATTTTTAAAAAGTTTTCCGCCTTTCGCAGCTGCGTGTCTGATCCTTGCCGTTATAAATAAACTAAATTTAAAAAGCAACGGTTTTAGCCCGAGGCGATTGGAGAGGTCAGCGATATAATCCTGACAACCATGACCCTAGGAAACTTAAGACTGGTCTGAAGTGATATTATCATTGTTCATTGTTATTTGATAATTATTTCTCCAAGAAAAAACCGATTAGTTAAAAAGTCTTTAAGCCATGACTCCAAGTCATTACATAACTGACAGTTTCCTTCTGGAATTTTGTGACTGAAACAAATTTTTTTTATCTAAGCATCCAATTGTTTTTTATTTATGCAACTATTTTTAGCTTTTGCCAATGCTATTTAAGCCATTTATAAAGGAACTCTTTGGCTAATATATGACGATTTCTTGGAAGAATGAAAACAATGCTGAAAGCAGTTAGCATTTTTCTAAAACAAATCGTTTGAAACTCAGTAATCGTAAACACTAATGGAAATTGATTTTTATCATGTAAAAGTTCAAAGAGCATACTATCAGAAGCGAGTTTTGATAAATTTTGCTGAGGGCTGGAGTGTCCTGTGTTTTTGGTTGCTAAGGAAACAACGAATTTAGGCTTTATCATTGGATAATAGTTATTTAAAGTTTGACACCTTTAAACAATTGTTTTTGATACCAATATAAAAAGACCATCGCACGAGGCTCAATTAGAAGTATTTTTCCTTTGAGCAGGAAAGTGCATCTGACTTTGGAGTTCATACACTCGAAGACGCTAGTTACGATTGGTTTTAGACACCTTTACTGCCCTATCAGCATTTCCGGCTGTCAATAAGTCTACGGCATTGATAAGTATCAATTTCAGGGAGTTATAAGCCCGTTACAGCGATTCAAATTTTCATTTTACCGCCAACATGAACACTGCAAACCTCGAAGTCTTCTCTTTGATGATCTTCGCTCTTACGAGCTTTCAGCTTTGTTCCTGTGTCCCAGGTAAAGACTTTTACTCCAGTTAAAAGTTAATGCTAGATTTGGTGACTTTTCACATTATTTTGTTTTACGCTAGCGTTTGTTTTATCCTTGTGCAGGGAAAACTCAGAGATCAGAGCCAAGAGATGAAAACTCACAGAGCTCACTGCAGAGGTGGCTAACAGAGGTAATACCTTCTTAATATTTTATCTAGCGGGCTTTGATAAACTTAAGTAAAAAAATATGTTTAGCGCCTCTGATAACGGACAACCCATTCCTTTATTTAAAGTCAATTTTGTCTTACAATAATGCTTGCTGGAGCAGAAATTTTTTCATTACGGTACATTTCAAAAGTGTATGAAGAAAATAACCCCGTTTGGATATACTTTGTGCCTCAACGGTAGAAATTCGTTATTTGTTGTCAGAAGCAGTTTGAAAATTAACAGTTATGCATATCCAAAGTAATCTGAAATACAAGCACTGCCCGGCGTGCCAATATTAATATTGCAGAGCTTTTGTTTTGAGAGTCTGACAAGCGTGGGGACGCGATCTGTGTATTTGTTTAGCATTTTTGTGACTGTCCATGCATCGCAAATAGAACTGAAGGACGTTAGAATGTGGCGCAAAAATTTAAATTAAAAATTGCGCCAGAACGATAACTTGAGAATATCGTTTTCATTCCATCGCCCTGTCATCACTTTGCAAAAAATAGCCTCCTACCCTTTGTTGTGAAAGAAAACATTCCCTATGGGAATAAACAATGCACTGGGAATCTAGAAAAACATGCCACGCGGTATGAATAATTATTATGATTTAACTTTAGAATTCAACGGAGCATGTAGCCAAATACCAGTTTTTTACGTCTTGTTAATCACAGCTAATTGATAATTCATAAAGAAGGAAAAATTCATGTTAAGTGTGGGTCAATGTGCAATTCTATCTACACTACTGTCTCAATAGATTTTTGTCACCTATCTTTTTTCTTGAACGTCCATTAGCGCCAGTCGGAAAGCAAGAAAAATATTTTCACGTCATTAAGAAAACATTTTTAAGATTCAAAAAACACGAAGAGCTAATGAATTAATTTTAGTTCATATGTTTAAATTTTAACGTGTTTGGCAAAGTTTTACTTTCAAGATCACGCTATTTTTTTTTTTTTTTTTACACTCGTCTAGTTTGAAATGTTAAGAAGCTAAGCACTCATAAACGGCGCATTGAAGAGTTTTAACTGGGCGGCTGGAAAATGAAAAAAAAAATCTATCTGTTTCGTTGCTCAGGGCAATGTAAGGGACGCTAAAAAATCGAAAGCACTAGATAAGGTATTCGAACTATTTCTTAACGTCCCTTATGTAAAGCCACGGACACTTAACTTCAAAATGTCAAGTGTAGTCAATTGCACATCGGCCAAAATGATGAATATAGAAGAGCTGCTAAACTGTTCCTAAGCAAAGTATTTTACCTTTTTAGTACATTTTTTGATTTTTACACGCTGAATCTCAATGACGTACGCGGAAATGTAAAAGAAGGAGAAAAAAAGAACTGGACTCAAAAATTGCCTGCAGCTATGACATAGTTATCTTCTTTGTTTAGGTTGCCGCCGACACGCAGAGAACAAAAACAAATTTAAGACATAAAATTCAAATTCAAGAAAGTTTTTTTACGTTTCAACGGACTCTGCCGTCGTTGAATAATGCAACACGCAGTCAACATATGCGCGCGGCAGTTACTTATATACATAACGGGACTGGAATCTTGTCTGTCAATAAAAAAGAGGAAGAAGAATCCGTAGATGATTTCCAACTGTTTGTTTTAAGTGTCTTTGTACCAAAGAGAGCAATAATTTGATCGTAACTGAAGTAGCAATGTAAATATTAAAGCATGTAGTAACAGAAAAGTTATTTGCCAGCGAAGGAGGAAAACACGACACTCGAGAACCCGAAGGGAACGCTACATGCGAGAGTCCTCGCACGCGCGATCTCACCTCTCCCTTTGGAATGATGACTGGGAGGTCAGAAGCAGTTTATGCCGTCCCAACCTTATTCCCTTGAGGAACATGTTTGTCTGTTTCCAGGCTATCCATTTGGGAGAGCGAAACGGTTTGCGCTCGTTCTCTAGTAGACAACGCCTATTTTGTAAGCGTTCAAAACCTGAAATGTATAGTTCGCCTGCGTGGGAGGCAAGAGACGGAAACATAAACGGACTCGTCA
Organism: Porites divaricata; assembly: GCA_038088405.1. NCBI lineage: Eukaryota > Metazoa > Cnidaria > Anthozoa > Scleractinia > Poritidae > Porites > Porites divaricata. The sequence goes on from JBBMOI010000002.1 coordinate 5,537,947, forward strand.
GGAAATAGCCCTTGAAATCTTAGCCTGCAATACATTAATTAAGGCGAGCGAAGGCAAGCGTGAAGGGCGACAAAAAAAACCTGTTCTGCGGGCTATAAAATCTTGCCATAACGTTTGAGCTGTGGATGACATGAAATACAACGGTAGAATGTTTATGGGCATAATGGTTTGGGTAGCTTCGACCTTGATCAGTCATACTGCGTCACAATTTGCAAATGGCAGACTATCCAGTCAACCCGTTGTTACGTCTAGGCCGGTTGGATTTCCATTTGGTTATCTCAGCTTCTCAACTTTGAACAATGGGCATAATGTTAGTGTTACATTATTTTTGCGTCAAAGTTATTACATTTAATGATTTTGCGTTACTGTTACATTTTGTGGCGTAACAAACGGCGTGTGTTAGATCATTTATACCTTGCGGGTACCTCCTCAGTGAAAGAGGGACACGTAACATAGTATATGCGTCCACTTTCATACCTGCTGATCTGAGCAGTCTCGATCTCATTTGTCTCTCATTTTACTAATGTCGTGTAACTTGCCAGCAGAGACCCTTCGATCTTCCCGACTTATCCGAACAATCAAATTCAAGGACCGCCTCTGTTAGGCTACTTGGCTAGCCGGCGTTTATTTTATGTGAGAAAAGAGTTGACCCCTTTGCCCGAGCCACCACCGTTTGCACATGCCCTGGTTGTCTAAAAACAGCACCGGCGCATGCTCTGATTGTCTCACCTTCACCGAGTCTACCTGCGGCAACTTTTCTCCATATAAACTGGGTCTTAGCAAGCGAGAGGTGAATTGCGGTAAAGAAGTACAAAGAAAAAATTTGAATTTACTGCCTTGCTCCTCGGTGGCGCGAAACATGCCCAGTTGACTCATAATACTTTTGAAAAGGCTAAAAACCCATGTTCCCTTGTTTTCCGCAGCCGTCTCTTGAAGAAGCAGATAAAAGAATGGATGTGCCTCAAACGAAAGTTCTTCAGAAAAGGATTTTCATGGGTGAGGATAGAGGGGATAGCAGATACAACGGCTTCGATCCTGTGAAATCTGGGCACGAGGCTGCACCTGATAGATCCATACAGGAAAGAAAGAAGCAGTTTGGTGAAAGGTTTGAGGCGCCTAATGAATTCAAAAACGACGTACCGTATGTACGCCAGGCCCAAATTCTTCAGAAAAGGATTTTTATGGGTACGGATCAAGGACGCGATGTTCCGGAGAGCAGATACACGAGCAAGGTTTTCACAGGAAAAGAACCCCAAAAAGATGACCCTGAGAGTATTCCGCACGAGAGCGATCTTGAGAAGTTACTTTCTTTGAGGGCTCGTGCGAGGTCTCTACATACGAGCATTGACAACTACATTGAAGATTACCGAAACAAAGACAGGCTGCATGACAAAAAATGGGAGAAAATTCCCCAGCGATTGCGAGCCTGATTACCAGATTGGCAGCCGATTAAAAAGAAACTTTTTTCAGCTCAGAAATAAGCATAATCAGTAGGCAGCTTAAACTTCGATTTATTTAAATGCACATCATAAAAGTTTTTGCACTTTAATGTAAGGCTCCACCGTGGAGCCTGATCGATTTAATTATATTCTGATTCCAGAAAACCACCTGGAGTTTATCTTGGGTTTTCTGGGATATAACATCGAATTCTGAATGAGAGGTCAGCGAGACAGGACGGTGATTCATCAAACAAGCGTGAGTGAACAGCCGACATTCCGCGGCGCCACCCCCTTTTTTTTGCCCCGCAAAATGTTGCTGAAATGTCAAACCAGAGGTCACGCTGCGAAATATCGGCCCTTTTCTCAGGCTATTATTAAACCTGATAATTAGATACTATGCAATTCGCTTTTCTACGGTTGTAAGCAATTTTAGCTTTCTTAGTCAGTGTTTTGCCTGTTTTGCAGTGGACGTAGCAGGAGCACCCAACAGCTGTTTTCTTTAAAATATCTGTTCGAAGAAGCATATATTGCTTCAAATTTTCTATTACTCAAGGACGGCTAAAAATTTCTTGATGACCATTCTATTCATGCACAGTTTTCGAAGCTCATCTAATAAATTCCCTACGTTTTTCAAAAGTTTAATTTTTCACATTTCACTCCCCAGGTTATGCTACTTTTCTTAGGAAAAGGGAAACTTAAAATTTTCGGATTAAAAAATGTGATGGAGAGAGGAATCAGAAAAATTCTTATTTTCGTAATACGTTAAATTGCATTTAAAATTCTCGGGAAAATAATACTGAAGCTCTTGAAATTTCGAAAAGACTCAAGTTGTCCTAGGATGACCGAACAGATACAAATTTTATAGCGCCGCTAAGAATGCATTTCTGGAGATCTAAAAGTACTGTGGATAGTCTTAATAAGTGTTTTCAATTAATTTAGGAGGAAACAGTCGTTGGGTGCTCCTAACGTAGTCGATTTCAGATAGTTAATTAGGACTCGAAACAAATGCTCGCATCTGGTTATGTTAAGGAATTGAAAAAACGCACCGCTTTCTTTTGAAAAACATGCTGTAGCGGAGTTTCTACTAGCCACGGTCATTTAAAAATACAGTATTTAATATTAAAACAATTATCTAAGAATCTTTAGAAATGTGAATAATCTTTAGTGACGGGACATGTAAAGCACACTACGCGAGAACTAGTAAAAGAAAGTTTGTTTTAAAAGTGTTATGTTTCACCTCTTATATTGGTCGCTCCACTGTATTCTTTTTGAAATTCTTTAAAACGCATCACAGCTGATCCAAGCGTATTGCATTTCTACACCTGATCATTGCATTTTCTGTTTTGATTAGTTTTATTGCTCACTACTAACTAGTTCAAGTCAGGGTTCAAGTTTAAACAAAAGTCCTTACCCGCGAAATGGCATGCAGTTACAATAACTTTGAAGAGCACGTCAATACTCGGATAAACGTACGTGCAACAGTGTTAAAAAACTTGCCGTGTAGGCGTAAATATTGTTATTAACGGTTTGAAGGTGTTTACATGATACTGGCGCGACTTCGTACCGGCCCGCGTACGTGTTCACTCCGGTTTCATCTTGTGGCCCTTTTTTCGTTTACATGATACCACCACAAAAGTTGTCATGTCGGTGCGATTCACACAGGAACGAGAATTTCGTAAGTTCCGGTACGAAATAGTTGTTCCTAAATCATACCGTCCAAAAGGACGGAGTATACTAGGAACGACGTTCCGCTTTCGTAGCCTTCGTAGCAAGGGTTTCCGTTAGGTTTCGGAGCAAAGAAAGACCGAGGAAGGGGATTTTAAGGTTTTGACCGAGCGAGAAATGAAACGAGAGCCATTTGTCGCGCGGTCTTTGACTCTCGTTCCTCGTTCTTTGCTCCTAAACCGCACAGAAACGCTTGCTACGCAGGCTACCGCTTTCGCGGCCGGCCGACTTCGGAAATTCTCGAAAAGTCGAACCTCCCTGTGCGATCACCTCTCGTAAGCGACCAGCTTCCATAAACGACCGCCAATGCAAGACACCAAAACTTTCCCAGTCAAAGCCTTACAGTTGGAACCTCTAGTGAACAACCACATCATCTAAGCGACCGCGATTACTTTTTGGGCCGGCCTGACAGTTAATGATTTTCCATTGTTTTTAACCTCTTGTAAGCGGCCACTTGACGCATTCTGTGATCTCTATGATCGCTGTCTGAAATATTGCATTCCATAAAGTAGATGTGCCTGGACCCCTTGTCGGAAGAGACCCCCTGTGGTTTGATTCTTGTATCTCAGACTTTGCATTTTGGGTGGTCGCTTACGGGAGGTTTGACTGTAATCACAATGAGAATTAAAGAAATATTAAAAATACTCTGTTTTTTAGTAGTGTGCTAGTTTAACAAAAACGAGTAGTGTAATTACTCCCCTTTTCACAAACATGCGAATTCTGAAGTTCAAAAGCCAAGTGACGATTGCGCTTTTCGCTGCCGTCAATCATCTTAACGGACCTCTTACTTAGGGGGTGTTTACATGAGAAAACTCGCACCGGCACGAGTTTCATACCGACATGACTTTTTGATTTCGTATCGCGTTTACATGATGACGGGTTATTTCACATATGATCTCGTTATTTGAAGGTACACTTCATGTTGATAAAATGCACGTATGATTCAAAATCGCGAACATTAGACCGATTTCACACCGAAACGGGTGGTCGTTTCGTGTTTACATGATACCGTTGCGAGATTTCGTACTGGAGTGAAATTCTCGCCCCGGTGCGACAACTGAAGTGAACTCACGCCGGGGCGACTCGCGCCGGCATGACTTTTTGTGGTGGTATCATGTAAACAAATGTAGAGCCATGAGAGGGAACCGGAGTGAACTCGTCGCGGCGCGAAAGTCGCCCCGGTGTCATGTAAACACCCCCTTAGGAAACAAAACTTTAAAAAGGTCATGGTTTCTGATTTGTGATTGGTGGATTTCGATCCGTTTTGTGTGTTTCTGTGTTTCAAGGTTTGTTGCTTGTGATCGTAATTATGATTGACGGCAACGAAAAACGCAATTACAGGACCCATATTGATAGCAGTTTTTATAACTGAAATGGTCATCCTGTTTAAACATGTTATTATTATTATTATTATTATTAATTGTGAAGGCGGCTTTTGAACTTCAGAGTTCGCATGTTTGTGAAAAGCGCAGTAACAAGTAAAGTTATCAGAGAAAAGACTGGAAAGGACCTTGTTGAAAGCTGGATTAAAGAAACCTTGGGTTAGAGCGAAATTTGAATACCAGAATTTGATGGTTGGACTTTTAAATAGAATAGTCAGATAAAATTATCCAAGTAAATACTTTTGAACAAAAGAAATAGACACCTGGATTAAAATTTAACCTCGGGTTAAAGCTTATCGGCCTTGGAACAACTGAGTCCAGATCAGTCAACCACCAGGCCTAACGCTAACACCAAACGGCGCGCAAAACTTTTTCACATCACTGTTGTGCAATAATACTTGCGGGAATGTTTCTTAAAGTGTTATGACAGACACGCTGGTGTTGGCACTTGCAAAAGAACTGAAGCGAATTTCTTGAAAATGACAAAGGAAGCGAAGCGTGGCTGATGGGAAAGGTCATAGGGCGCGCAGGTCAACTGGAGCGCCTTCACCACTCTCACAAAAACTTTCTAAAGCCAGGAAAGCATATCATCATATATCTTTATAAACACTAAAAAAATAAATCAGGAATTCAGATCTGGGAAATTTAGTGCCACGAGATTTCTTTTCCTTTCAGTCTGGAGATCTCGTCAAATGTTAACAATTTCGCTGAATACAAGCTGTCAACTTCAGTCTCACACGAGAATCAAAAACAAAAACAATTTATTTTCATACAGTTTTAGCAAAAAGTAGTAGCAAGAAAATTCAGCAAGAAATGCGAAAACAAAATTTAAAAAAGATGACATGGCGAACAAAAAAGTGCATCAGGCAAAGTAATTTAGCCCGTCACTTCTATACCAGTAGGGACCTTAAGATCCGACGACGGCGACGGAAACAGGAACGCCGCAAAAACAATAGGTTTAATTAGCAAAACAACAATTTTGCACGTGCATCATGCTTTTTTGTACATTTCTTTGCCGTCACTGCACGACTACGACGTGAAAATGCCTAATTTCACGATGTACAGAGGAAGTACTACACAAGCGACGACGAAATTTCCTCTCTCTTTCTGAACTTGAATGTGGTTCTTAGGAATTCAAATTTTGGAGGCTTCGCCTAAATTTGACCAAGTTAGTGACTTGGAGTAATTGCGATGAAGATTGAAAGAACGCGAATCCACTTTTTCAGCGACGTTTTCTCTGCCGTCGCCGTCCTCGGATCTTAAGATGATAAGTAAACTACAGTCGAACCTCTTGGTACCAACACCTCTCTTACACGGACACCCCTCTATTACAGTTTCCATTGTCCCGACAAAATTCTCATATATTTTCTTTTAAAAAACCTCTATAATACGGACTCTCTCTAATACGTACAACGGACACTAAATCTCGACCCCAGAGAATAACTTCATACAAACTTAACCTCTTTATTACGGACACTGCGGTGATCAGGTGAATCCCGAATCCCGATCAGGCGAATCTGCACAGGGTGAATCCCGTCTGGCTGATGAGCTATGCAAGGTGATTTCAAAAGCCCAGTCGCTGTATATCAAACAACGATTTGCGAAAGGTGTGCAGAGGAATATAACCAACTTTTTAGAGGCTTGAATTACTACAGATAGCATAAAGATGACAAAGATCTTTTCTATTACATTTTGTTCTCCAGTTGCTGTTTACTGCACTTGCAAAATAGCGAAAGACGCTTTCAGAATTGTGCTTTACGTTACAACTTTTTACTTGCAGCATTGCGCTGTTTCGTTTTAAACAGTGATTGTTCTTACTTTGTAGCTGAGATGTTCAATGCCTTATGCTACTGAAAGAAAGTGTCTTTGTACCGTGAATTAATAACTTTAAAAGCAGTTTAAAGACGAGTGTTAGCCTGGTTTAAGCTACTGAACACTTAAAACTGTAAGTGGAGTCATAAAAGTGTCGTCGTACGGAAACTTTGAGAGGTTCGAAAACATATTCCAGAAAAACGTACCGGAATGTTTGTCACGATCTGTTGAATTTTTCTTTCTAAAATCATCTTTAATAACCATGTTTTGAAACAAATCTGGTCTTAGTTTGTATTTCCTCGAATTATTAAAGTGTAATGACTTTTTATTGGTTTCATTTGCAAACATGATAAAAAATGCAACATCTAGGCTAAACGGTATTACGCGGACATAGTAGTACTGCAGAATATTGAAAACAATCCATTCTTAACTGCAGAAGAATATCACAATATCACAATATCCTGACATACCTTTTCAAGAAAACCTTTATATATTTTCACACAGCGTTTCCCCCGAGTCTTTATTTGACTTATCCGAATTTCAGATTACAAACACTTCGGAGGTCAACTGAATAGTAAAGGTGACCGAAACTGAAAAAATTGCGTGTTGAATATGCGGTGGATTATATTTGCTGAGGGATATTTATACTCCGAGAAGCGGAACTGACATAGTTTCTTCTATCAAGAAAATGCAGATATTATGCATGCGGTAATTTAAGAAAGCTTCATAGGAGATCATGTCTTTGTCGACTAGAATACAGGTACCGGCCAGAGGGACCTGTTCGTGTTGCGCTGTATCTTCTTGCTAGCTGGTAGAGTTTATTTCAAGGAAGCTTTAACAAGCTTAGCAAGGAAGCATTGTCAGTACAAGCAACATGGGATTTTTGAAACGAAGATGATTACGTTTTGTAACAATGACAATGTTTTCTGTTCGACTTCAAAGACTGGCGTTGTATTCGCTATTGGTTCTTACAGTAATTTTAACTTACCAGATTTATAGCCATAGCGAAAAGCTGGTAAAACGGCAACAAACACGGTCGAATGAAGCGATGAGATTAAACCATGTGGAATTGTTGGCGAAGAAAGACGAAACGGCAAGAAGAGAATCTTTAGAGCAAATGAAGAAACGGGAGGTCGACATGGAACGGCCAAGTCTGCTCTTAAAGAAAGAAGTCAAGAGATTAAAATCGCGCATGAATCAAAAGGACGAACTGATCCAGCGGTTAACTGCTCAATTACAAAAAGAGAAATCACAGGCGGAGAAATTTAAAAAGGAAGTTGGACACTTAAAGATTCAAAACGCGGAACTATTGACCGAAGTGGAAAGCAAAGCTCTGGCAGAAAACAGCGGAAGAAGTGAGAAAAACTCAGAACTCGTGAAAGATCAATCAAGCTCGAACAGCAAATCCCTAGCGAGTGTGCGCGATATTCAAGTGTCGGAATTCGTTCAGTTTCAAAGTTTCGCTAAAACGCACGTCTTTGAGTACGCGTCGCTTGTGAGACCAAAGGAGTATATTTTTCACGGCAGACAAAAAAAGGGGGGAGTGAAGTCAAACAGGAAACATTTCATAGAAGCTCAGGACATCGCAATTAACTTTATAAACACAAACACGTCCTACCATGTAAGTCGCGACAACGTCGTAGATGGAGTTTACAGAATCGACATTAACGCGGGAATTGATTATGAACTCTACTTCAAAGACTCGAAATCAAATAAATACATATCAGTACGTCTGATTCGTCCACTGGGACGTTTTCAGCCAGTTGCAATCCCAAATGATAGCAGGAATCCCAAGGAACTTATCAACCTGATTCTGCCATTGTCTGGCAGACTCGAGAGATTTCAGCAGTTTATAGACACATTCGTGGAGGTGTGCATAAAACGCGACAAGTATGTTTTCCTTACGGTAGTTCTGTACGGCGCTTCAGACTTCAAGAAAGTAAAATCTACTCTAAAAGACCTCGAGACGACGTACGGTTTTAAAAAATATCAGCTAATAATGCGAGATAAGCCTTTTTCCCGTGGTAGGGCTTTACACGACGGAGTTCTGTATTGGAGCAATAAGCCCAGTAATGTTTTGTTGTTCTTTTGCGATGTGGACATAACCATCCGGCCTGAATTTCTCCGGAGGTGTCGCATGTATACGGAGCCTAAAAAGAAGGTCTATTACCCGATGGTGTTTAGCTTATATAATCCAAAGAATGTGTACGAAGATGGTAATATTCCCCCTCCTACAGAACAGTTGAAAATCGGTAAGTTTGAACCGTTCTCTAATTCAGCTTTGGCCACACCCATACTATAACAACTACAATCATGGACAAAATAAATGGAAAACCTACACTTCCCCTCTCCCAAATCAAACATGGGAAAATGAAGCGTTTTTGCCATTCGCGCGGCTTCACCCTGGATATTGTGGGATGGGGGTTTGCTGTTCCATTCTATTCTGTCAAAGATTGTTGCTCCATGTAAGGGCATACAAGACAGTCACGAATTCTGGATTTTAGGTTCTGGAAAGGGGGCTTGGTACTTTCGGTTTTGGCCATTTTTTAGGTCGGTTTTCCGGTTTTGTTGTCCGTTGCGGTTTCTGGTTTTACCGTTTTTTAGCATCTCTCTGTGGGTATCTAAGCAGTCAAATAAGAAGCTATTTTATATGTTTCTATTCTACAGTCAATCTTGGTCAAACTGCAATGTGGGATTCTGGATTTTTGAACAGAGGTTCACAGCTATAGGAGAGCTTTTTGCGAACGCAAAATTTCCCCCATTGTCCCCTATTGCTATTCAATCAAGGATCTTTGTGAATTCTCCTAGACGATCCTGAGCAGATATGCCGGTTTTACGACCATACCATCCATAGATAGTGCTGATACTGTGATGATACTAATATTTAGAATGATGATGTGATATTGTTTAGTCAGCAAGAACACTGAAGAACAGCTCCCCAAATATACTGTCGGCCGACTCTCCACCAAAAGTCGGCCGACAACGGCGAAAATGGCTTCGTAAACAATGATATAGCCTTAGCAGCGTGATAATTTCCATAATAGGTCATTTAAGTGCGGCCTTATTTGTCATCGACCTTGCAAGGATCATAGACCGTAAAATTCCGAAAATAAGCCCCTCCAAACATAAGCCCTCCAAACTCGTAACGCAAAAACCCTCCGTTAAATCGCCCCTCATCATTTTCTAGGGCTCTATGTAACGAAAATACTTCATTTTTGGAATTTGAGTTCAGGTTGACAGTACATTTCAAATAAAGCGATTTTTTAGCATGATCATTTTTTGACTTCATAGTAGTTCTAATAAGCTATCCTTTTTGGTATCGTGGTCCCTTGATCGGGTGCCACAATACACAGGATCCTGGCTGCTGTAAAGAACCTAAGAGCCTAATCAACGTTATCAATATCATGACTAACAGAACTACTCAACTGGGTTTTCTCTAAATCAAAATTCTACGCTTTCTGTAGCGTGAGTATCAGGCCTTTCTGAGGGGTTGGAGGAGAGGAGATTTCCCTTTCTCCCCCAGAAATGCATGATACTCAGGCTACGCTTTTTGAATGTCCATGCGTAGAAAAGAAAGATAAGCAACCTGTTGAAAGGCTATATTGCATTGTCAGGTATCCTTTCAACAGCTAGAGTGTCACTTTTCGCTTCTGAGTCTACAGTTTTACTTCCCTTACGTTGGACAGCGATTGAGAACCTTCGCGGTCATTTTACCAACTTAGCTTGTGCTCAAAATACTTAGGTTCGCCAATTTTGGCAAGGACAACTCAACAGCGCATGACCCCAACTACTGAGGGTTTGTGACAGTCCTCTCCCCTTAAGAGAGACAGACCACACCCCCGGGGTCTCGAACAAAAGTGTGTGCTCTTTTACGTTTCCTCCCAGTTGGTAAGACAGGATTCAGGTCATTGAGGAGACAAGGTCGACGGCTTAACGTCACTGCCCAAGAAGTCGTGTTCCATTTACTTTCCAACCGGATTTTCCGAAAACGTTTTGTAAATGGTCAACAACCAAGATCTTGAATCGCAGCCAGTTTTTTTTAAGAGTCAAGTTATTTGTCCCGCCGGGGTTTGAACCTACGTCCTCCCTCTTGGCATACCGGCGCACTCCCAACTCAGCCAGCCGAGCAACATGCAGTATAAAAAAAGTGTCAAATAAACCCAGAAGTGAAACATCGTTATTTGATTCCTACTGTAACACCTCGGTGGGCACAAGGAGCATGCAAAAGTATCGCTCGTTTATATGTCTTTATGTTTCTCTCTTCAGAACGCTTTCACGGTTTTTGGCGAGTATACGGATTTGGAATGACGTGCCAATACCGATCAGATTATCTCCAAGTTGGTGGCTTTGATTTGAACATTGAAGGATGGGGATCCGAAGATTCGGGACTATACCACAAGTACCTTCTTCAACCCAGTATTAGGTAATGTTAAAAACGAAAAAAACAACAAAACGAAACAAAACAAAAACAAAGAAACAGAGAGAAGGGATATTAGTCCAAAAAATGGCTTTTGAATCTCTTTACATACGGTAGCCAAATAACTTATCAACACTCTCGATAAACCCACTAAGCTCTAGTTTCACAACTTTAACGTTAAAGTTTTTTAAGCAAGTTACGGGACAAATGTTCATTAAGTCCTGTATTCTGTTTTTCTGCTCTTTTTCAGAATCATACGCGCTCCCGACAGAGATTTATTCCATCATTATCACCAAAAGAAGTGTGATCCCGCCCTCACAACAGAGCAATATCAGTCTTGTTTGGGTTCCAAAGCGTCGGCTGAGGGAACGCACACTCAGATTGCTATTCAGCTTACAAAGCTTAGGGAGAAATACGAATCAGATTCGCTCCATGACGAGGGCGACGACTGACCGTGCGCACGTGACACGTGCGAGGCTAAACACGCGTGGAACCCATTCAAATACCGACAGGAACGACTCTTCAGGGGGTTTTTGGTTTTGCTTTACATCCTATTCCAAGGAGCTAGAAGTCACTTCAATTTTTTTAACTGTGCTTATTCAAGAAACTCCTCCCGCCCGACTATTCCTTAGTCTTGCGTCGAATTCCACGAGTCTCCTCGGTCCTTCTTTCTAAAAAAAAACCAAGAAAACCGCCCGAAAGGGTGACAAAAGAGTAAAAACACAAACAACAGGCTCTAGGCTGGAAAAAATGGAGCTTCGTGACGGGAGGAACGAATAAAAGGTTTTAATGAACGTTGTCGTAGCGGAACTGTCTTTGGTAAAAACGTAGTTCTTTTGCAATTTATAAAAGAGATATCTCAATAAAATATTTTTTCAAAAAAATGTCTACGCCATTTTCACTGTTATAACCGAAAGAAATCATTTTACTGTTTTGCGAGGGAAATTTGGGGGCAACCCCTTTCTCACCCCCAGGAGTACCTCGGCTTTTATGAATGCGATACCGGATAAAGACATGCCTTGGGGACAAGAATTTTACACCTCGTGTCCTTACTATTTTTTTTCTTTTGCGGGGGGAGCGCGGAAGGGGGGGGGGAGCGCGGAAGGGGGGGAGGGGGGAGGGGAGGAAGGCTCTATTTCCGAGCAGCGGCTGGTAATCAAGCCTAGGGGGGAGGGGGAGCGTGGAGAAAGTGAAGGGCTAACAAGCAATGTGCTCCATATGTATTTATTTCTGAGATGTATACCTGCAGTAATTATGTTATCAGTAATATTTAACCTGGAAGAAAAAACAACAAACAACAAGATCTTCCAACCGCGATTTCTTAGTTTTCAGGATTTTTTTCCACAGCGAATTGGCTTGCAGGATACAAACATGATAGGATTAATATATTCTTTTTTCAAGTCACTTCTTGACGTAAAACAAGAACATTCAAGTCATAATAAAACCTTCATTTCAATGTTTCCAGTCACCAGCTTCGCTTAAGACCACATTCAATTGTCACAATAAAATCACTCGCAAGTTTCTTAATGCAACTTCTATCCCAGAAAATTTATATGGTGTCATAATACTGATAGGGGAAAAGGCGATTTTTGACAAAACAAGACACACAAAACGTAATGATTATGAAAAATGAATTTTACAGCAAGCAAGAGAAAAACAAGTCATGTATGATGACTGACTAAATGGTTTTATCCACTAAGATTTAAATATTTTTGGTTTGAAATACGAAGAGGTCGGCAAAAAAACCAGCCAGACTTTTGCCAAGTGCCTTGGTCAAAATTGCTGATATTAGAAATACCTATAGAGAGACGTTCAATTTTGCTTTAACTAAGATGAACCCAGGAGTATTTGCACAAATTTATGAAGAAAGTGGAAGCTATCTTCTAACTTACACAGGTAAAAAATATATTGATTGCCCTAAGTTGTTTAAAACGACAGCTTGCTGTTCTCCTTCCACAAACAAGGACTGTTGTACGGATTTGTAAATTGAAGTGATTTCAGCCTGTTGCAAAAATTGGTTTGCAAAGCAAAAGCTAGGATTTTAAAGCCAAGAATGTGAAAAATCTGTTACATTAGCAATAAAACAAATTCAACTGTTGTTATATCTACCTAGGACAAAATTTCTAACTATTACTAAGCATTTTCTCTCAAAACTTCTTCCCTGATATGATTTCCAATATAATGTACACTGTAGATTATCACATGAGGACCAGAATTGTCAAAGTCTAAGCACCGTCACATTTGACAAAGCAAAGTTGGTGCTTAACTGTGAAAGGTTTGATTAATTCCTAAAGAGAAACCAACCGTTCTTTGCCATTTTCAAACAAAAAAAAGAACCACGATATCTTATTTCAGTTACTCATCATCTTCCTCTTCCTCATCTTCATCGTCATCATCATCAACGTCACCATTCTCAACTCGTTCCAGTCGTTCTGCAACAAACAAAATCAACACTTTCACTTCTGGGTGCACTTAGTCAAAAGTAACTTACCACTAAAAATGTAGGTTTAAAAAGAATTTGCAGGATTTTGCTTTGTCAAAGTTACTGCCTACAAGTCAAATGCAGTTCTGTTACTTAAAACTGATATCGAGTGTAATCCAAATAGAGGGTGCACCTTGTTACAGTAAACAGCTTTACATTCCACAAGTGGTCCAAGCTCGAAATAAGACTGTCAGCACTGTTGCATAACATTTAAAACATAAGGATTTGTATGGGAGAAAGAATCAGAAAGAATACCCTTTGCTCAAAATTAATTTACCAATGATAGAGGAAACATAATAGACATTGAACTGTAAATTTGTGAATCAGCATAACAGGCAATCATAGGATATGTAAGCAAGTTGCAAAGAAAGTCTAGTTTACAGCTTGCCATTCAGGCATTCAGTTGTTTAAAAGGTAATGTCAGGTGGTTCACACACAAAATAATAATTTTTTTAAGTGTGGAACGCATTTCTCTCTAGAGATTGTTTTCATCAGATCCAAAGGTTGAGATTGAACCAAAAGCATCACCAAGATTTTCACTGATAGAGCTTTAGTAAACCGATTTTTCCGATAAGTCAATGTAACAAAATAGACTGGACATTTCAATTAATATCTGTAAACCATCCGTCATCCAGGATTTATACACTCCTTCCAATTGGAATTTGCTTTGGAATCAACTAAAAAAAAACAAATAAACTGTCGCACGAAACCAAATTGACATTGCTCTTGGAAATCATGAGCACGACCTACAGATTAGTCAGTTATCTGCTAGCAGATAACTGAGTAATCTGTAGGACTAGCTGTAGAATCTTAACCATTGAAAAGATAGATAGTGAGTACAATGCATAATAGTATAACTTACTTGCATCATTGTTTCGCACCATCAGTTCCGCAGCTCGGATTCTAGGTCCCTGGGTGTCAAAGCTCATTCCAAAACTCAACAGAGTTTTGTTCTTTTCCAGAGAATTGACAATTTTCTGTTCTACCTGGCTACCTATAATGGCACTCTGCAAATAACAAGAAAACAGTTCTACTCAAGGACTGAAAATAACCACAAGTCAATGAGCAATAACCAGCCCGGTTGTAGACTTGGCAGGTTAAACTTTCATCTTGCCGGTCACTTTGACTGCTCACTTTTGGATACAAACATTTATTTTCCATGAAGTTGTCCACTTAAGGTGTCTTGTTCTATAATGTTGCCATGATCTTTTTCGACTTATGCTATGTTCTAAAAACATTTTTCATCAACCTGCCAAAAACCTGAACGTCAATGCAGTACTAAAGATCAGTTGCTAGAATAGTTCAATACCACTTGGTGAAAAAAACTATTGTATTCATCCACGTGGTACATAACATGTAAACCTTGAATAATATTGATATTGTTTGCCTTAAAGAGTATTCTCTTCTCTCATTTCACCAAAAAGTTGAGGTATGGAATTCATGACCCAGCTAACAAATTAAGTTAGAGCATAGAAATGCTATTGGATAGGTAACAAAAAGAAAAAAATAAGACTACAAGTTGCATCCTTTCCAAAGAGAATATAAAAATTCCAGCACACTGTTTTCAACAGAGAAATGAGATTCCAGCAGCTAGTAATTAAATCAGGATGTCAGTCGCTGGAGAGAGTCCAAGTTAGTGAGAGTTCAGCTTTTTGTGCTGTGACAAAACTGGTAATGATTTCTGTAGGATTTCAGCAGCTTTGTCCAAGAGTTAGTTTCCACAGAAGCACTTGGAAATTGAGACTAAAAGTTGTAGGTTAAATGAGAATCTGGTGTCAAACAACAATCATTACCCACCTGGTTGGTAAGCCGTACAGCCTTTAAGTTGGTATTGGTTTCTAGGACATTCATGATTGCCTTGTACAAACAAAAACTACACAATAAAGGTATTGCAATAAAGCACAGAAACTTTAATTAATTTCTTAACTAAGGAGTGGTCTAAAAATGGGGATTGGAGGAAAGCGGTTGGTGGGCGATGCAAGGGAGATAAAATTCAATAAAGATATGTTGCCGTACAATTTTATCCTTCTTTCAAGTTACTGGTATATTTCCTTAGTTCCAAACTCATCATCTTCCATTATCTAACGTAAAAGCAAAGGAATGTAGAATTCTAGCCTGGAATATAGCTCCTTGCTGCTTGCTGATAGGACAATTTGAGCCAAAGAAAAAATGAACAAGCAGGGTCGAGTGACCAGTGCACAACACTGCCAATTTGACACACCAAGTTTAGGTCTCACTCTCGCCACTGCAGGCCTCGGCCATGCTTACAAGTAAATAGCCAACTGGTTGCCTCCTAAAAAAAATCCTGTTATGCTCTATTTGGATTACTTGTTTCTAATACTTATTTGAGTAACTTGAGTGGAGTGCTTGTAAAATATCTGGATAAGGTAAGTCTCCTTTCCACTATAAACAAACCTTCAACCTCAACTTTTTTAATCCCACCAGATCTTTTCAGAGTACAGTAATCAGGTGTAGTATGTTTAATGTGACAAACTAGCATCCTTTCAAGTAGGTAGTAAATAGAGTTATGCTAATATCAATCAGTTAGGCCTGGTAAGAGCTCCAGTACCTTAGCTACCCACAGGTAAGTGCAAATCTTAATACCATCATATCATAACTTGTTAGGATCCAAGAGAAAAAATTTTCAGATTAGCACTGATCACCAAGATCTCAAACACTTATGCCTATGAATGACAACACCATAATCAGAAATGTAGTGATATACATACCATTATTCCTTCACCAGTTAGAAAGTTGGATTCCAAGTTAATGCTCTCCAGGGTCTTGTTTTTATTAAGAGCATCAGCAAACAACTGGAAAATTTAGGGCAGAGAAAGAAAAAATCTTCAATATTTTAACTTAAAAAACAAACAAAGCAAAACAAATCTAATTGGATTTTGGGAAAATATAAAGGAGAAAACAATATCACATGAGTGCTGTGAATGGTTTTCATGTCTTGTCACACTGTAAACTGCGAAGCTTTAATACTTAAGAGCAGCTGTCTGTAAATATCGACCAGGGGTGGGAAAAATAAAAATTTTGAAAAATCCAAAAAAAATTCGGTGGACTCCCCTAGGTACCTTAGTAATGAAAATATAAATTTTACTTTCATCGGTTAAATATTTTGGCAATACAGCGAGTGTAAAGATTGACCACTTCACGGCCTCCACCGGGCCGCTTTTTCGGGACACGCGACAGGGTAACGAAGAAAGCTCGATTTTAGTCTAATTCAAACATCATTCAATTCACAATGTTTCTCATTGTATTAAAGGGATTTCAAAATACATTTTGAGTGGTAATAAGCTTCAATTGATTGCAACCAGAATATTTTACGGATTTTAAGATACTTGAATAATTTTGAGGATTTCACCCGAGCAAAATTTTGTCGAAATTCGAAGGCCTAAAATTCAACCCGATACATCGTTTTAAGAAGAAATAGATATCTGACATTAAAAAGCAATCTTTAAGCTTTCGAAATATGGGTTCAAAACTTTGGGCAACATGTGAAATGAATTTTTGGGAAAGCGAAATTCAAGCAGCACTTGAGTGAAATTTGACCTCTCTGACTTGACAGTTATGAGGTTCGGCGCGACACGGTGAATTCGAAAACAAATCGTTCAGCCCAGGTACGTTTAATTCAGGCGATTCCAAGTCTCACAGTGATACACATGTAATTGAAAAGAAGTAAGATGGAAAATTGTAGCTCAATGTTTAGCCAAAAAGAAGGTGAAATCCCGGCTTTTTATCGTAACCTGTAGCTTAACACTAATGTAAACATGAAGGTCAAGTACTCGTATCACGACACAGCAAAGTGTTCAAACTTTGCACCAAATATCTATCATTTCTAGTAAATATGAGGTCGGCAATATTTTTGTTTGTACCTTATGTCCTTGCTTGTCTTCATGACCGCAAAAACTGAGGCAAACTGCGGCGAAACCCCCGCGCACTCGACGTGTGTCAAGGAATGCTGTTACGTGAGTCGAGAATGCGTTACACAACATGACAGTCACCAAGATATTTTTTTCTTTCGTCGTAAAAAAATGCCATCTCTACGGTGGCCCACAAGGGTCACTACGCATTATCTCACAACATATTTCTAATTATTAAGAAAGCACTTCAAATTATGCACAACACATTCCAAATTCTTCGAAACACATTTTAAATTCACTACAAATTCTGAAATCTTCACAACACATTTCGAAATCCTCGCAACACATTTCGAAATCTTCACAACACATTTCGAAATCTTCACAACACATTTCGAAATCTTCGCAACACATTCGCCCCAGGACACCAAGTGTTGGCAGAAAAAAAGGAACGGCTGCGCAGCTCCTCCTTCTTGGTAAGTACTTCATGTCAAGCCATCATATAGTTGTCCATATATTTTGCCTACATTTGCTTACTTGCGGTGCTTTGCTTACTTGAGGTGCTTTGCTTACTTGAGGTCCTTTGCCTGCTTTAGGTGCTTTGCCTTCTTAAGGTGCTTTGCCTGCTTGAGGAGCTTTGCTTACTTAAGGTGCTTTGCCTGCTTTAGGTGCTTTGCTTGCTTCAGGTGCTTTACCTGTTTGAGGTGCTTTGCTTACTTGAGGTGCTTTGCTTGCTTGAGGTGCTGTGCTTAAGCAGGCAAAGCACCTCAAGTAAGCAAAGCACCGCAAGTAAGCAAATGTAGGCAAAATATATGGACAACTATATGATGGCTTGACATGAAGTACTTACCAAGAAGGAGGAGCTGCGCAGCCGTTCCTTTTTTTCTGCCAACACTTGGTGTCCTGGGGTGAATGTGTTGCGAAGATTTCGAAATGTGTTGTGAAGATTTCGAAATGTGTTGTGAAGATTTCGAAATGTGTTGCGAGGATTTCGAAATGTGTTGTGAAGATTTCGAAATGTGTTGTGAAGATTTCGAAATGTGTTGCGAGGATTTCGAAATGTGTTGTGAAGATTTCAGAATTTGTAGTGAATTTAAAATGTGTTTCGAAGAATTTGGAATGTGTTGTGCATAATTTGAAGTGCTTTCTTAATAATTAGAAATATGTTGTGAGATAATGCGTAGTGACCCTTGTGGGCCACCGTACATCTCTTATGAACATGTCATAACTATACTATTTTTTCTCCCCATTTACCTCGCAGCTTTACAATCGCGAACATGTGAACCCAAACGTCATGAAACGTGTCAAATAGTATTCATTAGCGTTATGTAAATATATGTTTTTTTTGTTTGTTTGCTTTAAGTCAAATGTTACTTTTCCATTGCCATATTAGTTCTAATTTATAACGATTGCGAAATGTCCTAACATGTTGTGTAGAGGCGGGTCACGGAGACCGCTTTCACAATACCTTATATACCTTCATCGATTTCTTGATAGCGCGGTTTTTGTTAGAAATAAAGTTTTTGGTAGCGAGAGCTCGGCTATAGCTGTGGGGGACATAGCAGACGTCTACTACTCGCTGAGCGACCACACAGAGTGTGAATATGGAGCGCTGGTTGGGGGTAAATGTGGTTCAAGCGCCAGATACTTGAGCACAGAGAACCTACCCATCAGGGAATGTAGCCGATCAATTGAGCGCCACATTACAGAAACACTGCAAACCAGTTTTGCCAACTGTGGTTTAAACCTTTTTTTGCTTGATATTGTTAGTTATGATTTTCCATCACTCTCTTCTTTGTCTTTTCCTCGCAAGAACTTTTTTCTTGGAATTTTGGCATGAAAGGTTTTTGGGATTTCTCCGATCCTCAAATCTTCCCTAAAAATCTAATGGCTATCCCCAGTCAACAACAGAACTCGGCAGACCAAGCGCAGTTTGCTCTCAATCTTAAGGGAATAGGAAATAAAAATTCCTTGTTTTATCGTCATTTTCACTTTTGTCCCAGGTGTATTTGAATATGATCACTCAAAATTTCAAATGACGATTTGGCCGAAGTACCGTGACGAATTTGGAATCGGATGGCGTTGCCGACAAATGTTATGTAAATTACCCCTGATTCTGAGGAGGAAAGAAAGGACGCTTTCTTTTGCGCAGTCAAAGTTGATCTACAGCCTTACGATGATACTTGCACCAGTTGGATCTCGTAATTGTAGTACTCTAAGTGATGATGGCGCTTTTGAACGAAGCTAAAATATTTAGTACTGTATACTTTAATTAACTCAAATATCTATGTCTACTCTGTGACTTTTCGAATTATCATTCTCATTGATACTTTTTGGCGTGTACATTTGTCATTGGCAAGCCACAAATCAATTTAAACTGAGGACCAAACTAAGCATAAACTCGCCTTCCTGTAAAAGGAAATCCAGCGCTATAAATGGAAGACTACCTTCCCCCATTATAATAGCTTTTTTATTTTCTTTGTGAGCAATATGTAGGGCGTGTCGTGGGTCGCTGACGGAGGAGGCAAAGCCTCAACCACCAGAGAAAATTGCCACCACCGATTCTTCCTGCACATAGACCTTACGAGGGAACGTGCGCCGTGTTTCTCTGTAACAGGTGGTGGCAATTTCCTCTGGTGGTTGAGGCTTTGCCTCCTCCGTCAGCGACCCACGACACGCCCTACATATTGTTGACAAAGAAAATAAAAAAGCTATTATAATGGGGGAAGGTAGTCTTCCATTTATAGCGCAGGATTTCCTTTTACAGGAAGGCGAGTTTATGCTTAGTCTGGTCCTCAGTTTAAATTTATTTGTGGCTTGCCAAGTGTCATCGTAAGGCTGCAGATCAACTTTGACTGCGCAAAAGAAAGCGTCCTTTCTTTCCTCCTTCTCTTTTTAACATGATGGGGGGCCAGAGCCAGGGGCATGAAACTTTACATCACATTTGTCGGCAACGCCATCTGATTCCAAATTCGTCACGGTGCTTCGGCCAAGTCGTCATTTGAAATTTTGAGTGATCAAATTCAAATACACCTGGGACAAAAGTGAAAATGACGATAAAACAAGGAATTTTTATTTCCTATTCCCTTAAGATTGAGAGCAAACTGCGCTTGGTCTGCCGAGTTCTGTTGTTGACTGGGGATAGCCATTAGATTTTTAGGGAAGATTTGAGGATCAGAGAAATCCCAAAAACCTTTCACGCCAAAATTCCAAGAAAAAAGTTCTTTCGAGGAAAAGACAAAGAAGAGAGCAATGGAAAATCATAACTAACAATATCAAGCAAAAAAAAAAAAAACGGAAAAGTGAGTTTTTAAAAGATATATATGTATACGGCAAAACTGGTTTGCAGTGTTTCTGTAATGTGGCGCTCAATTGATCGGCTACATTCCCTGATGGGTAGGTTCTCTGTGCTCAAGTATCTGGTACTTGGACCACACTCACCCCCCAACCAGCGCTCCATATTCACACTCTGTGTGGTCGCACATCAGCGAGTAGTACACGTCTGCTATAGCCAAGCTCTCGCTACCGAAAACTTTATTTCTAACGAAAACCGCACTATCAAGAAATCGATGAAGGTATATAAGGTATTGCGAAAGCGGTCTCCGTGACCCGCTTCTACACAACGTGTTAGGATATTTCGCAACTAATTAATATGGGAATGGAAAAGTAACATTTGACTTAAAGCAAACAAACAAAAAAACCATATATTTACATAACGCTAATAAATACTATTTGACACGTTTCATGACGTTTGGGTCCACATGTTTGCGATCATAAAGCTGCGAGGTAAATGGGGAGAAAAACATAGTATAGTTATAACATGTTCATAAGAAATGGCATTTTATTTACGACGAAAGAAAAACTCTCTTGGTGACTGTCATGGTATGTAACGCATTCTCGACTCACGTAACAGCATTCCTTGACACACGTCGAGTGCGCGGGGGTTTCGCTGCAGTTTGCCTCAGTTTTTGCGGTCATGAAGACAAGCAAGGACATAAGGTACAAACAAAAATATTGCCGACCTCATATTTACTAGAAATGATAGATATTTGGTGCAAAGTTTGAACACTTTGCTGTGTCGTGATACGAGTACTTGATCTTCATGTTTACATTAGTGATAAGCTACAGGTTACGATAAAAAGCCGGGATTTCACCTTCTTTTTGGCTAAACATTGAGCTACAATTTTCCATCTTACTTTTTATCAATTACGTGTGTATCACTGTGAGACTTGGAATCACCTGAATTAAACGTACCTGGGCTGAACGATTTGTTTTTGAATTCACCGTGTCGCGCCGAACCTCATAACTGTCAAGTCAGAGAGGTCAAATTTCACTCAAGTGCTCCTTGAATTTCGCTTTCCCAAAAATTCATTTCACATGTTGCCCAAAGTTTTGAACCCATATTTCGAAAGCTTAAAGATTGCTTTTTAATGTCAGATATCTATTTCTTCTTAAAACGATGTATCAGGTTGAATTTTAGGCCTTCGAATTTCGACAAAATTTTGCTCGGGTGAAATCCTCAAAATTATTCAAGTATCTTAAAATCCGTAAAATATTCTGGTTGCAATCAATTGAAGCATATTACCACTCAAAATGTATTTTGAAATCCCTTTAATACGATGAGAAACATTGTGAATTGAATGATGTTTGAATTAGACTAAAATCGAGCTTTCTTCGTTACCCTGTCGCGCGTCCCGAAAAAGCGGCCCGGTGGAGGCCGTGAAGCGGTCAATCTTTACACTCGCTGTATTGCCAAAATATTTAACCGATGAAAGTAAAATTTATATTTTCATTACTAAGGTACCTAGGGTAGTCCACTGATTTTTTTTTGGATTTTTCGAAATTTTTATTTTTCCCACCCCTGGTCGATATTTACAGACAGCCGCTCTTAAAAGCTTATTCCTACCGTTATACAGGTCAAACTATTAACTTTGAACCAATAAAAAGGAGACAGCAATGATGTCTTGAGAGTTAAAATGGTTCAATGCAAACTGGTTTTAAAGCTTTGAAACAACCACAAATATTGTATAAAACTTGTTGTTACATCACAGTTTATATACATAAACTGAACTTGAACCAACTAAATTATTTTGATGACACAGCTTATATCTTTAAGCTGGTTCATTTAGATGCTAAACTAAATTTGCCAAAATTAACAGTTTTATGTGAAAAAAATGGCCACTACTGGTGTGAATCAAAGTTACCAGGTGGAATTTATTAATAAAAAGTAATATTCAAGCACCTTGGCTGTCCTGTCTGTCATCTGTGTATTTGCCAGTTGAAGATGTTTAAGATTGGTGTTACTTTTTAGTGCTTTTGCTACATCTTCAAGCACTCCTACTGTAACTTCTTGATGGTTGTTTAGGTTTAAATTTTTGAGTTTAGGATCATTGCTCTTCAGTTGATCCATAGCTTTGTTGAGATCCAACTCATTTACTGCCGTCAGATCTGGCTTTTTAACCTTTGCTGCTTTCACAACACCTGGAAAATCAATAAAAAGATCAATCACAAGGCTCAAAAAAAGTACCGTCTAGTGATCCAGCACAACTAGATTTTCTTGCCAGCAAGCATTCTTGATCTAAACAAGGCATGTATTCCTGCTTAGATCAAGAATTTAAGTACTTTCAAAAGCACAGGATACACATGGTCATTCCACTTAACGTGAAAAAAGTAAAGCTATTAAAGTAAGAGTGTCTTAAATCTTTGCAGTGCATTACACAAAGCCAGAAAAGCAAGAAGCTTAGCATAAAATTGGTGCAAGGCATTCTAGTTGTATTACATATAAAACAAATCTTGTTTCTCGTGAGTTAAATTTAATATCTACGCACCAGGTTTGTACTTCTTTAAGCCACTACCCCTGAGTGCTTTTCCAGCCTCCGTCTTTTCTGCCCAGTGACTCTGGTTTTGGGTCAGCATTCCGTGTACTCCAAGAATTGCTGAAAAGTTGATTTGCGTAAAACAGCTATTAAATTATATGAAATAGCCATTGGAACAATCAACAACAAGAATAATAAAAGGTATACTACCTGCAAGTTCCATCATCTCCTCATCAGTGGCATTATCCAACACCTCACTCAGGTCATCAGGTAAAATGGGTTCAGGATCCTTTCTGCTGGGCTGGTCCTTAGGACGCCACACCTTTCCTCGTTTTTCTTTCTTGTAAGGCACATAATCTTCACGTTCCTTCTCATTCTTAGCCTGTTCCTCCAAGTGATCTAGCAAATGTTGTCTGTTAAATGGACCAGTATTTTGCTTGTCTGTTTGATTTGCTTGACGTTCACTGACTGGAAGCAGAGCATTCTGAAATTAAAAATCATAATATATTTACATATTTCTCTTTCAAATGTGAATCACAGAAGTTCTTCAATAATGACAGAAAAAACTAGCTATTGCACAGAAATTATTTTCTTATGTATTTAAAACTTTTATTCCTAGACTACATAAAAGACTTGAAAATATGGCACAAATGTCAAGGTTAGTTTGAATTTGGTTATTAATAAATGTTATTTAACAAAGTTAACCACCATGAGCTTAGGGGTCAAGCGGTGCACAAGCATAGCAGTCAAGCTTAGCGGTTAAGCAACCCAAAAGTTAAGCGGTCAAGCAGTCCACAAGCTTAGCAGTCAAGCGGCCCATGAGCTTAGCGGGCATCCAGTGGTCAATCCCATAAGTGCTGGCTCACATGGTACGTGGTAGCTTTGTATACTGCTAGGATCTGCAAGGTCTTCATCGAGCATTTGTGCAGTGGTCTGTGGAGCGGTTCACTTAGCATCTTCCCTCCCTCCCATCCCTATTTTGCTTCCTTCCCCTGTTTGATCAGTGTGATGGGTGCCTGGAATGGGGGCTCATGGCTGGGTTGCAGGGATTGGCCAGCCATGGGGGCAGTATTCTATCTAGGGGCTGGCTGGCCACAGTGGAAGCCCCTGGGTATCCAAGGCACCCACCTTCCACTTAAGCGAGGCAGTTGGTTAACAAGAGGACAATATGACCTAATTATTGAATTTTTGCTTTTATATCATACAGTAACATAATATGTTTGCTAAAATTTTACAAACTTAATAAAAATATTGTCAGAAATCAACCATTGTTGATTAGAGCTTTTGGGCACAAAAACACAAAAATAATTTAATACAATAAACTTCAACAAAATGAGTTCAAACATGCTGGACTCTGTTTGGAAAATGCTCCAACAGCTGCAGGTTAACTTAATAATAATATGAGCTACAGAAATTCAGCCTGGAATTTTGTCTTTGGCATTGTCTGCCATTTGTTTTCCAACTTAAAGTTATGGTATTAATTTTGAGCTTACACAGTGGTGGTGGAGCTGCTTTGACCCTTAAATCAGTAAAAAGTTACAAGATTTGAGCCAACATGTAACTCCTAATTCATCATCAGGTCAAGCTAGCTCAGGCATTCATAAGCCTATCAAGCCATCAATCTCGGTCCTGCAACAAAGCAAGGAGGTCGTTTGGAAGGCATTCTGTGTCTCTACAGAGTTGGTCTCTACAGAGTCAGAGTTGGTGACCAGAGCAGTAGATCAGCAGTGACCTGTAAAGTGCATTCTTTGTTCACACAAGATTGTAGAAATGTCAGGGATGGGTCCATAAAGCTGTGGTTTGGTTAACCTGAGATCAGGCATTATTTTTTTTATTTTTTTCTTTTTTGCTTCTTTGCTTCTTTGGCTCGAGAGGGAAAAAATAACGCCTGATACATTTATTTAACAAGCCGTTAACTGCCCCCTAATTTACATAATGTAACGTCTGCTTGACCTGCCATGTTAGTAGACAATAAGCGTTTACCATAAGGGAAACAAATTTTGATGCGAATAATGTCTCTTTTGAAATCAATTTTAGGGAAAAGAAAATTTTTAAGTTCGCCCATGTTCAGATGGAGCTTCCTAAAAAAGAAATTTAAATGTGTTGTTTTTGTGATGAAATACTGCTAGCTCAGTAGCTGGAGATGCCGTACCTTTATTTAACAGCTACAAATAATAAAGAATTTACTGGTTAAAGCTCGTTGACTTTGTTCTGTACCGAAAACAGTGAAAAAAAAATTAGGCTGAAGCACCATATTTCGTGAACTGACAGGTGGTGTGAAAGCGAAGATTGCTCAGAATAATTCTCAGGTTTCTGAAGGAAGAATTACAATCAAGCCAGGTCAAGATTCCATTCATGAATTGATTATTTGAAAAGTGAACCCGTTTGTCGCTTCTGTAACTTGTAGCCAGTATCAAATTGCATTCAAATGATCGGTGAATTTTTAGTATACGATGAGATGGAAAATATTTCAATGGATGAAATTTCTATTTAGGCATTCTTCAAATTCAAGAAAACTGAGCCGGCAGAAATGTCATAACGAACTCGCGTGTGTATTCACTGCCGCATTACGCAAGCAAAACTGCAGACTGAAATCAATTAACAACAACTAACGGATGGCGGCATTTTGGCCAATCGAAACGGCGCAAATCATTCGTGTTGTTTCCTATCCAATCAGGAAAAAGTCCAGATTCTGGCATTTTTACATGTGATCCGACAAACAAATGTATCATGCCCTCTTCCTGTGAGAGACATAAAGGGCTAATAGGGAGAGGGCATGATCTCAGGCTATGGTTTGGTTGGATGTTGTCTCGAAGAGATGTTAAGTACACCGGTAGCTCTCAGCATCCAGTTATAGGTTCCATCGAGCTTAGACTCAAAGGAATTATGACCAGACTCCTAATTATATATATATAAATTTTTTCAAATTTCAGGGGGAATCCCAGCCTCTCAAAATCAGATATTTTTGAATAGAGGTTTAAGAGTTGTGTTGAAGATGCATAGCAGTCTTTATCTACATCTAGCTGGTCAAATGAATGAGCCTGTAGAGCATTTTTTTCAGCTACATCCAGGCCTTGCAAACTGGCATATTGCCTTAAAGTTCTAAATCAATAACAAATCCTAGTTTGTTGAATGCATTATATCTTAAGTGATTTTATCTCTGCTTAGACACCAGATAAGCATACGATGAAAACAAAATGAGATTGTTCTTGATGTATACGTATTCGACGGAGCTCAGATGAAGAAAAATCAATGAGAAACAAACATGTTGGAATTAATGGTCATAACCAGTGGTTAATCAAATTCTTCTTTATGGAATGACATTCTTCTGTAAATGACATTTGCAGTTCTAGTTGTTTTACAGCCAAAAATTGTTCCTATTCGAAAAGGCATACGCGTACGGTATGCAAAACGAATAAAACTAACCGGCAAGAGATCACAACAACTTGTTACAAAAAGATTCCTCAGCAGTGTCGAGTGAGTTTTCGAGCTGAATTTCACACATTAAACAGAAAAACGCTTGAAAAGTACGGAGATTTTGCGATTAAGTAGTCTGATAGGTAATTTGAAATACTAGTGCAGCAGTAATTCAGCTAGAACAAGTGGGCTTATAAAAATCATGGAAGAATCGCTCAGCACGAATCACAGGAGAAATCGAGGACAAACAATGTCCTGGATTCACAGACCTTTAGGCACAAATAAAATACCCTACATAGAAGTATAACTGTGCGATTCACTATACACCAACGAGCACAATTGTCATTAACTTAAATATTCGTTGGATGTTTGGTGTAAGAGGGATAGGCGAAGCAGATCGCTGTCAAAATCATTCTCAAATCACGATAACCTCGATCATGACTCTTACCTCGGGATCAATGGCCGCATTTAGATCTGCTAATTCTTCTGGAGAAAGAGCTTCAACTAAAGCATCTTCATCAATGTCTTCAAAATCATCAAGATTTACTGGGGCTTTCTTCTGCTTTACCCAAGACATGGCGGCTAAAGCTCCCGAGAAACTAATGTTGTTGTCGCTCTGTTTACGGGTAAATAGCTTCTGCAACCCGAGATAACTTCAGTAAGTGAAGAAAACTACGTTCCCTTTGCAAAAGATCGATAACTTGCTTTTCCGGAGAAGAAATGAAGGAATAAAACGCTGTAAACTGAAGAAAGTATTATTAGACTCGGGTACTCCCTGTCTGACAAACCAACCAAGCCCAACCCAGTCCCCTCCGAGCTCTCCGCCCAAAAAATTCCGCGTAATGAACTTGATGACAGAGCGATATTTCTTGATATTTACACGAATATTTGCATTCACAAGAGACAAATCTTTCGCGCGAGGGCTCTTAAATTAGAAATAATTAAGTTTCGTCAAAAAATGAGTAATTTACTTTTCCTTATAGCGCAAAATGTCTTTGTCAGAATTCGTATAACACATGTCTCTTTTTTACTACTTTGGCAACAGTGACGAAAGTCAACAAAGTGAAATATTCCTTTGTCGCTATAGAAAAAAATGAAAAGCAAATCGAAGTTTTGCTGACGTCACTCGTAGTCTTAGTTAAGTGACAAACTACTTCATCATTCCAAGGTGAACAAAAAGGGAAAAACTAAATTTGATCAAGTGTCCGGCTACTTTCGTATTTGTGTTTCTTTAAAGATTGTTCTTCCTGTCTCTTTATAGTTCCTAGACACACATGGTGGTAACCTCTTGATCCTGAATAACAAGTCCTTTATAATTTAAAAGAAAAAGTTCAGTGCTTCATTCAGGACAGCTGTCAACACCTCACAAATGTAGTTCAGGTTCCTTCTTCAAACCTTTCTAGATCTTTCTTCTTCTCTATTAACATCACTTAAAGCCGAGCGTTTCACGTTTTTCTACTTTTCAGGCACGAAGGCAAGGCTAAGAACGCGAGAAGAGGAAATAACGCCTGCTGCACATTAAAAAATATTGAACTCGGAGTCTTAAAGATCACACTTAAAGCACATACACGTTCTTCTCCCAGATTGGACCGAAATGATTACTTTTACCCCATTGCATAAGCAATAAATGTATGTACCTCGCAAACCTCGTGGCTTCAAGTTGCTGAAAGTTATTCCCACGACGCTAAAAGTTGCCCGAAAATTACACGTATTTGGGAGAAAATATGCTCGTCTTTTAATTGCTTTGGGGTCGCTGACTCGACCCCTGTCATCTCTCTCTGTCTCTTCCTTAGTGGCTTGAGGGGTGTGATGAGAAGGATAGCGAGGGAGAGAGAAGACGTCTTTCTCCCTCTTCCCATCACCCCCAGCTCCCGACGCGCGCCTTACGCGAAGACGAATGGGGACGAGTCAGGGGGGGGAGGGGGGACAAAATGAGACTGAACTTTTTGCAACTAGCGTTCGTCGAGGTCCATCGACGCTTCACGCTTACAGTCGGGTGACCAGGATTAGGTTTGTGAAGGACTACACCAAACAAACAATAAATTTATAAGTGTACGTAACTTTATTGATACAGCGTGGTGTTTGGTTTGAAACAAACCGGACCTAAATGACTACTTCAAATTATTTATACCATTTATTGGTTATTTAAAAAATATTCCCAGTACATTATACTCTCGTCCTAGGTAGAAAACGTGAAAAACACTTCACAAGAGAATTTTACTCATTGCAGATTTTAAATTTTTTAAAAAGAGAATGAGAAAAACCATTGTTGTCCCAAACGGAGTTTTTCTCTTTTGAAGGTGACTTGATTTCTTAGTGCAAACCAGATATGAATATGTTTTGAATTTATTACGAATTGGACTAATCACAAAAGCAAGTCATAACATTATTTAATCGTTTCGTACTTTATTAAAATTCTACGTCTCGTGTCTAAAAATACATGGTCCCCATATCACGGCATTAAAAGGAATATAAGGTATGTGGTTAAGAATTTCAAATAAATCATGTACACTAAAAAAGGCAAACTGATAAGGTAATTCCTGCATACATTTTTAAACTTCAAATTGGCTCATTATAGCTTGCTAAGGTACTTTAGACAATTCACTGCCCTCTACTTTCTGGTATAATTCGATAAGCGCGAAACGGACGAGTGTGTTAATGTGGACCCCGAGGGATGGCGGCGGCGGGAGCAAACCCACTCTCTACCACTAACCCCCAGTAGTGATTTCGCTGGCTATTTGTCGCGGATCCTCCAGCTTGTGTTGTGAAAGTAGACAGGTTGTGAAGAGCCTAGTTTATCTCTAAGGGCTTCGCTTCTAGCAGGATGAATTTACGCCATCTTGCTTTAATAACAAATTACTAAAGCTGCTTTTAGCCTAAAACCATAGTATACTCCTTTGACGTTACGATGTTTAAGACCACCAAAATGCAAAGAGCTACAAGATTTAAACTCGCTCGGTTAAAACAAGCACCTTTTGAATCTGCATCTTATTAAGCGTTGTCATTTTTTGCACTTTATATAAAAAATATCCTTTTGTGACACTCTGTTTGAGCTGACGGTGGTAGAAAAATCTTGTGATCTCTCACATCAAGATCTCAAATAAGGTACTGGACTTTTTGACCTCCAATCTGAAAGCAGAGGCAAACATAATCAATTTTCTCTTAAACTTAAGAAAGTTAAAACGGGCCACAAAACCTTCAACTTGTTTTGCAACACTGCTGCAAAACGAGTTGAACAGCGATGTTGCACAAATCAGGTTGCTGCAAGACAGGTTTGAACGCTCTTCGATTATTGTTATAGAAAAAGGGCGATGTAAGTGATAAAAGTTGTTGGTAAACCGCTCAAAATCGCTTTTCAACACATTCGGCAGCAATTTTGCAACGTTGCCCGTTTTACCGTGGCTTTAACTATCTTCTCGTAAGGAGCAAAGAAGGTTCGATTTCCACCCGTGTTCTCGTGGGCAGGGCGGTGGGGAAAGCAAGCGCATTTACCGTCAAGCTGCTTGTAACCGAAACGTTTAGAGGTTGTTCTTACACTCGGCTCCCGACCTGCGCGTTTGAATGAGCAACAAAAGAGTTACGACAGTTTTTTTTATATATCTGCTAATCCCGAGGAAAATAATGACTGAGTTTGAACTCCGATACACAACAATATCACAAAACTTTGGATCCTTAAAGGTTCTTTTTTAAGATAAAATATAAATAAATAATTCCGTTGTTTCCCCTTGCCAGTATTATAGCACTAATGTTAGGGTTGTGACTAGAATGGATACCCCAAAGTCAGATTGTCATCTTCGCTCAACATACACGATAGGAGTCTTATAACTTAAAGTAGTAAATAAGAAAAGAAAGAAAACAGAAGAAAACAGTAGGTAGTTCGTAGGACTTGAACCCGCGTAATTTGATATATAATCCACATCCGTATCCACTGCACCATCAAGGGCTAACTGCCGCGACCGGTTAATTTTAACGTACTTTACATGGCATTGATCATTACATTATTGAAAGCTAACCGTTTTTAAAACAGCGCTTAACCCTAATCACTTTACTTCGGTGCTAAACCCTGTATCCAACTCTTTTCCTTGCACAATTGTCTTTTACTCTGATTTCCCCACTTTTTAAATTCGCCTAGCGTGGAGTCGATTATAGCGTTGTGTATTAAACATAAGGTGTCCAACCTGATTTTGAGGTATCCATTCTAGTCATAACCCTAATGCTAGTGGGGACGAGCAAATGCCTGCAACAAATAATTGAAATCAAACATAATAGGGTTAAGAATCCCAACTGCGTGGCCGAGGATCTGAACTCGGGACTACCGTGAACAAATCCAGTTAGCAGATTGAGCGGGACTTGAACTCGGGGCCTCCAGATTGAAAGTCCAGCGTTCTAACCACTCGGCCACGCTGTCTCCTCCTAACAGTCTTAATAGTCTGCTAGTATACTGACAATGCGGAATGCTGTCATACCTTTCTCGGCCTGGTAGACACGCTAACAGCAGCGGTTTCTCCGTCATGTCCCTCTTGAAATACATCCACAACACAAACACTGGTGCTCGGGCTGAAGTTTCGGTCTCGGATCAAGAATTCTACGCATGGAGGATGCCTGTATGCCGCCCAAGAGTCGTGAAATTCAATAAACTGAAGGAGGACAAAAACGCGTTAGTTTTAATTGTAAATAAATAGAAACGAAATAAATAACTGACTGGGCACGTGCTTAGGAAAGAACCTAGTAATATCACCCGCAGAGCCCTACACTGGACACCAGAAGCCAAGCGCAAGAGAGGCAGATCAAAGAACACCTGGCGATGAACGGTAAAGATGATGACCCTACACCTCAACTGGGGTACCATTCGGAAGCCGGCCCAGAACAGACAGGAGAGGATGACCTTCCTTGCTGCCCCTCACTCACGCCAGCAGGCATTGGGGTTAGTAACTAAGTACGTGGTCATCGTATTTGCTGCATTAAATCAAGGAACTATGATTCACTAACTTTGTTTGGATACTTGAATATAAGGATTGTACAAACGTCTGAACGAAGAGGCTGAGATGCGAAGGAGAAGCGAAAAGCAAGTCACGCTCACTACAACAAAAGCTGAACATTTACTAGGCTCGATTAGCAGTTGCTGTTCGGAAAATGAGCCGCACTCCTCCCCCGAATTCAGACGTCTCTTCAGTCTCGGGAAGGACCAAGAGGGCGGCGGAAATCAAGCCTAAAATTAATTTACCTTCTTACAGCTCGAACGAGCCACCCAGTTGTTATTCAGATCTCTAAGCTGCACTCTGATATCCCCCAAATCTCCGTGAACTAAAACTGGCTTGAAAGCCGAAAAAGGGAAGCGCCCCAACTCTGACTCGGAATAACAAACATCCTGAAAAAAAAATGTTAGAGAAAGACTAAGAGAACGACATGGTTATCAAAATAAGATCTCCTTGACATGTTGAATTTTCTGTTTCTCTTTTTTACCCTCAAAGTTAAAGCTGACAAGAAGATGTCTTTGCGGACCAGTGTCATTTCGCAAAATACGGTGCATCAAATATGCGCGTCTTTTTTCAACTTCTAAACCGTCAACAAGTTGAATACTGAAGTAAGAACATTCTCGTGAGCCGTATTTTTTCTACTGCCTCGTATTCATAAGAACCAAAGGAAGTAGTTCTAACTTTTAGGACAGTAAATTTATCAGGTGTCGAGGTGATTTAAACTTTCGAAAAACTGAGCAAAACACTTAAATACTCAAAACTAGAGATGACGTTTCTCTTTTGACTCAGAGAGTTAATCACGGGCCGGCCATCGAGAAACAAAAACCCAGCTGGATGTCAAGAATCGAACTCGGGCGTCGCACACGCTGAAGGCGCCTGCTATACAAACCTTGAATGCTGCCTCTGTATCATCCATTAAAATAACATTTAGCGCCCAGTCATCGTTGACTCTGGGAGGAGAGGCAAACACAGCCGCCAGCATGCGCTTGGTAGCCTGGCCACGAGTATGGGGACGAGCTCTACCAACCAAGCTAAAAGCAGAGAAATGATCGACGAGGACTGAGACCGAGTTGGAGTCCACTTGGCACTGATCTCCACGCGAGTCACGCCCCTGCAGTGCTACATTTTTCCACTCTGAAGGCTGACCTGCAGGACGGAATCAATTGATTTCAGATGAAGTCTGCACGAGGGAGACATACTACTGGAAGGACGCGCAAGCGAGGAATGCAAGGTTTTTTTTGGCGCATTCTCAAAAACGACACACCGTTTAGCTTCATTCAATCTCTTTTTTAACAGTTATTTTCATTAAAGGAGGTTATGCCCTCTCCCGATGGCAAAATGATGTAACTTCTAACAACTGATAACTTGTTTCTGTCACTACGACATCAGTGAAGTTAGGCAAGAGGACTGCAACCCTTGTGTGACAGGCGTGACAGTGATTTTGTTTCGAAAAATCATCCGCCAAACTTAACCTTCCTTTAAACAGACCGTCCTGTTAAAAACAAGAACACCGTAATGCAACATGAAGACCACGACAAAATAAGCAAGTATTAGCCCTGTCACGTTTGTCACACACAAACGTTTTGCTGTTCTCATCTTTCTGTCGTCCTGTCGTGTAAGCTCACTATTTTCGCTAAAACTCGTAGTAGAATGACGATGGCTATCACGTTTTCCCGCCAAAATAACGCTAGTTCACGCGTGCGCTTTACTTAGTAAAGAGAAAATCTCGTTCGCGTAGTCGTACACGTCTTAGAATCTAAAGGCCTCTAATGTACTGATCAAGAAGAGTAATGCACTTACCCGTGGGTGTGTCACTGGACTTCAGTGCAAAAGACCAGCCGTCAGGAGTCATGGAGGCACAGTGAGGCAAGCGTAGCTCAACAGGCTTAAGAAACTGTGTACCATGAGGACCACACATAACTAGCGGACTCAATAGGGTTTCTCCTAGAGCAAACAAACATAACTTAAAAGGTGAAAAATTCGTTTATCATGCACAGCCACACAGTATACGGTAAGTCGTGTACATACGCACAAGAAAAAGCCTGAGAATTTAGTTGATCATGACATTCTAGTTGTCATAAATGAGGTTTGGGTGGGTAATCCGACCGGGAAAAGATCCAGCACGAATTGCTGAGTAGGAAGAATGCAGTGAAAATAAACACTGGCTTCAGTGAAGGGTGCCATAATTCTTGTTAGGATTTTTTGTAACACAATAACAAGGAAGCGTTCTTTATATACCGCCCAATAAGCGATGAGCGTGACTGAGAACCCCAATATGACATACACTCCCAAAAGGCAAGGCATTGATAACAAACATTTCGAAAGAATGGATACATTCGATAACATTCCATGTTGCAAAATTTCAACTCACACACACACAAACGAACGACTGAAATAATCACAGAAATTAAACTATTCCCTGACAGTGTTTTGACAGCTGGTTTTTAGCACTTCAGCCAAATGTAGCTGTGTTATATCTTCTGGTTGCATTTTTTTTTGTTTCACTCACAAACCTAATGGCCAGGGTCAAACAGAAAAAAAAAAATCATGAAATTGCTCCTATGCCTTTCCTAACAATAACTCGCATACAGGAATTCAGCGTTTAAGTCTTTTTACCAGCTTCAAATAAGAAAATAAACAAAAGACAACTATTTAAGTCGAGGGCTCACAACTGTACCTCGATCCGAATCTAACGGGGGCATAAAGTTGTTGTCTTTACAGACTTTGAAATAGATCTCCTGTTCCACTCCATCGGGGATGGCTCCTTCAGGTATAACGATACTGACTCCGGACTCCGGGGAAGACAGGACTCCCCCCTGGGATGTAAATTTGCCCCGGGCGGTGGCTACTACCTGTGTGTCTTCATCAAGGGATTCAAAATCACTGAAAGAAACACAAAAATACAATTGAGTGGATTTGCTAATCATGAAAAATGGCAGATATCTAACAAGGCGCCAAGCACTCGAAACAGAAAGTTGCTGGTTTTAGGTTACCTGAAAAGAAAGTCATAGCAGAACTAAGACAAACGTAAATTATTATCTAACCTACACTGAACAGCGCTGACAATGTTGGCCAAAAAAGGAACTTATTTTCGCCCATCTTCCTCGAAATTTCAACATTGTTAGGTGTGAGAGGAAGGAGGGAGGTGACCAGTTTTCCTAAAATAACATCCCAACTGAACACTTTCGACCTCCTTTGCAGTTTTGGTCAAAAAAAAAAAAGAGAACCACAATGATTTAAACCTAGGGAAACGCAACTTATTTTCTACAGTCAACTGCAAAGCGCTAACAATACTTAGCTTTGTTGCACTTCCCATGCACTTGAAACCGGACTCAGGAGCTTTGTTTTTTAACAGCCCATTTATCTGTACACAGACTGCAGCAATTTCAGTAACTTAACCCTTCAAGCGCGTAAATAAACAACATCCATTCCCTTCTAACCTGGTGACAACATTTTGATCCATATCTGTTATCTTCTGTTTATACTCAGTTCTGTAGGTCGTTGGTCTCGGCTCGGGTTCGCGCTCTGGTCGGGAAAGTCTTGGGGATCCGGACAAACGAAAATTATACGTCACTGGCTCTCCTGGACGAGGAGGGTCCCTGAATCTGTTTGTAGGTGGATCACGTGACTGTCTGTCTCCTGAAGACGGCCTGTCAGAATTGATGGAATTGAAAGGCTTTGGAGCGTAAGCTGCATACGAGGAACGAGGTCGATCGGGGCGCACGGCCTCAAACTTGGGCTCTCTTTTAGAGGGAATCGTGACTTCGGCTCTATACCTCGGTTCACGAGGCAGACTTCCAGTTCCAGAACTCATAGGGAACTCTCGCTGAGGAGCGCTTTGCACTCGAGAATCGGAAAAATTCGCCCGAATTTCGGGTTCGGCAGGTTTCTCACGTTCCAAACGCGTGGGGAAGGAACGAGTTGGGTAGTAGCTCGAATGCGCCACGGTCTCCTGTCTGTCTGGGTTAGAGGAGTCAACAACAATGTTGCGAGGCTTTCTGTCGTAAGATTCGGACACGGGACGCGGTTTTCTTTCCTCCACAGAACGTCTGCGTTGCGGAATTAAAGCAGATTCAAGATCCTCTAAGCGCTTTTCTAGATCCATATCTGGTTCTCTTTTCTTGTATTCGAACTCCACCGGTGGTTCTCGAACGCGATCGATCTGTTCACGACGCTGGGTAGATTCGTTATCGATTGCCCACAGTTTAGAAACCGGGACTCCTACGCGTTCGTCGTACTCTCTTAGAAGGTCGGAATCAGTTTCGACTTTACGAAGACTTTCGCGTTTCATCCGCAACTCTTCGGCGTCGGCATCGGAGCGATCAAAGCCATCGGGCATTCGGGTCTTCTTCAGTTCTTTTCTCAGCATGGCGGGGTCTTCGCGGGACGGCAACAACCTGAAAACAAACATTTCAACATCATCAATCCGAAAGGGCCGTATCTAAGTTTAGAAAAAGAAAAAAAAAAAGATACTTTCTTGTGTTGTGTTCACCTAATCCATAAAGCGGGCGCGTGAAATTGGGAAGTTTCATGCCGCAGTCGTGCAACGATGGCCTCAACCTACTACTTTTTTGCCGCGCTCTTTGCCGTCGCCGTTACTTAAGCTTTCTGCTACCATGGAAACGTGACGTCAAACTCCTCCTCTCTATTCTTTGTGTTCTTTGGATTAATTTAGGTTTCTGAGAAACTGCCCACCTACCCGTCCCCTAAGCCAACATTTTGCCTTAAGTGAGAAGTTTTAATGTTGGCTTAGGGGAGGGGTAGGTGGGGCAGTTTCTCAGAAATCCTAATTGATCCTATTCTTTCCCCGCTTCCGAATCAAACTAATGACGTGTCTTGTTACATTTCCACAACTGGCCTGTTCAAGGCGTTCAGTTCGTGGGAACCGAGAGGGTGAGTGGGGTTGGGAGCTGAACGTCTGAAACAAGCTACCCACAATAACCTTCACTTCTCCTTTTCCCTTTGAGAAAGTAAAACCTCGTCCAACTTTTTCTGCGAAAATTTTATTTGCCCAAGTACATGAGAAAATGTGGCTAAATTCTATGCGACAACTGTAAATAACCAAAACCAGCACGAAAAACAACTGTTTGTCATTGTCAATTAACTTGATGCTTGACCATAAACAGGCCATTCAAACAAATTGAATTTTTATTCTCAAGCAAATAAAACTCATTTTTCAGAGGAAAGTCTTTGCACTTAGCCTCGTTTTGAAAGTGAGAGTTTTGCAACTCGGAAATACGCCACTTGCACATCTCCCATAATGCACCTTATTTGCCCCCCCCCCCCCCCCCCCAAAAAAAAAGGTTTTCAATTTCTCTTGGGACGGCTGTAATACCCAGGAGAGATGAAAAACAAAAGTTATGCAAAATTTAGGGGGACAAATAAGGTGCATTAACGGGAGATGTGCCAGTGGCGTACGGTCTATTCTACTTACTTAACACCAGGCGGCTTGTACCCAGGCCTCTGTCTGTCCAAAGTATCCTCATTGAACCCCTGCCTGCCATCACGGTAATCATCATCGTCATAACGAGCCCGGGGAAGATATTCTTCCTCATACCGGTCAGGTCCATCATATCTGAGCTGGGGCTCCGAATACGCGGCACGGACACGGCCCTCTCGGGGAGGCTCTGAATGAACCTATGAGAAATAGTATGTGTTGAGTTAAGGCTGGTTTTCACTAGCGACGGAGTCGGAGTCGGAGTCGTAATCAGAAGCGTAGAGCTTATGATCTAGTGAAAATAGCCTTACGATTCCGCTTACGACTCCGTCGCTTACGTTCCGCTTATTATCTAGTGAAAACCAGATTGTCGGAGTCAGAAGCGGAAGCAGAAGAACCAAAACAATCACAAAGCGTGGGAACGTGCATTGTGATTGCTTTATCCTTCCGCTTCTGCTTCCGACTCCGACAATCTGGTTTTCACTAGATCATAAGCGGAACGCAAGCGACGGAGTCGTAAACGGAGTCGGAAGAAAATGGAAACGTTCTGATTCTTCTGACTCCGATTCCGTCGCGGTTATGACTCCGCTTACGACTCCGATTTTTGATTTTCACTAGGTCATAAGCGCTCTTATGACTCCGCTTACGACTCCGACTCCGTCGCTAGTGAAAACCAGCCTTTAAAGTAACACTGCAGGTTGAAGCGAACACAGGGTCTGTCAAGCAAAATATGGTAGATGCTGCCGTACTTAGAATGAAAATCACCAGGAAATTGGGGCGAGCTATTTTTCGCAAAGACTTATGGACTTTCACCAGGGCCAGGCAAAAAAACTGACCAATAGCTGTCCAAAGTGTCCCCAGTAACTATCCCAGAAACAATTGCGGACACAGTTTGGCTCCAGTCCCCTTCTCATTTTTACAGTAGCAAACGGTAAGTTCCACATTATGTTTTTGGTCAAAGCTAAGATAAAATTAAAACTGAGTATTCTCAGCTACCTTTTTCCAAACTCGGAACTCTAAAGGAAAGATAAACAATTAATTCTACCTGAGGGAAAACAAAGCAACATCGCTTCTTGGCCATTTTTTGACAACACAGGCCTTAACTTGAAAGAGTAAGCCCAATTTTTTCAAGTTGCATTTTCAACCTGGCCATCGAATGCCAGAGTCATTCACATATAGTTAAGGTCTAGAAGTAGAGTAATTTTAAGTAAAACTGAACCATTATTTCATAATTTTCTTTTATTCCAACGTGTTTTTAGGGTCCCAAAGTAATACTTAACAATCGTGACATGGCTCCTTTAACACACACTCTACTTACATCGCTTGCGTAATCAGCAACAATTATGTGATCATCATCCATGGGTTGATTGGAGACAGAGGACCGGACAGTTGGTGAGTCTAACGTAGAGTCATAATCATAAGAAGTCGAGTAGCGGCTGGGCATTCTGAATTCAATGTCGGCTTGTTCCTCTTGATCAAACTAACGAGGGGAAAATGCTGACAATAAATATGACGCCAAACGCCCTAAAACAGCAATTTTTAATTAAAATTGAACTAATAACAGCGTTGAAGGCACTTAAAAGCCCTTGTACTTTGCCCTTCTTTTGGTATCTCTTTACTTTTATTGGTCTGGGAGGGAGGGTGATGTTGTTACCAAGTATTTTGGTTTACACCAACTTTCACTCTGTGTATGAGATGTATGTCTTACGAAAATTTCGTCGGAAACCAAGCTGTCATGAACCATACTGTCTTTCCGTGTTTTGTTCAAACTCCACAAAATGACGGACAAACATTGTACATCAAATTCGCGCTTCATAAACATGAAATTCATGACTTACTTTGTCTTCGGACATCCAAACTGGATCTTCCTGTTGTTTCTTGATTTCGTCTATTACCCTTGCGTACCAATTGTCCATGGAACCCGCCGGGATTACAGCTAAAATAACAACGTAAAATGCAAAGCTATTTTCACACTACACCGGGTAGATTTTCGCACCGCCACGAACTGCCATCCGGTATCATATGAAAATCTATCCAATAAGACTAACCGCTCCACTTTAGAGATCGGCGCAGCACAGCTTCGCTGCGTTAGAGAAATCGCGCCGAAATCACCGTTCTAATGTGTGAACGGAAGCCCTATGTGGCACGGTTTTCATGCCGGCGCACGTGTGAACACAGCCTAAAACGTTTGCGAAATCCCTTTCTGGCTATAAAATCTATTAAAATGCTAAGGACAAAAACGACAATTTATATTTCAACAATTTTCTTTCTCTATTTGTTGTTTTGCTTCTCACAAAAATGACATAACAAAAAGCCACCCAGCGACGGGAATCAGTATAGCTTGTATGACTGCGAGCAAGCTTTCTCGAATGGGGCTGACAACACTCTACCTTCAATCTGCAATATCCAGTACCTTATTGAGACTATTAACCATACAGCGTCCCATCAAACGTTTTGACCAAGTAAAAAATATTCCCCTTCTGTCCTTAACAAGCGAGCTGGAACAAAAAACTAGAAAAAGGAAACATTTTAACTTTTCAACCTGTAAACATGTTGCTGTAGAATTCCTCTAATTTGACTGAGTTATCGTGGAGTTTCTTGATCATCTTAGAAGACTCATCGATGCCGTGCTGGCTTCTCATTACCCTGAAAAATGGAAACCGAAAAGATAAATATTTGTTCATTTACTTCTTTGCATACAACCTACACAAAATAGTCTTAGGGTCTGTTTACATGGAGGTGGGTGACCCTAGATAGGTGACGTAACATGTGGCGGGTCCCAACACCTATCTGGGGTCCCCCACCTTCATGTAAACAGGCCCTTAGAGTCTACATTGAACCTGCGAATCAGCTCTCCCCCTTCCCCTTCATCCCATTTTTTTTGCTCTCGTCCCAACTTTCTCGACGAACTCGCGCGGTAAAGCTTGTAGCCTGCGTGGCAAGCGCAAAAGGGGAGGGGGGGGGGGGGGAGGGAGAAAAGCGCCAAAGAGGGGAAACCCCCCTCCTTTTTTCCCTTCCTCCCTATCCCCTACCCTTTTCGATGCCTGCTATGCAAGCTATAAAGCTTGCTATGCAGGCTAACATCAGGCTAACATGGTGACAACATATGAATTCATTAAGAGACTCAAGACTCAAAACTTCATTATATGAGCTCTGAAATTTAAGGAGTTTTTGTTTGTAAATTGTAACTTACTTGACCATCTGTTTATTGGGAGGCCTCAAGAAGATGACTATAGGGTAAAGCTGTGCATAGTTCAGTCTCTCGACCTCCTCAGGAGTGATATCTAACAAGCAGTGTTTACCCTGAGAATAAAGGCAACAGTCAGTTACTGCCCTAAACTCGAGTCTTGTGCCATTGCTCAGAAGATGTAGCTTGATCCAAGCTAAAATTACTGAAGGGACCTCCTAGTTGGCTTGCTAGCTTAATAGGTTAGAACGCTGCAACGGTATCGCAGAGGTCAGGGATCGAATCCTGGCAAGCCTGGATTTTTCAGGCTTTCTTTTTGCAACTGCATAAGTTGCGTATTTAACTGTGATGATCTTCGTTACATTATTTTCCTTCTTCATCCCATAGTTCAAATAATTATGTGATATTCATATATTCATCATTTCATATTTATCTTTCCTGGGCAAATCACAAACCAATTTTATGACCAGCTCCCAGTTGACTTGCTAACTCAGTAGGTTGGAGCCCTACACCAGTATTGTAGAGACCAGGGTTTGAATCCCCGCAAGCCTGAATTTTTCCAGGTTTTCTTTTTGCTTATTAACTGTGAATGATTTTCTCTGCATTTAGGAGTCTGTTATCTTGGCATGGAAGCACAGGACCTAGCAACTGGGCACTTAGCCACATGCATTACCCCAAGTCACAACAACAGTTTCTTACTTGATTTAAGCACCACTAAAATCAAATTTCTGTTTGCTAGCTAGTTAAAACAAGGTTCAGATATATTGGCTTGTGATATACTTACAACATTTCTGTTTACTAGTCAGTAAAAACAGGGTCACACAGTGGCTTGTCATATTATACTTACACTCTCAATGACAGATCTGATTGCAGTGTAGCTCAGTGAACGTCGAGAAGACCTCATGGGACTTCGCCCAACAGGTGACATTCCACCGAAAGCAGCTGAAATTACAAGAGAAGAAAATTACATTTTCATTCTAAAGAAACAAATGTTTATACAGTAAGACAACAGGAAAGGTCTCAAGCAATGAAATGTGTCAGATAAACATGTACACCAGTAACCTTTTTGGCAAAAAAAAAGATTGGCATTTTCAGCTTGGGCAACATTGAACTTGCTCTTCCAAATTAACAATGCCAGAGATAATCACCAGTTCTCTGATAGAAATTCATCAAATGTTAAACTAACATGAATAATGGCAGTCAAAGCTAGCAAGCATCTTGACAGGTAGACAGCTCTACTGATATCCACATCCCCTCTTGAGGGGTATTACTTAGCCTTTTCAGGGCTGATTTCCAAGAGGGTCTGCTCATAGTTAAGTGGTACTATTCTGTGATCACTGAGGTAAACAACCTCAGCAGAACCAAACAAAATCACTGCATACAGTCCTGGTATTCATTTTTCAACAGAGCCAAAATGTACATAATTGTACACATTATCTACAGGTTCACGAATCATTGTATAACCATTTACTACCAGGTGGAAGAAGATACCATGATGACACTAGATAAAAATGCTCTTACTTGGAATGGCAAATGTTTCAGGCATTTCTCGGAGCAGCTTGTCCCTTGTGATGTCAGCTATTGGCCCAAGTAAAACTACTGGTCT
This sequence comes from Porites divaricata, assembly GCA_038088405.1. Lineage (NCBI taxonomy): Eukaryota > Metazoa > Cnidaria > Anthozoa > Scleractinia > Poritidae > Porites > Porites divaricata. The sequence goes on from JBBMOI010000002.1 coordinate 5,579,509, forward strand.
GACAAAGCCAGCTACGAAACAAACGATACATTAACTTGTTAATTTTATGGAATCTAGAGAAAGAAAAATTTTACCTTCAACCGGGTTTGCTCTGAGTTTGATCAACTTCTGTAAGTGACTCGGACTGTCTATTAGATAGGGGACATTTATTAGAAAGGGGTGTCCAACACAATTTTAACAGCATAGAGGGGGCATTTCTTAGATAAGAGGCATATATTTGGAACTGGGCGTTTTTATTAGGTCATTTACAGTAATCCCTTTAATTTGCTCTCTATTTATTTTTAAATCTCCCCTAATGCACTCTGTTTGCACCAAATTTCACAAAGGACTGCATATTCCCAAGGACATTTGAAAATGATAACTTACCAATATGCAAAATTTGGGGTGCAAACAGTGTATAGTCAGATGAACTGTTCTTCATTTTACTTACGTTTCTTACGTGACACCCTTTCATAAGCTGGCAACCTGTTTTCTCTAGCGGTAGAAACTGAAAAAATTAAAACATTTTGTTATATTCCTAGACTTTCAATCAACTAAACAGGGGCTGTCATTGGTTGATTCCTGGTCACGTGGCCTTGACTAAAATCAAATGTATCCCGATCGTGATACATCACGCAATGTACCCTGCTCGGGATACATTACAGCACGTGATCAAAGCATGGTGGAAGGTGGTGTGACAAAAGGCGGGAAAAACACTGCCAGTTTTCTTTTCGCAAATGAACACAACAACACAAACAGGAAGCCTCAAACTAAAACGCAACGATTCTTAAAGTCATCCTAGAAGAGAAACAGCAGCTAGTGGAGGAAAAAGATGCAGATAATGTAAGGAAAGTAGTTGTAAATAATTCATTCAGTGGTTTTGAGAATTAAATTTGTGTTGTCATTAATAATGTGTCGACTGTTCTGGTTCGCTCCAGTTATTCTTTTGTTGCTGTTGAAGTGAAAGTCTAGAAATATAACAAAACACTTAATGTCAGTTCCCTCGGGAAACAGTTTTGTTTTCCCTCGAGTCCTGATGTTTCCCTCAACTTCGTCTCGGGAAAACAAAACTAACTTTTTCCCTCGGGAACTGACATTAAGTGTATAATGTTACACGACTTTGTAGCCAAACCCCTCAAAATGTTACTAAGTGATCTGTTATTAGAAAAATCACAGAATCAGCTTAGTATCAAATTAGCCTTGCAAGATATTGTTTATGGTATCATACAGAGCACACATATATTTTCCCTGCATCAGACATGCATAAAATGTTTTTTTAGTGATTTCACAACGTGAGCTCCCCACACCCACTTCAAAAAAACATCCACATACTTTACAATGGATCTTTCATAACTACTAGGTCATGTAACAGGTAATTACATTGCAAAATCCAATAGTGTAGTGGCTTTTGTTAGTTTTAAATAGGCTACATAAGTAACATTTAAATAAATAAATAAATAATGATTTGGAGGTAGCACATCCACAAAGTGGTTCTTCGTCTACCTGATTCATGGTCGAATTGGATTTGGAAATGCTGGTTCTGGAGGAGATGGGAAAACTGGAGTACCCGGAGAAAAACCTTTCGGAGCAAAGGAGAGAACCAACAACAAACTCAACCCACATATGGCATTGACTCTTATGGTTGCTGGTCTACTTACTGAAAGAGTCCTCATCCAGATGATCAGATGAAACAAATTTGTATTTCTTGAGTGTCCCTCCCCGTGACGAGCTTCTTTTCAGGCTGTTGTAGTTGCTTTCTCCCCTCTTTGGAGGCTTTTCTTCAATTTTTTGCTGAACTTGGCATAATTGTTCAGCCCTGTGATAAGAGAAATCCATTGTAAAATCTCACAAATATCATCTACACTTGGTCTAGGTGGGCAAAGATACAGCTTAGCACAAATGTCTTTACTTAAAAAATGTTCTACCTTACTCTTGGGAAGCAAACCTCCCTAAAGCATTGTTTATACTTTCAACAGAAACACTAGCAACTTATATCAACCCCGTAGAGTCCTGCCCATCATTAGGTAATTTTTTTAGGACGACAGGCACTAACACATAACAAAATCTGTCCATTTTAATTGTGCATACACTGTCATCCTTAGTAGAAAAGACACTGATTATTACACCATTATTTCTGACAGATTAAAGAAACCAAAACAAGGCTACACATAAACACACTCCAAAATAATGAATCAACCTTGACTTGTTGGGTATAATTCCTACTTCTGCCTCACTGCCTGCTTTCGTTACCACTTGAGCACGCCACGACCCAATCACACCATCTTGCATGGTGTCCCAGATATGGAAAACATCCTCCTTACAGAAGGAAAGCTCAGACTGCTTCATCTTCTCATAGTCAAAATGAACCCTTCAAAAACCAACATTACTTTCATTAGATCAATTTTCAATAAATACTAGGGAGCCTAGGCAACGATGATGGCAACGTCAACAAGAATGGCAAAAATTTTGTACATTTCCTTGCTGTCACTGCATGACTACGAAATGAAACTTCCTAATTTCACGTTTTGTGGAGGACATGAACTCGAGACAACGACTTTCTTTCTCCTTTCATGAACTTCAATACAGTCTTTTAGAACTCGACTCCAGAAAAAATGCCAACATTTGATAAATTGAATGAGACGGAATAAGCACAATAAAGTTTGAAGCAGTGCAAATTCATTTTTTAAGTGAAGTTCTGTAGCCGTCACTGTAGTTGTTGCTTAAGTTCCTTATTACTGAAGTATGGTTTATCAGCAAAATGTTGTGGTGACCTAAGATGCTTGATGTGTAACAATCATGGTAAATAATTAACAATCAACCCACTGTAATCAATCTAAATTAACATCTAAAGACTTTTGAAAGCACATGGCAGCAAGTAATAATCCGCCATGCAGTTGCTTAATAGCAGCAAATAGGAATTTAAAACAAAAAGAATGGTTTCCCGTGCAGTAAGATGCAGCTCTTTGGAAATAGCCTTACCGTATTTACCCGTGTATAATACGCACCCTAATTTTTGACCGCTTTATTCTAAAAAGAAAGATTTCAAGATAAACACCAAGAATTAAAACTTCCATTTTTCCATTTAATTAACAAGAGCTGGGAGTTCATTAATGACATGTTTACAACAAACTACAAATATCGCACGCACCGAGCACTTATTTACACCCCTTTCTATTCAATAAAAAACATTGAAACCTTCAAATTCTGACTCAGGGTCTGATTCAAATAGGTTTTCGATGCTTGAATCATCAAGTTCATGAGTGTTCTCGGTTGAATTGTAAACCAGTTCATCTTCTGATCCATCCAAATTGTTTGTGATGCCACACTTCAGAAAGAGGCAGCAATCATTTCTGATGGAATGGCATTCCACGCTTGTGAAATCTACGAACGGTAAATTCGTGAATTCCGTCAGCCATCCACTGCTTTCGGACTCCACCTTTAAACAGTTTGTTTAAAGATACATCGAGCGGTTGGAGAAGGAAATTAAACCGCCAGGAATAACAGCAAGTTCAGTGTTCTCGTGTTTGAAGGACGCTTTCACAGTATCTGTTATGTGAGCTTCGAATGAGTCGTAAACAGGCAAGCTCTTTCTTCTCCCCAGGCCACCGATCCGTGCATGCCATACCTTTTCGATCCACACTTTCATCTGCTCTGAATCCATCCATCCTTTCTCTCGGGCTGAAACAACGACTCCATGCTTGTTGTTGATCTTAGGGATGGTTTTCCTCTTGAAGATTAACATCGGTTTCAGTTTTAATCCATTGCCGCAGCCCGCCAACACAACTGTTACTCGATTCTTCTCATTCCCCTTGGTACGTATTTTGATGGTTTTCTTGGAAACAGTTCATTGGTAGTTTACTTTACTGAGTTTATTAAACACCAATTACTACAAAGCTTTTGTCTTCTTTTGTTTTCTTGGCCAAACAATGGAATCCGTGTATAATACGCATCGTAAATTTGAAGGTCGATTTCAGGGGGGAAAAAGTGCGCATTATACACGGGTAAATACGGTAAATCTATGAGCACACAGACCTTGAAGTGGTTACATTACAAAGAAAGGCCAGGGACAGGTCCAAAAAATTTAGAAAGAGACAACTGAGACATTTGCAAGTTACAATGAACCCATGTATCTGTTGATGCATAAAAGCTCTAAAAGACAGTGTTAACTGAGAATTCTTCACAATTTTAGCACCATATCAGACAAAAGGAGACCCCCACCCCCAACCCTCTTCAGCCTCTTCCCATGAAGGTTACCACACAGTTTTACATGTGAGACACACCTATAAACGCATGCATAAAATTTAGCTTTTTAATATCATTGCAGCTCCTCATTAATGTTGTCCAAGCATGAAAACACCTACAGTTCTGTAACTTACTTGATGAAAAATGAATCCCCAGATTCCGTGCTGATTTTGTCAAATGCTAACAAAAAGGCAAATTAATTTATAGGTTACATTCCGTAGTCTACACGTCCACTTATATATTAAATCATGGATAAACTTCATATTGAGGATGGTGAATTAAAATATGGAATGCTTACTTTCTCTCCCATACTTGCACAAAAGGTTGACTTCATCTCCAAGAGAGAGCAGAATCAAGACAGCTTCTTCCCTGGTGATATCCTTAAAATCTATATCATTGGCCTGAATTTGAAAAAAAAAAAGTTCTCACAATTTCCACAAGGTTAGGACCTCTATTATTGTAAACTGAAAGCCAAAGCTTTTTGCCTTCTGAAAAGAAAAGCGATAGAACAAACTGCTTCCAAAATAATGATAAAAATAAATTCTCACACACAACTTGGAGCCATGCCAAGCCCCTTTCAACAGCACAAGATCTTGTATGTGAACTTTCGTTTGCCATCAAAGTAGAAAAAAAAAAGGGCCAAAACCAGAAAAAAAGGATTTATAAAAACTTCTTAGGTGAAAAACAGGTCATGTGACCTGAAGACCCCTCACACTCAAACCCATACTCTCAGCCATGTGTCAGAAAAAGTTTTCACCTTCTGTTGTTCTTCAGCCAGTGGAAAACCACATTGTTTTTACGGAGAAAATGCAGTGAAAATAACAAGTCCATGTGTATTTGAAGCAAATAATGAAGTTTGATTACTGACCATAAGAATCTGATCTCCCCTCCTTAATCCAGAATTGTAAGCTGGACTACCTTCCTTCACTGCTGCCACAAAAATACCCGCCATATTGCCACCAGACACTTGAATCCCAAGGCTACCGCTCTTATGGAAGGATACAAGGCGTGCATCACTGCAAAATGAAGAGAGAAAAAAATTTAAACTAAGTGGTGACACCTACTTTCAATCCTGTCAATTTTATCAAAGCCAAATACATGTATGAAAGAAATAACTTCAGATGTTACATCCATGTATTAATAGACAAGGACAACAAGCACTTCTGACAAACATACCCTCTGTATCTTCTACGATCCATTGAACCCATATCACGGCTGCTGCGAGGAGAACTTGCACGTGAGTCATCTGGTGAATCACGACCCCAAGAACTTAGACGACCAGGTGTGTATGTCACTAATAGAAAAATAAATTCAGCAAAATCAGCACAATCATATTTCCTAATAAGAAAGAAATTAAGAATAATATGAGAGACAATGACCCAAAAATAAAAATAAAAACAGCATTATGGTTGATCTGCCAGGTGCGACCACCTCCCAAAAGCAGCTGCAACCACTGGTTCTATAGTTTTCCATTGTTTCAAACCTCTTGTAAGGACATTTCAAACCACAACATGGTCTCTTAGTTCACCGAGTTCACTCATAGTCAGGGCTGTCAACCCCCACGTCATCAAATATTGCGAATTGATAGGGAAGGAATGATAGATGACGTCATACCGCGCAACAAATGACGTCATTTGTGCCAAAAATGCTCACTGATTCTGATTGACGTATATGGCACATAAACAGTTCATATTCAGCCACATTATTGCTTAAATTACAGTGGCATACCAGAATTTATAAGGAAACGTTCCATGTTAACAGTAGCGCAAACAATGCAAAATATTTGAAATTTTATGGTTGGAAGGTCAAGTCTACAGAAATTATTAGCAACTTTGACGATTATCCGGAAGATATCAGACTCTAATCTGGAGACCGGGAGATACAGTCGAAAATCTGGAGTCTCCTGGATTATCCAGGAGAGTTGACAGCACTGCTCAGTATACGAAAAACTTTCAAACATGGAACTACAAATATACAGCTGTACGTAACTCCAAACAGACCAATTTCAATATACTGAAATTCGGACTTAGCACCAAAAATGAATAATACATTTCTTTTGTTTCATTCTTTCAAGCCTCAGAGCAAAGTATGATTTTTTATATAACGGTATTGGCCTATTACATGCAATTAATTTCAAGCCAGAAGGTAGATGTGTCAGGACCTCTTCTCAGCCACCACTATTTGGTTGGTCGCTTACACAAGGTTTAAATAAATTAGACATAACTGCATATTTGTCAACCTCTACCTTCTGCTGGTTTGGCGAAATCAGGTTCTGATTCCAGTCGTGAATTTTCAGTTGCTCTGAACACTTCTTCTCGGTCAGCAAATCCAGATACTCGCTCACCTGTGTCTGGCCTCTTCCAGCTCATTTCTGAGTAATCAAACGAAAATTATAGTAAGAAACCCATTATAAAAAGGATCAAATAAAAAACAACTGTAGTCTGCTAATATTGTAAGTTGTTCCATTACAAGAGGTTGTGACTCTCCAAAGCAATTGCAATGAATCAGTGCAAATCTGAACTTTTTCTTCCGTTTCTTTGCTTTAGAAGGGAAGTCATAGGGCCTTGTGGCAAGAAGTCTCTTCTGTTGGGTTGCAAGTTAAAACACTAGTGCCATACAAAATTCCCCTGCAATACACCAACCTGAAAATGGCATGCCATCTGAGGGAGGTGGAGGACGTTCTGGCAAGTCTTCTTCACTGTAGTTTCTGAAATGTTACCATACAAATGTATTTTCAGTCCAGATGCCTGCATACAGCAATTTTCACCCTTTTTTGGTGAGTGCATAATTATTGCATAAATTATGCCAAAATATGCATACTTGCTACCATGGAATAGCGGGGTAAGGCATTATAAGTACTTAATATAGTACACGTTATAACTCTTGCTTCAGTCTGGGTGTTGTGACACAACATGAAGTAATTTTTTGGCATTCTTTTCAGGTATGAAAAGCATGAACAAGAGTTGACAAAGTCAATACTGTAAAAGATTCTTTTTTTTTGCTTTTTAACTCGTGGGTACGCGCGAGCGTACCACGAGTTATTGCAGGGACAGAGATATGCAAATGAGTCACTCGCTCACTCGTAGTAGACGTTTTCGTAATTAATCGGGTCCAAACTCGAGAGTGCAAAGATCTATCGCTTCCAAAGAAGCACGCGCTTGCCGAAGTTTGGTGGCATCAAATTCCTCGCCAAGAGCGTGCATCGTGCGCTACAGCACGGTCAGAGGATAGAGGTCTTACCAAATTTAAGACACGCAGGAATCTTTCATGTTAGTACGATTCAAGAGCCTTTGACTCGTCCAGGCGTTAAACTTGACGAGAAGATGAGCATTTGCTCTTCTACTCCTTCAACTTAGACACTGGCTTGATCTCATACCTTGTAGTAATGTAGAAAGTTATGTGTATGAATGAATGTATAATAAATAAAGGCACTTCTTCTTCTTCTTCTTTATAAGGACTCCTTACGATCACGGGGGGAAATGGATGTGATTTTGAGCATTAGCTTTAAAATAACAGCAGAAATCAAGATAAGAAAACATAAGCTTATGTTTTGCGTCCTACTTCGCGGAGGAGTTGTATCGACTTTGTTTCACATATGTTCTTTCATTGCCATGAAATGTGTTTACATTGATTTTTACTGTCAGTAACCTGATTTCAATTAGCCTTAAATTTCATCCGATTGCTTCGAGTCATTTTTTCAATCGGTTAAGTATGGCCACAGGGTCCAGAGGAGATGTGTTTGTCGTTAGAACATCAAAACCCATCGAAAACCTCTGAAAAAATGGGTTATTTTGTTCGCGTTACAGTTTCGTTAGTCGTTTCATTACACATTCTGTAGACTGCAAACCAAGAGACTGAGGGGTCGCAAGATCGGCTTATGGTATAAAACACGGAAATCGTCCATTTTTTTTACTCGGCACTTCGTGCGGCAAGAAAAGTATTGTGTTTCCAGAACAAGGATAGTATATTTATAATCTGAATTTCTATCATTTCCTAAAATTTACTGTGGGAAAAGCAGAGGTGATAACTAATTGATTATTTTCTAAACAACGTACCCACGAGTTGACAATAGTCTTTCTTTGATTTTAAAAATGTGATTACCCAGAATTAACAATTTCAAAGCAGAAAATCCAAATTGTTAGACATAACAAAATAAAAATATTTTTCTTATTCTACATACCTGGCAGGAAGCTCAGGTTCTCTTTCATCACCATACCCATTTGGCAAGTCTCTGTCCCTTGATTTATTCCTGAATGATGATGGCAGAGAATGAGTGCTGTAGCTTGGTGGTAAGTGGTCATCTTTAAGCACCAACAGATCTAGTCTGTTTGAACGACGGACAGTATCAATGGCTTCTCGTAGGCTCATCTCTTCTGCTTTCCTGTCATTGATCTTCAAAAAGAAACAAAAATTATCAAAATCACAGAGACAAGACATAACATCAAATTAATTTGTACTTACACTGTAAGAGAGTAGCCAGTCTATGGAGTGACATTGCACATTTTAACAATACTTTCACTGTTTTGCTAAAAGAAAACCGTGTTTTTTTTTCTCTTTTCTAATACAGAGCTGGAAAAAAGTCCCATCTGGCAGAATGCAAGGGAGGTCATGTCCGATAGCTTAGCGATATTAAACTTTGTTTTCAGGCTGGTGAATCTTGTTCATAACTTGCCAAACAGGCAAAATAAAGTTTTGGGGAGAGAATTCCAATTACAGAAGAACTGTAATCAATCCTAATGGTCAAGAATGTGGGGGGGGGGGGCGCTAGTCACAATCACTTTCAGGCTAGTACATACTAACTACAGCTTGCCTGAAAAGCAAGCTGTAAAACTGACTTTCTTTATACCCCATCCAGTTGTTCAGGAGATGTAGATTTTCTGTGCAAGTAATTCTTTAGCTCAAGCCATTCTCCCAATGGGCAAGGGTCTGGGTAAGTCATCATTTAACTACATTTCTAATCAAGACAAGCAAGAAATGGCCCTGAGCAAGCAAAATATGTGGGCTGCTTGTCCCAAGGAGCAAGCTCTCCTGGGCGCTTTGGCAGCAGGGTGGGAAAAGGAAGGAGAGCTTGCAACTACATCTCTTCCCTGGAATTTGGATTCCACCTCCAATTCCCGTGTCTTTCCGTTGACTGAGCTGTCAGATTTCCACCAATCAGCACAAAGCGGAAACAAGCACGAATGTAAACAAACATTAAAAAACACGTGCAAAGGGTAATATGACGTGATTACTAATGTCATCTCTTTTAAGTTTTTCAATGCAGATATTCAAATCCCAGAGACACAGTTGCAAGCTTTCCTTTCTTTTCTCTCCCTGCTGCCAAAGTGCCCCAAGAGCTAACTCACAGGTTACCTGTGAAGAAGAAAAAAGATACTACAAGTCCAACATACCCTCAAAATGATGTCTCCAGATTTGAGCTCACCCTGCCTAGCAACCATGCCACTCTTATCAATTTCTTTAATAAATAACGATCCACCAAGTGAAAAGCCATAACCTAAATAAAGAGACATTAGATATCACACCTCATAAAGAAATGTATCAAAGTATTACAAAATTACAGTGGTGCAAAATAAAATCACAATTCCTCAAACCCTTCATTTCCCAAAGAACTGCTCAATAGTTGTAAAAAAAAAATAATGACTTGCCTTTCCCAGTCAAAAAAGGAAATTTTTACAGGCAATTTTTCAAAGCTGAACGTTGTGCTAATTTATTACCAATTTCCCTTTTTCCACATGAGGTAAAATTGGAAAAAACAAAAACAAAGACAAACAAACAAAGCAAAAGAACACAGAATTTTTCTGATGATATTACACTGTACATACCTTTATTTTGCTGTTCTCTGATTAGTGTAACATTCTGAGGAACTTTGCCTTCCCGGGGATTACTTATTGAAGAAACAGACTTCCTTCGTTTTATTGCCTTGAGTCAAACATCAACAAAATTGTTTTAGTGAAGAAAGTATTAAACCAAATTTTAAGTCCATTGGACTAATAACAGAATCAAGAGGGGCAAGGAGCATCACTATCTGTAAACAAAACTCTCATTTTCACAAATAATTTTCTACAAAACTCACAAAAAACTGCATATTTTTCCAACAAAGTCTTTCAATATGCCGGGCATTACATTTGCATCTTTTTACTATCTTTTTTGTCAGAAAAAGCAACTGTAATAAGTATTCTCTGTTAAAACCTGTGACAAACATTTGAAAAACCTGTTTCACATGCTTTACATGTGTTGTTTTCCCAAAGTTCAAAATACTTCACGAAGTTACACATCTGGCAGGTTTATTATGTCTTGATTTCATTGTCATGCCATCAAAGGTAAACATCAATAAAAACTAACAAACATTCAATAGATTAAGTCCAGAATCTTGGAAATGAAAGAAGATGCAGTAGTAAATAAACAACTTCTCCAAGATTCAGGTATGCATGATGTTTCATATGTGAGATACTCGGAGAAAAGTCTCATGAAAATTTATAGAGCTTTTATGGAGAAGAAATGCTGGTGCCCCCTCCTTGGGGGAACAACATGGCCACTGGAAACCAACAGACAAACATTCAAGACATTCAAGAATACTCTATCACAAAATGAAGAACCCTTGCAAAGCAAAAACTTGTATAAATGGAGGTGTTTACGTGCTCTAATACTTCATAAAAGTAAATACTCCAAAGAATTGATTATTCTGTAGTTTGAATTTGGATTACATCATATGAAAGTTTACCAGCAATTATTGGACATTAAACTTAATAATAAAAATCAACACATCGATCGAACTTACAAGACGAGCAGAATTGCCACTGTCTTTTAAAGCTTGAACAGCTTCTCCATGCATCACATTCTCAACATTAACATCATTCACTTGAAGTATGATGTCATTAACTCTGCAAAATATTTACAATAATATTAGTATTCATCAAATTAGAAGATAGCAATTTTTATGCATTTGGATTACTTCCCTTAACTGAGAATATCCTTGGCCATTCATATTGCTTAAATTGCAATTACAGTGGAATCCTGTTAATACAGAGGTAGGCTCAAATTTCATGACTTGAGGGCCGTATACACCATATATCGCATTCATTGTATTGTTCTCGTTAACAAACAACTGAAATGTAGATAATGCATCAATAATTGAAAAAAAACTTCTTAAAATTTTCTGTCAGCACATGGACTCTTTTACAATTCAGCTATAAATCACCACAAGTGCATTTTAAGTGTGCTGTAGTCTAAAAACAGTATGAGAATGAGCTAAGATTACTAGGTCAATAAAATTGACGCGTCACAGGCATTTTAATTTTCTAAATTTTGAACAAGTGGCCGTATTGACTGGGTGAAATTATAAGGGATTCCACTGTTTGGGATTTTAAAATGTGGCTGTTGGCTGTATTAATAATTGGTGACTGCATTAATGGGGTTTTTTTTATCAGGAAATGTATGGCCATTTTGCTGGGCTGAAAAAAACTGGCAGTAACAATGAGGCGACCAAAGGGGAGGGGGGGTTCCGCTCGCTGTACTCCTGCGATGATTGTATCTTCATTTAAATTTGTGTTTCTGCAGTTCACATCATCTTCAACTAAAAAACACAAACTTATCTAAAGAAGGAGACATAAAAGGCCAGTTTTGATGCTTACTTCAAAAGACCATCAGATGGACTTCCACGAACAATATCGGACACCACAATGGATGTGTCTCCACTTCCAAAATGAGGGTTATCTCTTCCACCCGACACTGCTATTCCAAATCCTTGGTTCACATTTGCCTGCAAAATAAAGAAAATAAGTAACTGGCAAATGGACAACAGCTTTATAATCACTGGAGCATAATTATAAGTTTGCATAACACTTTCTCAGTATTTTACCAATATAAATAAAAAAAGGTATTAAGTTATGCAGACTAAAGTATTTCTACATTTGCCAATGAAAACATGATAATTTAACAACTCAGCTGTAAAACTAATTAACAGTACAACAAAATCGATTGATTGAACAAGCAAAAAGTATCTTACAGGGATTTAACCACACTGTACATATTACTAAAAATCAAAACAATAACTCTAAATTGACAGGTCACTTAAATCAAGGATACAAGATAGATTTTAAACACGTCACTGCTCTTTTACTAACCTTCTCCAAAACTATAGTCTTTTTCTCCCACATGTACTGATGATCACCAGGCTGTTTAAGCATAAAAAAGGGGAAAGTATTATTACTAACATGGCAAAACACACTTAATAGCATTTAGTATAATTACATTGATGATTATCGAAAATAGAGTGCTATGATTGGTTAGGAGCTTCGCTTTATCCCCCTATAATCCCCGCGCGGTGATTATAACATTGAAGGCTAGCAGTTTTCAAAATGGCAGCCAGATATTTTGATGTTTCGGAGTCGGACATTTATCAACAATTTTATTTTCTCGAATAATCATCAATGTAATTATACTAAAGCAATTAGTCACCTCAGGCGACGTGAATATCGGCGAATTTCGTCTCGGTGACTATTCACCGATATTGACGTCGCCTTCGGCGACTAAATGTCAAATGATATACCAGTGGTGTAAAGTGTACTGTATATGTTGTTCCGGTCGATGCATCAAGCGGTTTTTCCCACGTAAGCACAACTCTGTAGTTAATTTTTAGCTCATGAATGACGTAGTCATGCAATGAGCTGGAGAAATGGACTGCGAATTCACTTGATCACTCACTCACTCCATTCTGTTAGACAATTAATTTATGCATTAAAATTTGATTAAACACTTCTTCCCGAACCTCCCCTACAAGGTATTCTTTATACCCAATGTGGTGCATTTTAGACAGTCTCTTCACTAATCCAATTCATTCATGAGCTGGCTCACAGGAGCCTTTGATTTTATCTCAGCTTATTTTTCTTTTCCTCTTTTATTAACTTCATTAGCAGACATTAACATACCCAAAAAACAAAAGAAAAACAAAAAGTACCAGAGATAAAAATTAACCACAACATATCCATTAACAAACTGCTATTGACATGATGGGTGCCAGACTTCATAACCTTGACTATCTACAGTAGAAAAAATTTACCCATTAGCTAAAATAAATAAAAAGCTGTTTAAGAAAAACACTTAAAGAGCTTTTAACAACTGTTTTGTCTTGCAGTATCTAATTGCCTGTTAATGGTTGCTGAGCAGAAGGTAACTTTGACATTTTTTAATATTCAAAGGTAGAAAGTTCTACAAGTACCATTTCTATTTTTGTATAAACACTATATCAAACATACATAAGTCTCCAAAAACCAAGGCATCCTTCTTATATAGATGTGTTTATATCCATTTACAACTACAGCTCATTTTAATATCCACCAAATTGTCTGCATAATTCCCTTTATAAAACTCAGTTTTGTTATCTGTGATTTTCGTGACTTTGAGAAAGACTTGTCTGGCAAAATGCAAAAACAATGTTAACTTGGTTTTATCTGCTACAATATTTTTCAATCCCATTTTTATAGATATCTATAAAACAGCAACAGAAAATTAGCAGTAACTTGCTTTAAGGGCAAATAATTTCCTGTGTGATGCATGAAGTACATCTGCATAATGGTGTTTAAACTGCCCACACTTTTTTAGACAGCAAGTTCCCACAGGTGTCCTAAGGGGGCAGTCTTATCAATCTAGTGGAAAGTAAACTGCTTTTTCAGTTGGGAAAAAAAGAGAAGGTCAAAGCCAATACGTAGAGGCAACCAAAAAGGCACTCAGTTGACCCTGTACATGTGTAGAAGTCTGACATTTAGAACACAAGATGGCTTCTAGCAACAAGTACTCTTCATGGAATATCAGCTAAGTTTCTGAAAAAACAGGGATATTTGGATGTCCATTACTTTCAAAGATTTATCTATAACATACACCAGGTTTTCAACTAAGGTGTGATGAAAAATTCTAGTCCCCGGTTGAATGATAGATTAAAGGACTTGGTCACCAATGCAAAACATTTAGGACTTCTAGAATCTGTATTTGATGCATTTACACGACCCGGTAACTGTCTTAAAAGTCACTGAGTTTTCTAGTTGATATAATGTTGGTCTGAGGGGTAGAATTAGACCCTGAGGGCATTAGGGGAGGGTTTAGGGACTAAAAGAGTTAGTTCCGGAGTGTTACACAATGCACAGAGAATAATAAGCCAGGCACTGTTGCTCAATTATTACTGAGCCTGATGAAAATGTGGACAGCTCTGATCTTGGTGACCCAAAGAAAAGGAAGGTTCCAGCAATTGACAGTTGCAGAAAACTAAGTTTGAAAGGCAGTTCATTGAGAAGATGTGTCTTAGAAAGTATAAATGAGGAAGAACAGATCCTCACAAAAAAACAACAAAGCCATGATAGGGCTTAAACAATAAAGGTGGAAAAGGTACAAGGAATTGCACGCTTTAAGAGAGCTCAATCAGGAAGTTCAAAACCGCAACAAAATTTGCCACGGTCTTTACAACCCACCAAGTACAAACAGGGGTAGGAGAGAAAGCTCTCATAAAACTGTTATAATAGAACACTGAAATATTTACTTTTTGTAAAAATTTAAAATCTCACACATTAAGAACTTAATTCTTGGAAGTAATTCTGCCAAAAACAAAGTCATTAAAAATTAATAGCAGCAACAGGTTATCTGGAATAATTCCACCAAACTGGCAAGGTGTCAAAGTTTCCCAAATATGACATTAATTGCAATTGTCAAAAAGAAAAAAAGTTTTGCCATCAATTTACCTGTAACTGTAAGGGAATCTCATTACATGAAGAAATAGCTATGCTGGAAAGAATTACAGAGATAGTGCACTTTGTTTTGATAAACCATAGCAAAAAATGGTGCAGATGCTATCTAATCTCCAGAGTAAATATTCTGCGTAAAAATATGTTGATAAATAGATTAAAGTTAATGAAAATGTCACAGAAATTAAATCATCTCAGTCTGCAAGATGTACATTTCGACCATAAGCTCGGGCAATTTAATTTTTATTGTTTGTAAGATTGTTTACAAATAGGGCGATAAATTCCCAAGAGAACTAACAACTGATTCGTTCGACAGATCTCAAAGTAAACTTGAAGCAAAATTGAACGGCTTGCGTGCGTTTCACTGCATTTTATGATATAATTTAAATGTTGAAATTGTAACATAGCAAGTGACGTTGAAATCGTGGTTACTGTTATCAAATATATTTAATGACTGAAAAAAACCCTGCGTCCTCAGAGCGAAATCGATAAAAGACGCAAATTAAAACAAAGGCTTTTACTCGAAAAGCAAAATTACAATGAAAAGACGCAAATATCGGAATGTGCACGACCATATTGCAGTCGTACCATTTAGGAAACTTTTCTTTATTTGCTTTGAAAACCAAAGCTTCGAGATTCAGTGAACTGATAACAAAAACATCATTTTGAGTAGCAAGATGATCGATCAAAGACTTTATAAAACTTCTGAGAACGCGAACAAAATCAATGATCCATGAATGATATTCGGCCACAAATCATCGCATCAAAGGTACTGAAAATAGTCAGAATGGGTGCAGAAATCATCACTCACTTCTCGTGAGTAGGTCATACCCGTTAACGTAAAAATTTTGGAAAAACGTTGAGCAGTTATTTCTGTCAATAAAAGACAAAATAAGTGAACCAAAACCGCTAAAAGGTGGGGTTAAAGACAAGGGAAAATTCTATAATTTTCTAGAAATCAAGCGCAACTTCCGATCCAAAGAAATATCTCGCTACTTTTCCAAAGCTGATCAATCAATATATCGTGTAGACCAGCCACACAGTGCCTAATCGACCTTGTTAAATTTCGGGAAAATTTGGCCTGCCATTTTAAATGAAATCAAATGACTTCATCCGATCACGATAACAATCCAATATACTTTTTAACAGAACGGATTCTGGAAAAGAGTCGTTCAGAGAAACACTTACTATAATAGCATTCACCCCACAAACTTTAGGATTACCGATCTCAAAAGCTTTTGGACAATCGAATCACGTAGTAAATTCGTATTGACCTTTCGTAGACAGACAACAACAATGCTTTGAAATTTATATTACAACTTCATAAAAATACGAAATATGTGAAGGGTTTATAATTGAAGGGGACTAATTTTAGATATGATCAATTCTTCTCAACCCACATACAGAAAGTTAGCAACCACAGGTGTAAGCGAAACGCCAAAAAGCGCGCATACGCGAAATTCCAAGCATTGAAAATATTTCATTGTCAATTCCCCAACACAACATCCCAATAACTCTCGTATCAGGTTCTATGACTCAACCCAACGTGCGATTACTTGAATAAACCTCTTATAAAAAACATATATTTTCTTGATTTTTTCATCCAACATAAAAAATACGGTCAAATTCATTGATATTGAAACGCTTAAATACGATGGCAGTTCAAAACAATGATACGGTTGGTATAAATCGCTCACCTCGGCGTCTCCAACGGACTTACGATAGTCATTGTCGTTTTCAGGGTAGTGGCGACCTTCATCGCGTTTTTCTGAACTGTACGGTGAGTACATTCGCCCTCTGTCGTATGAACTAGAACGCTCCCTTGCTTGTCCGTCTCCTCGCATTTCTCTCCGTGGTTCTTCTTGGGGATAGCTTCTTTCGGGCGTATATTCGCGATCACGTTTACCACGGTAGAATTCGTTATTGTTATTTTCTCGTTGCTCAAAATCTCTAACCCTTTGAGGGCTTGAATATCTTGGGTAGCTATCGCGAGGTTTGCTTTCTAAAATAAAACAGCGAGGAATAATGTGTGAGATTCACAGCTGTATGCGATAGAGCATGAATTTCCTTCCAAGTAAACATATGCGTCAGCTTGAACGGTTTAATTCTGGTGTCATCCCTCAAACCAATAAACGCAGGTTTGATAGGCTGTTTTGCATACATTAGAAAACCGAATCTACACAAAACCCTGCATAAAAACAAAACTAATTGCCGTGTAGAGAACGGGGAATAAAACTTAATAAAAACAGTTTAATCGCTTTTTCGAATATATTTGTACTAAAGTTTGCAAAGCAGGTTGTTCGATAAGGCGGAACGAAGGTCTTTAAACGCTTTCGCACTCAAAAACTTCATGACACTAGCTTACCTGGAACTTCAATTTGCGGATTCTTAGCACGTAACCTTGCTGCCAAGTGAGGATGAATATCTTCTAAAGCTACGCAGAGCTCTTGAAATCCCTTTGGACCCTTGTAATGGAGTAGGTCTAGCAAACTTTCAATACGCTCTTGGGTGGTTCGTCCAATGTTTATGTCATCGATTTCTTTCTGCGTAAGTACGCCACTCACATACAGTAGCGGACAAACATCATTCGCTCTAACATCTCGAAGGAAGACGTCTCTATTTTCCAGTAAAGCCTTCTGATAAGGTTTCAACGCGGCCATGTTTGCCCCTCTGAGCTTGCTCGGCGGCGTCGTTCCCTAGCACTGGACTGTCAATCAATTCAGAGTTATTGTTAGGCTTTGTTTTTTAACCAATCAGAGCTGAGAAGTGAGCAATGTACCCCACTGCGATAGTTAATGATAATAAAAATATGCACGAGTTCATATTAGTGTTTCACAGTATTTTATCAAAATATTCGCGCGTTTGCTTGCGGAACGGTCATTATCATTTCTCAACATCCTTCTCGGTTAGCAGTGTTACTAGGTTACAGCCAATAAATCAATTCCGTGAAATAATTATTGCATTAGGTCATTTGGGAAAAGCGGCCTAAATTTTTAGGCCTCTTGGCTTCACACACAGCGGAATGCAATTCCAATAGCTATGCTTTCTAGAAAACCGGAACCACACACGAATTCCCTTGACATTTTGTCATCAAAATCTTAAAAACTCTTGCAAGACACGGAAAAAAAGTAAAATCGTCGAAGCTCTTGACAAGAATATCATCAGTCAATTGGAACTATTAGCAAGTTCCCCGCCGACGATCATTTTGCTCCTGGTAAATTTCGCACTCCGAGAGTGAAACAAACAATTTAGACACAGCTCGCTGTGATTCGCGCTGTTATACACAAAGTATCGTTTCAAAAATTCAATTTGCTGCTTGAAAATTGCTGCCTATATAATGCTAAATATTTGATTGCTAAATGGCCAATTCTGGCTCACGTACCCTGGTGCAAAACAGAATAAATTCATTTGGGATTATTCTTATTTGCTCTGGCTTATTCAACGCTATTTTAAACACAAATAATGTCAACAGGGTCTCCGCAGAAAATAATGTAATGTCCAACCGACTGACAACGGTATTTCACATGCCAAGCCTCTGCGATTAAAATTCAACCAGGGCTGATAAATGATTATCTTCATTTTTGAGTTACAGACTGTAATATTTTGCCAATTTTTACGAAAAAAAACTATTTGTTGATTTTTGTAATTTTGCAAGTAGTTCGGTAGTCTTGAGTGTGACAGTGTAAAATGATCAAAGAACGTGCTGTGAGTAAAATATTATAAAACTGACGTCATAGATGTTTCACCGGAATCTTTTCATTTAATTTTCTGTTTAATATCCGATATTTGAGAAAACAGTGTTAAAATTCCACAGAAGATTTTACAAATATTTAACGCCTTAAAAACTTCCTTTCAAAACATTTCCGGACAATTTTTTTTCTGTCTTAAGAGGTTTACTCACTATTACTAGAAAACTGTGCAAAACAGGCTCTGTAAGTTATACGAACAAAAATACCGTGAACTTCATTTTGAGGGTGGAAAACAAGTAAAGTAAAAGCCATGCCCAAAGAACTGCTAACCTGTTATCAGGTGTTTTGTTTTCCTTTTTTTGGGGGGGGGGGAGCCCGAAAGTCAGGAGGGGACATGGGCTCCTGCCAGGGGAGCAAAGAAAATGAAAAAGGAAGAAAGATCGCCTGATCGCAGTTTACTACTACTAAATCACTAAAGAGGCCTTTTCAAACCAGAGATTATAAAGAGAGAAGAATAGGAGACAGGGCCTGGTGAAAAAAAGCCTCAAACTGCTACTGGCC
Source organism: Porites divaricata (assembly GCA_038088405.1). Lineage (NCBI taxonomy): Eukaryota > Metazoa > Cnidaria > Anthozoa > Scleractinia > Poritidae > Porites > Porites divaricata. The sequence continues at coordinate 5,598,710 of JBBMOI010000002.1, forward strand.
GGCTCGGGGGGGTACTCCCATATATGGGCTATATAGGTACGTGCCGCGGAATAGGGTATGGTTTTTGAGGTTCTCGGTCCTTAAATAGGGTATCTTTTTTGACCTTTTTGTTTCTGTGTCCCTGGTGTGGTCCTTAGATAGGGTAGCTTAATTGTATTATCTAATACTGGAGTGTGAACACGGCCGCCTAAGCGAACGGTTTTTTTAAAACTTGATGTATCCGTTTAAGTATTAACAAAGTGATTTAAGCGGGTAAATACACGTAACGCCTCTTCAAGCCACATTTTTTGTTTTTTCCTTGAATAGGGTGTCATTTTTCGGCTTTGGGCCTTAAAAAGGGTATCAGTTTTCGCTTTCTTAGTCCTTAAATAGGGTTAGGGTTCACGAACCCTCGCGGCACGCCCCTATCCAAAATTCGCGGGAGTACCCCCCCCCCCCCGGCTGGCCGGGTTTCATTTCAGTGGTCACAAACTCGAAAGCCGGTAGACTGTCTCAGCCCTCGGGTGCCGGATCATTAAGCCTTAACAAAGTATGATTGTTCTTAATTACTTTCTAGATACCCTTCACTAAAACAAGACACGGGGTGGCCAGACGACACACCCTTTTATTTAAGCCGTCTTCGTAGACAGACAGGGTGATAATCATTTACAACTTATTTGTTGATTTCTACACATCCGCTTTGACAAAACAAGCAGATCTTTTTATCACGGAAAGCGTACCACTCTTGAACTCAAGTGCTTGGATAACGTAGTCATTCAAAGAATGCACAAGTAAAAATGTGAAATGCAACAACAATGCATGCCTTTGCGTTCCATTATCGCGACCTCTACCCCTCACACGTTTTCACCATTGCACGCACGAGCGATCAAAGCTGCTGAGCTGAAGTTGTAACTAAGTATATTCTAAGTCAAAGTTTCTGTAATTGGAACTCTATCAGATGATAAAGATTTAGGATATCAAATGATTATCTGAAAGGGAAAACAAAGTGTCATCGGATTTTGGACATTTTTCGTCAACACAGGCTGGAGTTAACTCCCGGGGGGACACTCCCTATAATGGCCTATACGGGTAGGCTCCGCCCGTGAGGGGTATCTATCTCAGGCTTCAGGTACATTAGCCTGCGAACAGCAGACGCATTTCCGGTCGTCGCTTCTCTCCCTCCGAAAAATTTTCGGAGGGAGAGAAGCGATGACCGCAGGCTACAGGTATATGAAAGGGTTGGGATTTCACGAGTTGAAGTATATAAAACGGTAGGGAAATCTGTCATTTGGGTCTGTGAAAGGGCCTAAAGGGCTAACAGATGAATTTTATGGCTTCATAAAGTCGAAAAAACGTTCTCTGACTCTTCTATTATTGGGATTGATTCCTATTAAAAGACAGTGCAATTACAGAAGTTAAAAGGGTTGCAAAGGCCCAAACAAGGTATGCGGAAGGGGTACCATTTGTCAGTAGAAGGTATACGAAATGGGAACCTTTTTTCGTGAAGGGGTTGAGCCTCCCCGCATAAACATTTGTTGAGTACCTCTCCCCCCGGGAGTTAACTTGCAAAAAGGGGGCCCAAATTTTTCGAGACTTTCGCAATCAGTTTTCAAGTCCTTGGCCCGATAGCCATGGATAAAATTGAACCATTTTGGAGGTTTTCTCAGATTACAATGTGACGTTAGGTTTTGAAATAACACCAAAAAACCTGATAGCTCAAGAATAGCTCAAGGCTAGTATTTTGGTGATAAAAAGCTAGTTCATGCCAAGGACGCTGTATTCAGCAGCCATTAAGCTCATTATATCACAATAATAGCCTTAGTCTGTCTTCCTCTACACAGTCGCTTTGTAGTGATTATTTCGTCAAGTTGAATAAACCCCTCTTATCAACCAAGGTCGAGGTCCGCTGGTTCCCGTTGATTAGTAATAGTAATAGGACTGGGTGGAGTTAAATTCGGTCTGTAATCATACAAGTGATTAACAAAATCGGACGACTGCTATTTGTTTAATCACAAGTATGAATCATAACCGTTACAACTTCCGAGAAACTGTGTGCATCCTTTTATGGTAGAAGAGCATTTGAATAGCCAATGTCCAAAATTGGGAAAAATGGCACTGGCGGAGACACTGTCCAATGTTACAACTACGTCCATTTTGGAAAATCCCCAGTTTGGTAGGCCAGGGTAAGTGGTTGTTGCTATGGTTATTGTGACAACTTCTGTAATTGGTGGATTTAGCTGAGTGCACTTAATATGATTGGCTAATGGAACTGTCCGATTACAGCCATCTGTCCGATTTACAACCCTACACAATGATTAGTGAAAAATAAAGCAGTTAATGCACCAATCAAAATGCTAAAAATTAACGCACTCTGCTATTTCTCTCGTGACGGGGATTCTTACGCCAGTGCGGGTTAAGTTTTTCACGTGCGTGACCCCCTCGCCTGTCCGGTCTTTGATATGTAATCAGGCGCCGAGTTCGAGTAAGATCATAACAGGACCGTTAAGGGCATTGGAAAGACTGTAATGAGTGCTTATAGTAAGTATGAATCGCTTAAGTCTGATTAAATTTTATTACATACAAGATCTTAATTTTCTGTACAAGAGTTATAAGCTTGCCATTATAATCGCAAGCGAATGTTTCTACGCCTTATAATAGGAACTTTGAGATCCTACGACAGGACGGCAACGAGAACCTAAAAACAGGGGGTAACAATTTTGTTGTAAATTTCTTTGCCGTTTCTGCACGACTAAGTCGTGAAATTGCCTAATTTTACGTTTTATGGAGGACGTCAACGAAACTTTTTTTTCCAAATCTCGACATTGTCCCTACGAATTCCGACAACTTCAAGACAGTTTGCCTACATTTGAGAAACAAAGTGAGCTGGAGTAATCGCGATAAAAACTAAAAGAACGAAAACTTACTTTTTAAGCGACGTTTTCCCTCCCATCGCGTCCTTGGATCTTAAAAGTCCCTGATATGACATGAAACAGTAACAAGTCTACCCGAAAACATATTTTCTTCCAAAAAATATAAAACAATTTTAATAGTGAACTCCCTAACGATACTAACTTACATCCGGTAAACTACAAAAGGTATTTTTAGATGATTATTATTCACACGGATGTGGATTTGGTTCTCCCTCTCGTCGTTTGAAGGGTACGATCATGGTAAGATCAACAAGCACTACGTTTAACATTACAGAAGAAATTTAGTGATCTAAACCCTTCAGGATCGCCATTCTTTTCACTACTTTAAACCTCATAGAAAATGAATAGTCTTTTTGGTATGGAAACATAGATTAATAGAGCAAACTTTTTTTGGTTATTGGCCTAACAAACTCACATGAGATGTACAGGGGAAAACAATATTAAACAAATATAAGAAGCTACTTGTCATTACAAGATAAAGCATTTCACGTGCTCACCTGACATCTCGAGTAAGACTGTTACGCCGGAAAAATAATAGAATATCCCTGCACGTCAATAAATACATAAAATCAGTTTTACGTGTCCTATCAACTTCTCTAAACGAATCAGCAAACTTCAGAGCAATATTGCCTATTAATTTTTTGGTACAAATTTGTGTTTTAATCTGTCAACTCCACTCCACTATGAAATGGAGATTTGGAAAGGACGGCTTTAAAAAGGGCTATTTTTAGTTGATCACCCCTGAGACTATGTGGGGTGTAAATATGAACAGAATATTAACAGTTAAAATGGACAAGAGCAAATTTTCCACACTGAAAGGTAGACTGCGAGCAATTTGTGTTTTAATTGTCAAATCTCCACTCCACCACGTAATGGCGATTTGGAACAGACGGCTTGTGTAACCGCACCCCTGAGCCCATGTGGAACTTTAATATGAACTGGATATCAACAGTTAAAACGAAAAAGAGCGAATTTTCTAAACTGAAAGGTAGACTATGATCAGTCTCTTTTTTTTCTTTTGAGTCAGGGAAGATTGCAAGCACGCGCAAGGAAAGAAGGCGGAGCCCGAGCGAAGAAAAAATCCTTTCAAGTCAGTCCGTTTTCCTCTCTCCGCTCCAGACTCTTTTTCTCTTCAGAGGTAATTTGCATGATTTTACTTTTTCACCCACCGCGCGTGGCTCTGAGAAAAGAAGCACGGACGCTCACGGTCTAGCTGAAAAAATAATTTGATAGTAAACTAACACCATTAAAAAAAAAAAAGGAAGAAGAAAAAACCCTGTTGCACGTTCATCACCATGCAATCTCAGTACAGACCAAACCGTGCTTTATCGCGTGGTAAAAAATACTGTATAAGTATATAACGTTTCTTTCTCTCGCTTACAAAATTACTATACGTATAAATTTCTGACGTTTTATAGGATTCAATGCCTTTTGTGCGTGCCATTCATCTGGATAAAATAGACCTTTTCCAGCCTGAAGGCTGAAAAAACTGCGAAGCATTTGCCAGGACATGACCTTGAATTTGTATCTTTTTGTTTCTTGCCACATCTAAACCTGAAAGAATTAATAACAGTCATCATTTAACAGTCAAATCCAAGGTTATGGATCATTTGTTAGAACTGGCCAATTTGCACCCCACCGAGGCCCTAAGCCTTTAAGTACACTTGCTTTTTCATTTTCGTTGCATGTGTGAACAGGGTTTAAGCATCTCTTGTCTAGACAAGAGATGCTTAAACCCTGTTCACACATGCAACGAAAATGAAAAAGCAAGTGTAAACAAAGATGCTAAATAAGTTCACATGTCCAGCGTAAACAAGGAAGGCAATCCAAGTCCAAGTCTTTCTCACTGAGCCATGGTGAAATGGAACTGATGGAACCCGCCTTTTTTTTTTTACCTCATCCTTGTATTTACATTTGCGTTGCACCGGTTCACACGTGAGAAATGCGAAGACAAGCAGACACGTGCAAAAACAAGGAAAGTTTTTGTATTTCTTGCTTTTGCGCAAAGAGAGCGTTTAATGTGGTAGTTCACATGGGCATTACTTGGCGTTTGCACTTGAGTCGCACGTGTTAACCATACCTTAGGGTTTTTCACAGTCGATGTCAGTAGATGTCAGGCAGGTGAGAAATTTAGTCAACCTCAAGACATCACTAGCAAGTCAGCGGTGGAGCCCCAGGCAGGCGGGTTAACCACCCCCGTGTCTGCAGGAGCTTACATCTAGCGTGTTTGCATAACTCAGCTTTGCTTTACTGATCTTTGTAGATCATTGTGAGTTCAAGGCTTTAGTTTGAAGGAAGTCAGTTAATGCTTACCTTATTAGATTATATAGTCACCAGCAGTGATCTCGTTCAAGTCTCTCATGAGACCCTCAAGTCCTGCTATTTCTTTATCAAGGTCTGCTACAACCGCCTCCTGACACAACCAACACACAGTAACAAACGGTTAACAATACAAAAATGAACTGAATCAACACTTCGTATTTCTCGCACTCAAAAATACTTCACGAAGACAACACAAAAGAAATCACTTCTATGATAGAGAATTAGTTTGCAGGTCCCTATTATCACCACATAACGTGACCCTCGCTTTTAATTTCCTAAAGAATTGCTCTTTAACAAGCTACTTCAAGCATTCGATTGAGCATTTTATCGTAACTTGTACTCTTAAGGTGATGTTACACGAGACGATTCGCAACGACGATTTTTAGCGCAACCGTCACAGCGTCGCAACATTGTTGCGACACTGTTTCGAATGGTTACAACATTGTTCCAACATCGATTGCAATGCTGTGTTGCACTAAAAATCGTCGTTGCGAATCGTCCCGAGTAACCGATCACCTTTAAGGTCGTCAACTACAGGGACCTTTGCGATTTGAATACGAACTGGGCCGAGTTAACTTTCGCAAAGACCTCTGGGACCGTCACTAGGAACTGTCCCAAGTACATGTAACGATCCCAGAAACACTTGCGGGACGGAAATCTGCCCCAGTTGCCTTCCAGTTTCTAAAGTGGCTAATTACCACATACACTGTATATTGTCTCCAAGAGACATGGCAAGCGCGAGAAAAATATCATCCGGCGCACATTAATTTACTTTATAATCTCGTACATGAGGTCCAGCCTAAAGGTAACAAATGGGCGAGGCCACTATAAGGTACCTTTTTCGGAGACGAAGGAGGTCTCGAGCGGCGAGCAAATATGTCCTCATATTTCGGTGGAGGCGTCCAGTAGCCATTGGGTTGCGTTTTACGGTTGAAGCCGATTGGTGGTAGCTGAATGTCGTCCGCAGGGGCAACTGGTGATTTGGGTTTTGGTGACGTGGAAGGAGGAACTGGAGAGTGGTAAGGCACTGGATAAACAGGCACCTGCTTGACGAACAAATAGAGTTTACTGTGAGACCTCGTCCACAAGTATCCGTTTTTGTTTGAAAACGGAGATATTTCAGTTTCGTTCGCCGAAAACGCATCTTTTCAAAAACGTTCTCCAGAGTGGAAATTTTTGAAAACGCTTGCTTCTTGTTTACATGTGGACGGACGAAAACGGGGGTTTTCGAATTCGATGATGTCATACATCGTATATTACTAGCATTACGCATGGGCTCTGTGCTGGATGCTATCCAGTTCCATCGCTTTAGCGTATTTGTGTGAACGGGCGAAAACCATTCGAACACATGTGGACGCGTATTTTGGCGAAAATGGAGGGAAAAAATCTCCGTTTTAAAAACATATCCATATATGTGTGGACGGGGGGTGTACAGCCGCCTTACCCCTCAAACAAACTGAGTGAACTTACGTAACTAGGATTGCAGAAGAAAAAAAACGGCAAACCTTGTATGACAAGCGTGACCATAATTGCTTGACAAAATTTACAACCAAACTTCATCTCTCTTTAAACAGTTCTTTTTGTTAAAAACCACAGTGAAGATCACAACAGAAATCGCAAGTAATAACCCTGTAACGTCTTTCAAACTCTTAATGTTTTGCCATCCTCTTCTTTCTGCCGTACTCTTGCGTAAGTTCAGTAACATCGGGAAGAGAGCAGCAGTACACAGGGTAATATCAGTTGTTTGAAAGGAAACATTAATGTTTGAAGCTGGATTATCTCACTGGATCTTGAACACAAAACCTTGTACAGTTTTCACCCAGCACATCTAGTTGTCCTGTTTACCTACGTTGGTAAATAAGCAAAACGACAAACCTTGGACGTGAGTGACCCGAAGTCTGGATCGTAAGACCTTGATCTCTTAGGCGGCCGAGGATCTGCCACATCAAGAGTATTATTTTCAAAGGAACCCGTTCGAGGAAGAGTCAACTGATATCTGGGCGTACTCGTCACAGGATACATGGGCTTTTTAACTGAGAAAATAAAAAGAAGTAAGATCAAGATCCACATACAAATTCTCCAGACTGATCTCCATACATTTCTTTTAAGAACAGTTGAGAGAATTTGGTTTACGATTAAACCATTCTCCCTTTGGTGATCAATTTAGTAATTCTCATAACCTTTACTCTTGATGATCTGCTGATGTTGGTGGGAGAAAATTGATGTTGGTCAATCTTGGGACCTAAAGGGTTAACAGACTAAAAAGCTCATGCTCTAAAGCTTCCCAAACGGGATTGGGCGAACTATTTGACTTTCCAACCGGGTTCCTATGTAAATGGCAAGTACCCCAGGGTACTTCGTCTACCCAGGGAACCCATCTCCATGCAAACAGGCTTTAAATGGCATAATCACAAAAATGGCCTGTACCCAACATGTACCTCGTGACTTACCATTTTCTGGTGTGACTGATCTCGGTGGATTGAAGGGTGACACTCCTGGGGAGGGGGGTGGTGTTGGTGTTCTATTGTCATCAGGGTAGTCTAAGTAGGGGTCACTTCTGCTGTCGAACACAGGGGGAGGAGGAAGGTCGTCAAAGTCTTCAGGTTCACCATCACTGCCGTTCAAAAATGAGCTTCTTTCATTGTCAACGTGCATGTGGTCAAGCGGTGAATCCTCCACTGGTTTCATTTCTTCAGAACGCCTAACAGACAATGTCACAAAGTCAGTTTCACAAACCAATGCGCTTGAGTAATTTTATTTGTTTTTACCCCTACAGTACTCTGGTGGAAAGGGGCTCTGGCCCAAGTGGAAAACCATGTCAACAGGGTACAGTGAAACCCGGTTACCACGGGCCCAAAGGGACATACAATAGCGTCCGTATAAAGCAGGTGTTTTCAGAGCGGGGTTTCGCCGTACACTGTACTCTTAAAAGTGACCTTCTACGAATTGATGCACGTTACTACACCAACTGTCACTATGGTTTACCTCTTTTTGGACAGAGTCACAGAAATTACCCTGCAATGAATAAGTGTAGCGAACGATCATGCTTTTCCTATTTCACTAAAAGTCTTTGGTGGGAAGGAAGGCACAATATATCTACCGTAAACTGACGCTTATAACACATGGGCTTATAGATCTTCGTTAGGGTTTTAGGAGGGCTTATACACGGAAGGGTTTATATCCGAGGGGGGTTTACAACCGGAATTTTAAAAAAAGCGATTAGAAACAAGCTACAGCAGTGCTGATCAAAATACGGTTTACATTCAGATTTTTAATTAGCTTCATAACTTCATAATAAGTCATATTCATTTCACTTAATATTGTCTTAACCCTTTAAACCCTAAGATCAAAATTTGAATTCTCATTTGTTGAGCGTATTCATTTCCTAAAGAAGTAGTGGGGAGAAGTTGATAAAGTATCAAGCAAATTCATCTTGTGTGATCATTTTCGTAATTCTCATCTCCAATCAGTTTTACAAAACATTGATACTACAATGAGAAATTTGATCCTGATCACTCTTAGGGCTTAAAGGGTTAATTAACAAAACTGATGAGAAGACAGGTTTGAGCTTCTTGAAAAGACAGCAAATGGCGTGATATACTGAGCCCCTTTAATTAAGATTTGACACAGATTGAAGTGAACAACAAACTAAACCTTCTGAATTAACTTTCATACTTTAATTTTCAAATCTATTCAGATGAAGCAATGGCTGTTGTACTAACCTTGGTATCAGTGCTGTTGTATTGGTACAGACGTCAGGGGCAGGGTTTACAGAATCTGCTGGTTTCATTTCGAGGTTCTCTGTGTGATTTATCCACAAATCTGGCGGCTTTTCTTCCTTGTGTTTCTTCTTTGCAGAGCCATTCGCTTGTATAACTTGTTTGTAGGTTGGAGGTTTCCTGTAGTTTATATAAAAGGACAAGGAAATGTTAAAAAATATTTCTGATTAAGCAAGGGATAAATGACATCTAGACCGAGAGCGGTCTTTCTTCTTTCCTCAGTGCCACGGGCGACGAGCTAAAAAGTAAAATTATGCAAATAAATGGTAAAAGGAGGAGAAATAGGGGCGATGACTGAAAAAAGGACTCTTATTTTTTCTTCGTTCCGGCATTTGCCGGTCGCCCCCATATTGTTTATTGTGATAATGAACTGAGTCCGACTTACAGAGGAACAGTGAAATAACAAAGTGCTAAGTGACTGGCCAAATTTGTTCGCTGCACAGTGTGGTTTGGTTATATTTAAGGTCTCTTTAATACATTTTACTATTACTGGGGTTGAGAAAATCGTTCGCTATAGCGAGGACTTTGTTATACAGAAGTTTGTTATACCGAGGTTCCAAGTTCAATGCCGTCTAAATCAACTATCGAACTCGTATCATTTGGGTCGACAAATATAAGTATCAAGTTCAGTATATGGAAAGTTTACCGACATTTGAACTGGGCCTTTATATTTTTCAATAACAAAAAAATGGCGGCAGCAAAGCAGATGAGGTCTAGCCATAGCTTGATATGACCTAAAGGTTAGTGCCTTCATTCAAGAGTTACCTGCATGTGTATGCCATCTCCAGAACTCTTCTTACACAGGACAACACTGATCATGATGATGACACAGGGGCACCCAACGTCAATTTTTGAAAAATATCTGTTCGGAAGACGATTTGAGATCTAGAATTTTCGGAACATTGGTTGTAAAATTTCTTGCTTGCCTGCCTCTCCTAGGATTTTCGATCATCTAAAAAATGCTAAAATTGCCCATTTTTAACGTATCTTTACCCTAAAAAGGTCACCTAGAATTTTCGGGAGCCTTTTTTCTAGCTGAAATTTTCGAAAAAGGCAAGTTTTGATAGCTATAATTTTCGGATCACTGGACTTTCAGCTAGGAAAACCGAACAGATGAAAAAAAATTTAGGGAATAAAAATATGCCTATATCTACCGTTTAAATACTAAAATATTAACAATGCTATATTTAAGTGGTTTTGAACTATATTCTCGTTGGGTGCCCCTGATGACAATGAGTGTAATGCCGGCAACATTACAAAAATGGCGGCAACAAAGTAGATAAGATCTAGCCACAACTTGATATGACCTAAAGGTTACTGGCCTCCTCATTCAAGACTGACCTGTGTATGTCATCTCCGGACCTCTTCTTACAAAGTATAACACTGATTATAATGATGGCAATGAGTGTAATGCTGGCGACAGCAGCTATAACAATCCAAAGAGTCTTGTTCTTTAGTCCTCCAGCTCCTGCCTGGGCTGCAGCGGCGGCATTGGATTCAGTGGGTGCAGGTGTACTCAACCCTGCAGAGGAAGAAAATAAGGAATCACCTTATGGTAGGGATTCCAGAGTCATGGATTCTGGATTATAGGTCTAGATTCTTGATTCTTTGTCAGTGGAACTTGCATTCCAGATTTCAATCGCTATTCCTTGAGCTGTCTCCCAGTTTCCAAAGCCCAGGATTCTTTTGAGGGCCACGAGTTTATCAGTATTTTATACTGTCAAGTGTCACCCTCGAAAAATAAAGTTGATTATTATTATTATTCTAGATTCTACAAGCAAAAATCTCCTGGATTCCAGATCCCACAAGCAAAAATTTCCCGGATTCGGGAATCTGGGTTTCCCTACATGGGGCGAAAGTATAGTAAAGTAAAAACTCGCGAGTAAGAACCCATTTTTCAAGAATTTGTTGGGCTAAAATTTGCCAGTTATGCCCCCTCTATACAAGGATTTCTTTAGCTTATATTTTCTTGAATCCATTAAAATAATTCTGTACAATTTGAGATAAATACGACGAGTCAACATTCAGTAGCCTCTTTGGCTACTGAATGGTGTCCTATCACTCCAACTGTAATGCAAATGCCAATGGTGAAAATCAAATATTAAACATGTTATGTTCTAAAGGAGGACTTCAAAATTTATGTGGTGAGTGCTTCAGTTCTTCTTCTTATAGTCATTTTTACATAAATACTACTTTGGTATGCAAAATGTTTGGTTAGGGGAGGGGTAGGTGGGCAGTTTACCAGACACCAAAATAAATTGATCCGTGACATCTGTGAAGCAGTGCCGGTATCCTTGTTCTGTGCTCCCAACAGACTCGGTGAATTACTGGAAAAGCGATTCCAATTTCTCTTTAAGTCAACTGGCAAATCAACAATGGCACTTTTAACAGGCTATTCATGGGGTGTACTCAAATACTGGTTCATAGGTGGCAGGCCCATAAAAAGGATTTCCTGTTTCACAGCTTGTTTTCACAACTTGATCAATCTTGGACAGAATGAAGTGGAACATTTGGCCCCCGCAACCCTCCAAAATCAAGGATGAAGCCATGCAAAAGCCAAGACTTACCCCTTTTCCATCCTTGATTGGGGGGAGGGGGGATCTAAATTTTTCATTTATTTTGCCTTAGATTGTAGATAAAAAGGGTTGCAAAATCAAATCAAAATATCAATATGAATAGCTTCTAGAATGATGAATACAAAAGAAAAGGGTACAGAAGCTCTCTGGGACCAAAGGCTCCATGTCCTGTTCTAAAATAAAAATATAGTAGTTATCTATTTCACAAAGACAAAAACGACGAATTGAACTGGCAAAATTTAGATCGTTTAATCAGGAGATTACCTGTTGTTTCCGGGACTACGGAGCCTGGAAAACCTGTGAAGGAACACATGATCATTAATAATGTGACATAAACAAAGCATTTGCAGTAGAACCTGGTCGCGTAAAAGCACGTGTTGTTGGTATTAACTGGTGTGTGTAACTGTATTACCGGGCATTCAGGCTAACAAAAGAAATGTTACATTAAATTAGATATTTGCAATGTGAAAGTTTTTATTACAGTAAAGCCAGGTGAAGCATACCCACTAAGATTCCATTAAAGAATTTATTATTTGAAAGTTGAATCCTTTAGTCATTGCCACAACCAGTATCAAATTCAAACGTGCATCCCTGCATGCATAATGAGCTGCCAGTGAATTTATTATGATAACTTTTCTGTATTCGGTCAGATTAAAAAATCTTTGAATAGATAAAATTACTTTTAAGACATTTATGTCAAATTCAAGAAACTGACCAGGTAGAAATTTCCTAACTACTTCACATGTGAATTCACTGCTCATTATGCATTCAGGAATGCAGAGATGAATTTGAAATCTACAACTACCAATGGATTCAACTCTAGAATAATAAGTCCATTAATGGCAACTTGGGGGTATGCTTGACCTGGCTTGACTGTAAATGCCACAGTACAACCTCAATAATCACCTGAATTGAGAAGTTGACAATTTTGTATTAGACTGCCTTCTTGCCTCTAAGATTGAACAGTTACAAACACTACACTTACTTGACAAAGTAGAGAATTTCTTTGGACTCGACATCGGTCCCCAGCCTTTCTTTGTGCGTGCCTGCATCTTAAAAAAATAAGCTGTTCCAGGCTTAAGACCAGATATTTCCTTTGTTAAGGATGATCCATCAGCTTTTACAGTTTTCCACTGCACTGCACTGCTATTTGTGGTGTAAAATATGCGGTATTCAAGCACAGGCCCATTCAACGGACGGGGAGGCTGCCAGTTTAATGTCAAACGAGTGAGGTCTTTTTCATTTGGGTTTCCTGTGAGGTGCATGGGGTGACCTGGTTCTTGAAAATCAAAAGTTATGAAGTTACATTATCAGTTAAACATTAGAATATTCATGCGAAACTTGGAACCCTCATACTAAACGTAACATTGATAAATTGGAGGCTGCATGTTCAGTGAAGAGCTACCAGATGGATCATTGCCGGGGCTGATGATGATTATGATACTAGACTATCTAAGCTAAGATTGTTGTCATTATCCAGTAGGAGGTTCACTAGAGATGTTACATTTTTTTTTAATGTAATTAATGGACATTATGATATTGACATTTCAAATAAGCTCATATTTTGTAAGGACAGAAATACAGGTTACAAGTTGAGGAAAAATGACACACAGGACCTTGTTCCAAATTTTAGTAGAACTGATGGTTTTAAATATAGTTTTTTTAACCGGATTGTAAATGAATGGAATGGTTTACCCAATCATATTAGAGAATCAAACAGTATTGCAACTTTTTAAAAAAATGTTTTACGCTTTATTAAGGATAACTAGAACTTTTACATTTCTATTTGTATATATTTTTCTTATATTTAGATAGTCGGGGGCATCCCTAGTATGGCGCATTTGCACTTTTGGTTGTCTCCTTCTCCACAGTAGTGTTAGCTTATTTGCTTGTAATCTAGTGGAGTGAATTGGTAATAAGTATAATACTGTAAACATCAGCTTATACCCCCCTCCCCCCCGGTTATGGGCTCATCAATCTGTAAACCAAAAAATACACCCTACTAAAAGCCCTTCCCCCACCCGCAATATATAGGCCCCTCTCCAGCTTGTACTGAAATGAATTCGATTCTTACAGCGTTTTGAAGCATAAAAAAATTCAAAAACTATTTTGATCAACACTGATAAGTAGTTTGTTTTGAAATACTCTTTTTAGCAGTGTGCAAAGAAAGTCGTGTCTGATAGCCCGGGGCTAGTGGATTTTGCTGTTTTTGGGGGAAATTCAAATTACAGAAGGATTGTAATAAATCCTGCTAATCAAAAAGGGTTTGGGGGCTAGTTGAAATGACTTGTGGGCTTTTATATATGCTAGCTACAGCTTGCCTGAATGGCAGGCTGTAAAACTGACTTTCTTTGCACCCTAGCTGTTTTAATCCCTTTTTATTAGGGGCCAGCTGATTGAGTCTGCTACTATTACCATGAAGATTCTAGCACAGTTTTTCATGCTAAATATATCACTTGTAGGAAAAATACATTCTAGTCTCCAAAGGTCTCAGTTTTTGTAGTATTGTAGCTTTCAACTGTATTGCACAGCAATTATTATTAAACACTCAATGTTGTACACTGCTGATCAAGACTGTGCAATGCAGTAGAAAGTTACAACACTAAAAAATCAGAGCCCTTTTGAAACTAGAAATTATTTTTCTAATTTCAATTCGAAGGACAGGAATAAACATTCATGGATTTATACTTCCCATATAATTAGGACAACGTTTGAATACAAGTCTGAGAACTTGGACCAGACACCTATACTTGATAGTGTCTAAGTTGTAATGTGACGAGATCTACTCAGAGCTGATAGACTTGGGTGATTTAAAAGAGTTCCAACCAATGTAATTGGCATTTTCTAAGTTGCTTGATAAGTTAGAAAATGCCAATTATTATGTACTTAGAACTCTCTCTAAACATTGTTCAATGTAATGGAACCAGTTTTAGAAAGCACTTCATTATACAGTGGAACCTCTCCTTTGAGACACCTCTAATCAAAGGACACCTCCTTTCAGGCGACATAACATTGGCTCCTGGAAAAATGTTAACTTCATCTTTGTATTTGTTACCTCCATTGAACGGACACCTCTATTCAAGGGACATTCACTTTGGTTCTCAAGGTGTCCCCTGAATAGAGGTTCCACTGTATAATCAAGCTGACAGGTTAAAGTGCACTTACTGTCTTCCATGGTGAAATTGCTGACAGTAACATTAAATCCTTCTTCATTGCGCCTGACATAAAACATGTACTTCTTAAATGGCTTTAAACGATTGCACCTGATGTGCTTCTCTGTTGTATTTCCACAGTACTTTAGTTGACTATGCACAGAGTGGTACACATGATATACAATTGGAACAGATGTGGAAACTTTTGTGTCTTTCCATGAAACATACATAACATTTGGCGACAGAGGGATTGCTTTCAAGTTTTTCACAGGCTCCTGTGGTCCTACAATAAGAAAATATATTTATAATTTTACTGGTGACATGTGAAACTCAATTGTTGATACAGTTGGTTACACTGCTCAATTAAAAACCCCTGGGAGTGACTATACTTAGCACACTGGTTCCACTTTAAGTACAATGGAAGAGGTCAGTTAAAAACTATGGTGTGCTAAGTGGAAATTTGCATGAATTTTTTGCCTCAACTGAGTGCTAATTTTAGCATGAACTTTTCAATTTAATGGAAAAACATTGCTCTAAATTTGGGGGGGGGGGGGGGGGGGGGGCTGTTTGCAATAAGTTTCTGAGAAAACTTGGTAAAAAACAATACTATGATTCTACCTGATCCAGGCAAGGTTCGTACTTGCATCTGGATGTCAAGTCCATTCCCATTGCTATTGGTTGCATATAACATAATAACATACTTCTGCTCAGGTTCTACAAAACCAAACATAATCAATGGTTAAAATACCCTACTGTCTCTTTGCTTTTGCCAAGTGTTGCTGAAATTCTTCCATGGTCAAGACTGTACTCTACAAAAATTGAACACAGTTATACACATTTTGCATGAAAAAAGTAAGACTTTCTAGTGGTTTGAAAGCAAAAGTTAGGCTAGAGCACAGCCCTGCATGGCCTATGTTCAAAGACAGCTGTACTGGCTAGCCCAGGGCCATCGGATTTTTCAGTTGGCTGATGAATTCTGTTCTTAATTTGTCCGACAGAAGAGTAAATTTTTTGAGGGAATACAAATTACGGAAGAACTTTAATCCATAAAATCCTGCTTGTCAAAGTGACTCTTGGGCTAGTGTATGCAAGCTACAGCTCGCGCAAATAGCAAGCTGTAAAACTGACTTTCTTTGCACCCTGGTGGTATGTATATCTACAGGAAATGAAATAATTACAAGCCAAATGAATCACCTGTACAGCACTTACCCAAATCCTTGATAAGATACTGTGTTTTATCACTACTTAAAGGCTTTGAAGAAGCCTGGTACGGTGTATTTTTGCCCCATCCCAGACTGTAACCAGTAACACATATCAGGCCTGAATCATCTGGAGGAAGCCATTTCACCAAGATGGCACTGGGGAACCGCTCTATACTGTCAAATTTGGGTTTACCAGGAACTGTTTCCTCTAAAAACACAATATTAATATAACAAGAAAATTATAACTAAGCAACAAAATACAATTCACCAATTGAAAAAGCAATGATACAGGGATGTTCAAGTTAATTGTTAGCACTTCAATATCCTCACCCCATTTATATAATTATAATAATGATGATAATAATAATAATAATAATAATAATAATAATAATAATAAAACAGTCAAACCCTATTAATAAGGAGACTCAGGTGGCCATAGAAAGTGTCTGTATTGAGAGGATGTCCGTATGAGGCAAGTTGAATTTAGAGAAAATGTAAGGGATTTCTTTTTCCAGGGGCAAAGCAAACTGTCCAGGGTGGTCACTAAGATTTTAAGTTACCGGGTAAATACAACAAATAGCCAAGGAATCAAACAACTACTGGTTTGACCGTTTCTTTTGCTTCTATTTTTCTTCTATTTTCCTTTGAAAGTACCCCGGGAGGGGGGGGGGGGGGAGGAGGAGGGGGCATGTTTATAGTAGCCAGGGGAAATCCCCTGCCCCTGCCTCTTAATGACAGCCCTGCTGTCCATAATAATGATGTGTCCATAAAGCAAGGTTTGACTGTAATAATTACCATTATAGTTCATAATAATAATAATAATAATAATGCCAGGAAGAATGGTCTTCACTGGTTCAAAAGACACTGATAAAACAGGTAATAGCACTATGGATATATGAGGTGGATATGCCCAGGTGTGAAGGCATTTTGCATACTCAGCAAGTACAAGGTCGAGTCCAGCGGTGCCCTCCATTTATACAAAAATGAAACAAAAATCTTGTGCTTAAAGATAAAACTACTACAAAGTACTGTATATCCAAATGCACTAAACAGACTAACAAGAGCTGCCAGTAAAAATTGCAATACATCAAAATCACAGCCCATATTTACTGAAGCCTTCTAAACAGAATGACACAAACCCACTGGGATTTTTGGGTTTTTTTCCACCTAAAATAGGAATTACCCCAGGCTTATTAAAATGTAAAAATCCTAAGCCCTAGCCAGACAAAGTGGGAAATCCTTAGCATGCAAGACAGGATCTTCTTGCCACCTTGGGTGGCCAATCAGAATACAGAGTTCATAAAAAAAATTAATTGCAACCATTTTTCAAGGACTTTTCAGGGACCACATACTACAAATATAATTTTACAGATTGTACAAAAATGCACATTTCCAGTCTATTCAAATAAGACTTTAAGGGCTTAAACTGTTTACTTCACCAAATTCTCTACAATTTTCAGTTCACTTGTCTTCAATAATAATTGCTAGTTAATTATTGCATAAAACATTAAATTCTCAAGGAAAAATTGGGACTTCCCCTAAAATTCATGACTTTTCAAGACTGTGTGAACACTGGAATAAAGGATTGGATGAACTTATACAATCTGTCTTGTCAATTATTATTGACAAGAGTAAATGACTATAGGAATAATTAAAATCTTGTGTTTGTAACATATTACATGCACTAACAGCTGGCAGGCTTTGGCATTCAATTGTATCGAAGTTTTACAAACTTCCTTTTTCTTAGTAATCAATCAAAGCTACTTAGCCTGCTGTAAGGCTGACACCTCTAACTTTTGTATTGGCCATGTGGCACTGTGGATGGACGATGATGTGTTTTGTGGAAACCAAACCGTACAAAAGGACATAAATAATCGCTGAAAATTTTCTATATAAAGGTCATAGCAGAGGATTTTCATGACAGACTTAACGTGCATAAGGTTAGAGAAAGCATTACAGAAACGCGCCTATTGAAAAATGTCGCCCGTGAAAATTGGGGTACCCATTAGGCTTTGCGAGCAAAAGCAAGGTTTCAAAGACTACCGCTGTTTTCGGTCTCTTGTGAAATTTGTAGCGGTTAACAATTCTCACACTTTCAAGAGACAATGCAGAAACAATAGAAGTAGGTTGCCATTGTTTTAAGTGTAGGAATGTCTTTGTCATTGCTACAGAGAAGAAAATTTTTATGCAAAGAGCAGCATGTTTCTTCCTCGTGCGCTAACATAAAACCCTCGCGAATTCGGTAGTCTTGTGCAAATCGACTCGATGGTAAAACGGTTGAAGCTAACCAGAAACCAAAGTATTCTTTACTTAACACTATTCTTCATGAAAACCAGTCAATAAGATTGAATGAAAATGTTTTGCAGCGTTTATAAATATTATTATCAGAAGCAGTATTGTAGTTGTTTTCAAGAGACGGATTAGATCACTGTTTAGGTTTCACCATTAAATACATAGTTACAGCGTTCTTAAAGAAACTATTGCTCTTCATTTTGCCTTATAGTCTGCTAAAATCAATATCTTAAATGAAGAATGTAAGTGAGAGAGCTTTTTCGTGGAATTTGCCCGTAAATTTTGAGGTTTATAATATTATCTTAAACCCGCGACAAAATGCAAACAAACTATTAACGCATCGGTCGCGCTCATATTTCATTGATCGATTCAAACACCACGAAGTTTGTAAAAGGTAAAAATTTGTTTTAAGTCAGTGTATTGAATTATTTACGGCAAAATCAACAACAATAATCGAGGATTTTTCAATTTTAAAGCATTTAAAAGCAAAAAGTCACATGCTAATTCGGAGTAAATTTAGACAGTTTTTAAATAGACTGAGCTATTGCTAGTTGTGTGAAGTTCTATTCTTCATTGAAGAATAGGCAAATGTTGCGGATGTCTGAGCAGGAACAATAACCAGGAAAGGGATATACCTAGAGGATTTCTTAATTGACACTCAATTTACGTCATTTTTCACTTATTTGCATTTTCACAATTGACGTTTTTGAATGGGCGCGTTTCTGTAATGGCCATGGATTACTTCATGTGTTATTTTTACCGTTACAATCAGTAAAATTTGTGCTTGCTTCTACCCAATCCTGGGTATATAATCCAAGCCCAGATTCAGTTCCTGCTGCTATTTTGGCTTCATATCTTGTACTTGGCATTAGACCCTTGATAACATATGCCAGTTTGTCAGCCTAAAATGAAAGGAATGTGTTATCAAGAGGTCCAAAGACACTGTTATTCCAAAGTCAGATGTTACCAAGTGGCTAAGGTTATGTTACAAATGTTATTTCAGAGTTGCCACTCTATATCTAGAACCAAAAAAACACACAAACTTTTCCCTGTCCTGCAAGAATATTTATGCCTACAGAATAAAATGTGAAAGGCAACCTCATCTGACAAGTACATTTTTGCTGACTTTACCCAGAACCATGGCTTTCACTGACTTTTCATATGACATCAGTGATCACAACCCTGATTGGGCGATTCCAGAAAACATCCATACCACACCACAGCAGGCTTTTAGGATTTCCGAAGGGGAGGGGGGGTTCACGATTATGGAATTCTGAGGGCATGGGGGGTATTTACGATTGCAAATCTGAAGGCATGGGTGAATTCCACAGGTGGGATTTCTGGAGTAGAAAGTGTAGAGTGAGTTCCTTGAAAATGCTATTGTTGTGGACTTTTGTAGTTCGTAAATAAACCACAAACGTATGACCATGGAAGCAGAAGACAAGCATCGATAGATCAGACACGTGTTTACGCTCACAACTTATAGAAGAGAATAGTAAAACGTGGGTTTCACATTTACCTTGATGAATTTCTTGTCACATGAATAAAAACTGAAAATGTATCTTACAAGGTCTAGTCTTCACAATCTTCTATCGTTGCCAAGAAAAATCTAGCGAGCTAGTGCCCACGACTACACTGAAACCAATGATACATTTCGTGTACACTACATGAGGCATATGGGTTGAGAACACTTTTCGTGCACACTACACAACGTATAAAACGACGCAACAAGACTCGACGGTATATTTGACCGCCGAAAGATTTTAACAGTCTGAATTGAGCTATTTTGCTTTGTAAACGTCAAAACAGCACAATAAAACAAAGAGGAGTAATATTACCACAGGTGGTGTTTATTTTTATAGCCAAATTCAGACTTGAAAAGTTTGCACAGCCTGGCCACTAGCGGTAGGTTTTTCTTGTCGCTGAAAGCTTGTCATCTGGCGCCGCTAGATCACACACAGTCTTGAGGAGGCATAAATTCATGTTCGTTTGTTCATATAGGCGTTGCCAAGTGGAAAATATACTTCCAAAAAACAACGGAAATTCTGAAGGGGAAGGGGAGTTCACTATTATGGAATTCTGAGGGCATGGGGGGTAATGCATTTTGGAATTTCCGAAGGCTAGGGGGGGTTAAAACTTGGAAGCCATCTGTGGTTGGGTATGGATATTTTCTGGAATTGCCCATTGTGCAATCAACCCCACTAAAGCATCAAAGTTTCATATGGGATGCATCCCATAAAAGGTCTGGTGAGATGTATCTTTCTATTTGAGTCAGAAATATACATTACTTACGGCAAGATTCTAAAGCATAAACAACTTAACCTTACCACAAAACCTGTAATTTTGCATTTATCTACTTGTTTATCTCTTTTTACTGCATTAAAGCAGGACAATTAAGGACTATCATAGAGCATCCTGTCTCCCTGATGCATAAAAATCCACAAAGACGCAAAATAAGCATCACTTAGGACACAAAGATTGATTGATCGATCTAAAGATGTTTTTTTTGTAAAATATCCTGTTTGGGTGATTTCTGTGGCTGTTCTTGTGGCAACTTATAGTTTTCAATGAAAATGTTTACCCCAATTATCTGAGTTGTGTTCTCCTCTGTGCTTCCAAACTTTCTGTACTTGATGACATAGTAAGTGATTCTGCCATTGACCTGGGCAGGATCAGGAGCTTTCCAAGTTGATATGAGTCCTGTTCCTGAGCTTTCAGGCTTGAGTACAAAATCTGTGGGTGTTACACTGGGAACTACAAATTAAAAAAAGACAAGATTTGCTTATTGCATTTTACTCAAATAAAAAATATGTAGTACTAGCTGTGATGCTGGCAAAGGAGAAAATTAAGGTGTGATGCCCCAAGATAAATGCTGATCATAAATACAGTGTAAGCTGGGGAAATATAAATATAACAATTTTTTATGGTACACTATTTGCTCAGGTACGAGTCAAAACTGAAAAGTTGAACATATTTTTTGAGGAAAAAAATCATTATTTCTTGGCTGCCATTTATGCACAGAATTGAACCTGCTGTCTCTTGTTAAGAGGCCGCGTGGCCGAGTCGTCAGCACATTGGACTCACAATCAGGCAGTCCCGGGTTCGAGTCTCACTTTGGCCATTTGCAGGATTTGTTCTCGGTTGTCCCGAGTTCAAATCATTGGCCAAACTTGTAAATAGTCCACTGGTTGCCTCCAGCCAGTTGGGGTTTTTAATCCTGTTATGTCATATTTAAAGTATTATTTTCTAAGTATTTGAGTGGAGTGCCTGTAAACTAGCTGGAAAAGCTATATGTAAGTTTAAACCTTTTTAAAAGGTCACAAACAAAAACCAGCAACCAGCCCCTTTAACTTTTATTCCTGATAATGTCACTGACAAATAAAACATACAATCATCCTCAAAATAGAGAAAATTATCACTGCAAAGAAAAACACAGTACAAAAATAAATAAACAAAAGACTAGTCTATCTCTATTCAAGTGCCATACTTGCACAACCACAGTATAAGATACTTGACTTTTGAAATAATTTTCCTTTATTTAGAAAGAGCATGTATATGCTCATGTTAGGCTTTAGACCTTCAACGTTGTAAAAGTGCTTTACCTCCACTTCTTGTTGTGACCTCTGTTTCTGCAGTGGGTCCATGAAGCCCTCTTTTGTCTACACCAAACACAGTGATGGTGTACTTGGTGTAGGTTTTAAGATCACGCAGGAGCCTTGTTTGTTGCTTAGTGACATCTCTCATCTCTCCAGAATCACCACTTACATCTTTGTAAATAATCACATATCTAGATGGGATTGGACTGGGGTAGAAAAGTCAGACATGAAAAGTCAGGCATTAAAGGGCCTGTGTGGGCAGTCCAGTTCACTTTGTTTAATTTTTCCAATTACTCGATCACTCTCAAGTGCTATGGAACTTAAAGTAAGCAGAAAAATTACATGTAAATGACAAAATCAGAGATTAGAGACAAACAAATATGTCTCCTGAGCATTATTTTGAAGTAACAAACAGCAGAGATAAACTTTGAAAAACTGTTAGGCTAAACAGTTTTCCAAAACCCTAATTTCAATCCATTTCAATCTTCTTCAGTTATGCCCATCCGTGGCATCTGTTGTATCTGTCGTGTTATTTTAACCTTCCTTTAATTAATGTTTTAAGTGGTTATTTTATGTTTCTCTTAATTTAACGGGCATTTTGTAATTACCTAATTTGACTGATCGCTCATGACCCCGGTCCTTTAAGCACAAGTACTACTTACTCAATTTATTACTATAAGACAAAGACCTACATATGCTTTTTAACAAATTAATCAAAGCTGCTTGATCTTTCAGAAAGTGGTCAGCAAGTAGATGATGTTAATTTCATATCCCATATGTTGTCCACAGTTTAGCAGGAATGACAATACACCATGGCCATGCACTCTAACACTAATCTCCAAAATTTAAGGGTCAAATTATGGTTTGTCATCATGGATAGACAGGGCAATATAATTATTTATTATATAAACACCAATGAAATACCAGGTGAGCTTTTGCGCGAAAACTTGATATCTTCACATGTGAAAATATCACCTTTGCTATCGCTACATAATAAATTGCACCGCTCACACCAAAAAAACTATTAAAGTGAAATGGTTTGGTATTTCATTGGTGTTTATATAATAAACAGAACATTACATGGCCGCTTGGAGATACGAAATTTCTCTTGTCGTGTTGAAAAAATATTTCACTTGTTCGCTGCGCTCACTCGTGAAATATTTTTCAACACTCAAAGAGAAATTTCGTATCTCCGCGCGGCCACGTAATATCCTCTATGTATTGAATAATGACAAATTAACCTGTCCTTATGTTTTACAAGCGTCTGTTACAGTCAAGGCAGGTCAAGCGTACCCCCCCCCCCCCCAAAAATTCTATTAATGAATTGATTATTTGAAAAATCAATCCATTAGTTGTTCCCGTAACTGGTGTCAAATTCATTTTGCCATTCTGCATGCGTAATGAGCAGTGAATATGTTACAAGAGCTTCTCTGTATTTGGACAGATTGAAAATCTTTGAATGGATGAAATTTCTGAAAAGACATTTACATCTAATTCAGGGAAACTGAGCTGGTAGAAATTTCCTCACTGCCTCGTGTGTGAATTCACGGCTCATTACGTATGCAAGAATGTAGAGATGAATCTGAAATCGACAAGTACCAACCACTTGACCTGGCTTGACTGTAGACTACACAAATCCACAGTCTTGCATCTTTACATCACTTTCCTCAACCCCCAGGTTATGCGTAGTGTTATGAGAGAGGTTAAGCATCACGTTTACGTCAAATGGCAAACACAAATTTGTACCACGTGACGAAGCTTCCCCTTTACTTGCCATTTACTGTTAATTATTTCATCAACTCAAAGTTGCAATGATTGACAAGAAGGCAAAAATTGATCTGCTATGATCAGCAAGCAAAGCTCTAATGCAATGCAACACTAGCAAAAGAACACATAAGGAGCCCTGCAATTCCCCAAGGACTGCTCTGTAGGTCACGTACTCGAGTGGGAGAAGACCACTGGCCAACTCGCTCAAGTTTAACTTTGCCTACATGATATTTAGCCACGTATTATAAATTAGTAGTTTCATGCAATTTTTTGTCCAGAAGAATATTGTTTTGAGCTGTTTTCATCTGCTCATTTTCTATTTTGAGAGATTCTTAACTTGAATCTGGCATTTGCCATTTGCCCAATATGTGAAGCTTAAACTCTCAATTTATTAATGCACATGTAACATAAGACAAAAGTTGAAAGACAATAATATTTACCACAAGAGAAAGCAGCAAACATTTTGCAACACCACTGCAGAAATCCCAGACTGATAACATGTCACTACCTGGTTCTGAGTAATGCTTCTCATTGGTCCTGTTGTGAGAGAAATCTGCTTCAACCAATCACGAGCAATACCCAGATCTGGGTAGTGTCGAATGTCATCAGTATGGAATCTCTTCAGCTGACATTGCTCACATGTCATTTCGCAGGGATACCAGTGGTTGGATTGTGAAAAGTCAGCCGTTTTCCAGGGCTAAAAAGACAACAGATCTCCTACTACCAAATTTTATCCACCAGATAACAGAGTTCAGATTTACAGAAACTTTAGAAATTGTTTGAAGAAATGAAATGCTGACAAAGATCTTACCCAGTGGTAGGTCCAGCCCATGTGACTCTAACTGTTGATTCCGAGACTGCTTCGGCCACTAAGTTAAGAGGTCTCCCTGGCACATCAGAGCTGGGGTATGTCCTGGCTATCACGACATCAGAAATTCTCCCTGCTCCGTGTTCATTATGAGCAAACAAAGTAAAACGGTACTTTGTGTCTGGTTTGAGGTCTGTGATCAGTATGCTGTGACTGTCTCCAGACGTATTTTTCTGTTTGAGGCCACTACCTGAACTTCCTGTAAAATCATTGAGCAAAAATTGCTGACAAAAGGAGATGAAACTGTTTTATGTAGTCACAAAATAATGAGGAAAGGCTGACTGACTGCATGCTTAATGCAGTATGGCCTATCAATCCTGGAGGAGTGGGGAGGGGTACCGCATTTCCTCGAATAATAGCCATCCATCAATTAATCGCCTCCCTCAAAGAATCGCCCCATTTAGACAGAAACATTCAAAATAATCGCCTCCCTCGGAAAATTGCCCACCCCTACCCCTCTGGCCTTCTTCCCTTTCTTTTCTGCACTCCCTGCCGAGTCAAAGTAGAGTCTGATCCAGCAAAACTGATCAGTAATGATTTAAGCTCTGACATCAAGGTTATTGACATTGACATATGTGATCATTTTTTCTGCCACAGTTGCAGGTTGGTTTGCAGAGATTCAGAAATTTTGCTACATTGCTATGTGACGTAATGACTTCTTCTCTCTATTCCCTATACTAGGGCTACATGTTAACACTCAGTGGGGTTTATGGGTTAGCAATACTGTATTTTTACTCCCGGGTTACAGTCAAGGCAGGTCAAGCATACCCCCAAGATAGCCTTTAATGAATTTATTATTCGGAAGTTGAATCCGTTGGTACTTGTAGGTTTCAGATTCATCTCTGCATTCTTGCATGCGTAATGAACTGTGAATTCACATGAGAGGCAGTTAACAAAATTTCAACCAGCTCAGTTTCCCTGAATTTGATGTAAATGTCTTCTAAGAAATTTCATCCATTCAAAGATTTTCTATCTGTTTAAATACAAAGACGTTCTCGTAACATATTCATTGCTCATTACTTATGTAGAAATGCCAATTGAATTTGACACCAGTTACAGGAATGAATATAAAAGGATTTATTTTTCAAATAGTCAATTCATTATTAAAATCTTGGGGGGTATGCTTGACCTGCCTTGACTGTAAATAGTTTTTCTATCTTTTATAGGAGACTTTGTTTTTGAAAGTGAGTTTCAGTACTGATTGTGGAAGTGGGAGAGTAAGGAAAAAGCACTCCATAAAAAGTGTGAGCTTAAGCTTTATCCCTTAATCCCTTATATAATTAGTGAAAGAGAGAACTTCCTACCTTTTTGGACTACCTCAGAGTAGAAGATGCGGTATTTTAAAATCTTTCCATTTGTTATGCTTGGTGGCGACCAAGACACATTTATTTCAGTATGAGAAACAGCAACGGCCTTCACATTCTCTGGTTTGTCAGGCACACGAGGAGTTGGTGTTGTAGGTTGTGGTGTTGTAACTATAGTCGTTGTAGGTTCTTGAGTTGTGGTCGGTGTAGGTGTTGTAACTGGAATACTCTCTCCTGTGTAGCCAAGCATTTAAAAAAATTAGTAAAAAGCACCACACTAATTTACTTATTCTT
This sequence comes from Porites divaricata, assembly GCA_038088405.1. NCBI lineage: Eukaryota > Metazoa > Cnidaria > Anthozoa > Scleractinia > Poritidae > Porites > Porites divaricata. Next base: position 5,624,771 of record JBBMOI010000002.1, read on the forward strand.
ACTAACTCTCACAAAGCCAAGAAAAAATGGCATTAAGAGTTGTGAAAATGGCAGTACACAGTCAGTAACCAGCTTTACTGAAACCTCTGCTTAAAACCTTTATCCCAGGTAAAAAGGCAGGCGGGATTCAGGTGGGATCCCGCCAATCCCACCTGGGATCCCAGGTGGGATTGCCGGGATCCCGCCACTGTTGGCGGGATCCCGCCTTTCCCGCCCGGGGTCCAACCCGGGATCCCGCATCCCACCCGGGATCCAAGGCGGGATCCCGCCTCCCACCCGGGATCCTTGGTGGGATCCCGCCTCCCACCCGGGATCCTTGGTGGGATCCCGCCTCCCACCTGGGATCCAAGGCGGGATCCCGCCTCCCACCCGGGATCCTTGGTGGGATCCCGCCTCCCACCTGGGATGCAAGGTGGGATCCCGCCTGTCCCTCCCAGGGTCCAACCCAGGATTCCACATCCCATCTGGGATCCAAGGTGGAATCCTGCCTCCCACCAGGGATCCAAGGGTGGAATTAGAAACAAGAGTGTACAGCAATCATAATGAACAAAACAGAATTTAATAAAATTTACTGGTCCTTATACACTGTTGAAAAATAAGAGATCTGCAAAACTTTGATTACCTTCTTTGACAGAGACTAGCAGCCATTTAATTCTGTACTTAAGTAAAGTTAAGGAATAATTTAATTGTGCTCCACCATATTTGGGAATGTGCTGACAGTAAGCATGCACTACGAATCTCTTTTTCATGAAAATGTGTTGAAAAACCCATAAACCTTTTTTCATGGCCATGAAAATCATGGCCATGAAAACAGCAATTTCAGATTTCAAGTCATGAAATTTCCATGAAATTCTTTACCAGTTATTTTCATGAACCATGAAAAGTTTACAAAGCCATGAAAATGGATTTTCATGGGTCATGAAAGTCACATATATTCTAGACCGATACATTTCATGACCCCTGAAAAGGCAGTTCCAGCCTAGCATGTATTTCATGGTGATGAAAGTTCTAATGGCCCATGAAATTCCCATGAAGGTACATTTAAAAACCCATGAAAGTGTCCAACTTACACTAACACAAAAGTAGATGTTAATGCCTTAGAGAAATGTTCGCACACATTTATTAATTCGTAATAGCTATTGCCAGATCTGTTTAAACTTAGTTCAATAAAGTTCATAATGACACATACTGATGAAAAAACATTGAGTGAATAAAACAGTAACTTGTTATAGTCCAAAGAAATAGCTTTATAGACTCCTGTTGGTAAAAATGTTATTATACTCTCTAAAGTTGCACTTTATAATTCAACACCATTTTGACTCCTTTTGACTTCTTTTTTAGGCTTAACGAACGACATATAAAAATAGGGAAACTGACTTCAGTCCAGACAGATTGCCTTTGGGCTTGTTCACTTAATTCTACTGCAACCATATTCCAGTGTTTTAATACTAGTAGTAGACTGCTGGTATTCAGTGCATGCAAGACACATGCATAGTAATTTGTTACTGCATTGAAGTCATTTTGCCTAAATGTCCATTCTCCAATTGATTTGCCTGATCACATACAACCCTCTTTAGTAAACAACACGCCTTGGATTCCATAGCTGCGATTTATCGTGGAACTAGATCGAAGGGCCTCTGCTCGAGTTAACTATTCACTGTCAATAATACAGAAGTCTACGCGTACCTCAGCGATCGTAAAGTTAGCTTCGTAAATTCTGACATATTTTGCGTGAATTTTTTTATCGGAAAAAACACCTTTTTCCCCACAAGTGCAGTAATTAAGCAACTGAGATATTCAGAGTGCCTTCTCATACCTGCATGAGCTATAGCTATATAGTCCAAACAATGTCTACAACATGTCTTTCGTTGAAGCTTTGTAAGTATAAAGCCATCGTTTCTGGCAAAAAAACAATGCGAAGTTTTTCGCTTGCTGCTGACATCTCAAAAGCTTTGGATTCTTTCATTCAGCACTTAAAGCCACCGCTTTTTAGGCTTACTAAACTCGGTCACCAAAAGTATTGCCCGCCATATTTGATGTTTGAGCTGACTAGTTATCAGTCTCCGTTAAAGGGACTCCCATCATCACGTGCACCTTTTGAACCAATAGAAAAGCGAAAAATGAAGTTCCGTTGGATCAGTTCAAATTCACGCGGACTTTCCAGCACGAGTTCATATATTTTGCTCCCAAATCGGCGTTATGTTAAAGGCAGATTGATGATTTGTTTTGTTGCCCACATGAAGCGTGCTTCCAATCAAGTTGGAGAACGATAAGTCAGCTGGATTGTGGATGGTAGTAAAGGCATATTCCTGCTGATTGTGTTTCGTTGTTACTTGGGTCATCTGATGGTAACTTTCGACACTATAAGGTATGAATTAAAGCTGGAAATTTTAGTTAAATCTTGCCGATGTGAGCAGGAAACTTTTAGGAGTGATGCAATGAAATACCATTTATTGGCCCCTTCTTGTTTACTGCAGACATAATTGTAGTCTCTGTTGAAAATGGTCGATGGAATCCTACATATTGGATACTGATAATATTCTTGCAGCTGATATACCGACTTGTCAGAGTTGTGAAGACGTTTAAATGTGTGTTTAAAGACAAAGCAATTTATTAAATATCTTCAAACGCCATGTCTACTACAAGTACAAGCATTTTAGTTTTCAGTTCATTTATTTTCTAAGTTACAAATTACGTCGACGAAGAGGTATAAACTTATAATGTTTGATGTTACAAGACGTTTAGGAAAGTTGTGATTTTCTGCTGAGTCATAATGAACAAAGAGTGGTAAAAAATTGCTATTTATAACGATAAAATATTTTGTAATGATCAAGTGAAGTTGTAACAAGGTTCAAGTCTTTTTACTAGCAATAAATGCCAAAACCGTTTTAATTTATTTTGTATTCTGGTTGACTGGAACCTTTTGGATGGGAAAAAAAATTGTGGGTAAGGCAGCTTTGGGACCCCATGTGTGATATTTTCCACCTTCCCACTTTAGTTTAGACATGCTCCAAAGCTGGAACTGGGATTTGTGGGTATATTAAAAAACTCAATAAATGAGATCATGTTTAGGTAAAAAACAAGTGACCCCAAGTGAGATTGCAGGATCCCACTTGGGATCTCACACGGTACAAATTCGGGATTTCCCAGGTGGCATTGGTGGGATCCCACTTGGGACAAACATAGGTTGCTAGGTGGGATGGCGGGATTTTGCGTGGAACAAAGCTGGGATCCCGGGTGGGATTAGCGAGATCCCACCTGGGATTTGAGGCCAGATCCCATGCGGAATTGGTGGGATTTTGCCTAGAATGTAGCTGGGATCCCGGGTGGGATTGGCGGGATCCCACCTGGGATTCAAGGTGGGATCCCATGTGGGAGGTTCCAAAATCCCGGTCGGGATCCCACCCGGGATCCCACCCGGGACAAACCCGGGATCCCAGGCGGGATTGGCGGGATCCCACCCGGGATCCCACCTGGGACAAACCCGGGATCCCAGGCGGGATTGGCGGGATCCCACCTGGGATTCAAGGTGGGATCCCATGTGGGAGGTTCCAAAATCCCGGGCGGGATCCCAGGTGGGATTGGCGGGATCCCACCCGGGATCCCACCTGGGACAAACCCGGGATCCCAGGCGGGATTGGCGGGATCCCGCCTGACTTTTTTACCTGGGATGCTCTTTACATAAAATAATTACCTTCCCTATACACAGAAAGCTGTGCAGACGCTTGGATTTTTCCCAAATAGTTCTTTGCAAAGCACTGGTAAACTCCTTTATCTGATGGCACTAAATCATTCACAGTCAAGTAGCCGTCTTTAATGCTGATAAAAAAATTATTGACCAGTTCTTCGCCATTTTTAGTCCATGTGATGTTTGGCTTAGGAATTCCATCTGCTCTACATTCAAATCTCGCATTTGTGTTTTCATAAGCATTGACAGCATTTGGTTTCTTGGTAAAAACAGGACCATCTGGAAAACAATGATAACACAAGATGAAAAACAGTTTTAACACATGCAGACAAATGCAGAGCCATCAGTTTTGCAGTGGCATTCATGGTTTTGAAGACGATGTCATACAATACTGAAAAAATCTAGATCTCATGGTAAACAACTTCATAAGCTAATACACAATTTTATATTACTTTCCTTTTTGGCTTGCAGAAGTACGTATATGGTAAATCAGAGACGTTGGTTTATCTAATATCATATCAGAGGCCAAGACTTCACGTTCAATAAGAAAGTTCAACCCCGAGACTGAAACTCCAAAGAGCTGAAAAGTTTCAAAACAAGAGTTCCTACAAAGTTCAAAACATATAAAATCTTCAAGTGGATTAGCCTAAAAGCAATCTCTTACTTTCCTTTTCAAGTTGCTTTTCAATTTTACTGCATTGTTTTGCAACATATATGCTAGCTGGGATTTGCTGAGATATAAACTTAACAAAAGTCACACCAGCAGAAATAATTAAACTTCAATAGCTACTTGAGAGTTTCACAAGAACTTACAGAACTATATTTTCAAAATTCTAGACTCCAAGGGGGATTTAAATCCTAGCAAGCCCAAGATTCCAAGACTCTTATTTTCAATTTCATGAATTCATGACTTAAGGCTCCCTATTTTATGATACAGTATTTTATACTCTCAGAAGAGGTTGTGTTGTGTCAATATCTTTAACAATCATGCCTCGAGCCCGAATGGGCTCTGAGTTAATATCCCATGAGGCCGAAGGCCGAATGGGTTATTACCGCAGAGGCCACGAGGGCAAGAGGAATAATAATTGTTTTAGTAAAATCCAGCTAGTTGGTCAAAAATATCGAGACAAAATAACTTTGGCTAGCAAAACGCGATTCAGCGACCAAATTGTTTTGGTTTTCAAATCCGGCACTTTTCGCTACTAGTGGGCTATAACATATAGCCTAGTAGTAGCTTAACCGATCAGAATGCAGCATTGATAATAGACCACTAGTTGGATTTTACTAAAAAGGAATATTTCTTCATTTAAGTGCTGATAAATTTCAAAAAACGGTCTTTAACCCATTCACTCCTGGGACTTTTACGCGCGACAACCCCCCAATTCCCTGGCAATTTTTGGTACAATATAAGTGTACGCGAGCGCCTAAAGTAAACCATATGCGCAGTAAAACCAGAGATAAACTCTGGCTTTCAAACAAACTTTTTCTTTTTGTCAAGTTAATGGACAGCCAAGGAATGTAAAAATAATGTCAATTTGAGAAAGAAAACGCTGTGGAAAGAGGAGAAAACAATGAATTTCAACAAAATTTCTTCACCACGCGATAATTGCACTGATAAATAAACGGTGAAACGTGGAACAAAAATGCTGTTAAAGTAATAAACACAGTCGAAAAAACATCAAAAACACTGTAAAGTCATTACTGATAGTTGTTTCATTAAGTTCTCTTTCAGATCAGTCCGGTTGAGAAGCACCGTAGCAAAATTTAGTGAAACTTCAGTGAGGATCACTTCACGAAGAGCGATCTGAAGAGTTCCACATCAAGCATGGGAAAATTAATTAAAACAAGGGAATGCTGGACTTCAGCTTCCCACACTTTCATATATTTTTCAATTCTTGAATTTCAACAATAAATTAAATGATCGTACTCGCCAGAGAAGGTGGCAAATCTGCAATCTTTCAGGGAGGCGTATTTGATATCCTGAACCCTGAACTGAAGTGCCTCCCCGATCATGTCCGATCAACAAAGCAAAGCACAAATAAGTTAAATTCCAAACTTACTTTATTAATTCGTTATCTACCAATGCACAGATCGATAGGTGTAAATAGTCACACACAAAGAAAATAAGCACACCAAAACCATCATTTGGCAACTGTAAATAATTGAATAAAAAGACGGTTATCGTTTATATATTCTTCGTGAGCTTCCGCAGGATGTGAAGTAAATTTTGTTCATGACGATTGTCAATCCAAATCGATCATCGCACATAATCCGTTTCTTTGCTCAAACTTTTAACACCAGAAAAGCATCACCTCCAGCAGTTCAAGAAACAGTTCATTTCAAACATTTGCTGCGAGGCACATGGTACTTGGATGTAAGTAAATGACATGAAAGAGGTTAAGTCTTCATCGATAGTCCATGCGGTTTGTTTGCCTACGAAGCGCTTGGCATTTTGAGGGCTAGGACTGTCTTTTTCTATCTTAAGATCATTTAACTCTCAATCAGAAGGTTTTTCACAAGGTCTGTTCAATAATCTGAAGTGATCAAAAGTCAAATTATCTCTGTATTCTCTCAAACGTAATGCGAACTTTGATTCGAAATCGACACTGGCGGCCATTACTCTCGAGAATTTCTTTTACTTACGCTCTTCGAAAAACCCGACCCTGTAGTGCTTCTCATCATCTGTCAAAAAATGTGCAAAAGATGGAAAATGATTGGTTCATTATCCATCAATCACTCTGTGAACACAAAAGACCAAAAAACACCAGGGTGGAGAAGGGAATGGACTGAATCCAGCGGCCATTTTTACGGGCGGTTACAGGCGGTTCAGGGAATTTGGGGGTTGTCGCACACGGGCGGTTACGGGCGGTTCAGGGGCAAATGGGTTAACAAAGGTACGTTACTACAATCTGTTCCCCTCTATTCAGCTAGCTTATTTAACCACAAAATAATAGTCACTCACAGTGTACTTCTAACTTGGCTGTAGCTTCTTCTACTCTTGTTAAAGCTGTTGCACGACATGTGTAAGTTCCCGCATTTTCCACAGACACAGAAAGAATCATCAGATTACTCTCTCCAAAAATTGAATAACCTTGACTTCCAACTGGAACGCCATCTCGCAGCCATGTTACTCGAGGCTTGGGATGGCCATTTGCTATACACTCAAGAACAACCTTGCTTCCCACTACAGCTACTGTATCTTTAGGTGATGCCTCAAAATGTGGACGACGAGGAAAAGCTTCATCTGTTTAATGAAAAAGTCCAGTTATTATTATCAGAAGAATGTATGCATGTATGTTGCTAATCCTTTTAGTTGACTCTCTATAAGATGGACATCTTCATAAGGCAGACAGATAGTACTAGTGCCTGCCCCAAAGGTGTCCCTCCAAGAGAGTTAACATCACATTTTGGAATGGGGTTATAATCAGCATGCAAACAAAGCAAGCCCTAGGATTTCAATTCCCATGGATAACAATTTTTGGGTTCTATGCCCAGAGATCATGAGAAACCATCTGTAACAAGTTTTTGGTTCTATGAAAATGGGAACCCACCTCTTGAATGATTTCAATTTTTTAAAGTCATAAACAGGGTGCAAAGAAAGTCAGTTTTAATTTACAGCTTGCCATTCGGGCAAGCTGTAGTTAGCATGTCCTATCTTAAAAGTCATTTTAACTAGCCTGATGATGAGCAGGGTTGATAACAGTTATTTTGTAATTAGAATTCCTTCAAAAATTTCACTTGTCAGGTGGGCAAGTTAAGAACAGAATTCACTAGCCCAATACCAAAATCCACTAGCCCCGGGCTATCAGACACGACTTTCTTTGCATGGATCGCAACTCTTGACTTTGACGCACCGTGACTTGGAAACACTGACGTAAAAGTATTATTTCTATTTGAAAGGAGGATTTGAAGTATTGACAAAGTCAACTTTTTCCCATTTTTAACTGCGGTTTCGGTATTTGGCTAAATTTTGATGCGGTATTGCGGGATTCTCGCGCTACCATGTGTGGTATTGCGGTATTCGTACCCCCCTTACCTTACGCCCCCCTCCATTTGCGTCCTATTTGCGCCGAGTGTGATTGTAAGTTTAGTGACAGTTCGAGTTCCTCACGGACAATATTTCTTAGTCCTCAAACACAGCAGGAATAAATTTGAAAGCCTTTAAATTCCTTCTAGGCTAGTGGCATTATTACTCACCTTGGATCAGATACTTTGCCTCAGTGACGTTACACATACAACTAATAGAACAACAAACATATTGTCCTATGAATTTTTGAACTATACTGCATTTAAAACATGGCAGGGGTAGTGTACAGATCGGCAAATGGCTGTCGAACATCAAATGACCCTGAAGTTTGGTCAAATAGGGTTAGGAAACTGAGTGAATCAGGTTTCATTTCAGGTCATTATACTGGGAAAACTGACCTGAAACTTGATTCACTCGGTTTCCTAACCCAAACACCAAACTTCAGAGTCATTTGGCATTCGGCAGCCATTCAGCACTCTGCAAAATACCCCTGCAATTTAAAACATACCAGGAAGAACTTGTACAGTTGCTACATTTGTGCTAGTGTGCTGCCTCACAGTTTTTGTATTTACTGCAATGCATTCATATTTTCCCTGATCTTCAAATCTAATGTTCCTGATCTGTAGAGCACCACCAGGGGTCAAAGTAAAACGATTCCCAGTTGCAATTGTAACATTAGTTGAACCTTGCTTTTTCCAAGCGATCAAAGCTTTAGGTGTGGAATGTTTCACACTGCAAAATAATCTTGAGGTGTCACCTTGAATAGCTTTTAAGACTGAAGGGGTAACAGATACTTTTGAGGAGATACCTGTAGGGTGGAAATATACAGTAAATGTTAGAGCGATTTTCGTATGACCTTGAAACGAAAATGCGCGAACAAAACAGAAACAGCAAACAAACAGAAATAGAGCGATTTGATTGGTTATATCGAACGGATACAAACGAGGGTGGCTTTTGGTTGGTTAAGCGAACGTTCACGTAAAAAAACTTCATGCCCGAGAACTTTCTAGAAATCAATGGATCCTTCGCTTTGACGTCATACTACAACACGATTGGCCAATCGAACAATGCCTTCTCTATACTAGGGTTTTCTTTGGCGGGAAAACGAAGAGTCCACGTTTTGATCTTTTCAATCCATTGGCTTATGAAACAGATGACGAACACTTACCAAAACCATTTTTCAAGGTCATACGAAAATCGCTCTATTGTCTTTGCCAACTAGAGAAACCAGTTACTGACCACATGCAAAGTGGAGGCTGCTGCACTTAAGACAAGCTTACAGCTTGAGGAACAAAATTTGCTGAAAAATGCCAAATGCCAAATCTGCCAAACAGTAGCAAAGGTTGCTCCTGTTAATCGGTTAAATTGCATTTAAATAAATAAAATTCATAATTACTGGAAATAGCCGTGAATTCAATTATTATCTAGAAACTATTTTCTAATTTCTCTCTCGACAACTTGCTCCTCTGATCAGGTCGGCATTTTTTTACAATCATATTTTTGCCAAGTTGACCACCTCAGAAGTTAATCTTGATGGCCCAAATTTCCTGCCCTTACAGCTGTTGTATTAACAGGCAATTTCACAGTATTGTGTGCCCATAGTGCCCTGGCCTTTGAATAAATGCAAGGGTAGAGGCAACCTTGATTTGTTACAAACCTTCCTTTCATGAGTAAAAAGTTGCATTCTCATGCTAACAACCCCATGATCTTGATCATCAGAGCTGTGGTCTTGTAGAGCCCAGTACCAATTGGTGCCTCACTTTTACTCTTGTGCAACTAGGAAACCTTCGTTTTTCCATAAAAGTCTTATGCTGGGCACCCTCAATTTCATAGATTCAGGGTACAGGACTCCTTACAATTTAGCACAAAGCACAGCCTTGATAAAACCCCACAAAAATGCAATCCATTCCCAAACAAATAGTCTCTCCTAAAAAATAACAGTATGCATAAAAAGTCTTTTTTTACTTGACCAGTGTACTGGTAAGTTATTGACCAATCAGGTCAATAACCAGAGTTAAATACCATCGACTGACATGATACAACTCACTTTTGACTCTGAAGATGACTACTGCAAAGGTTGCCGAAAGCATCAGTGACTGTCAACAACAATCCTATTCAGGACTATGTTCAACTTACTTGTGAAGTGACTCCTGGGTTTAAACCTTTCACAGTTTTAACCAGTATAGATTATACAACAACCACATTAGGTTGAGCTAATTCTAGTACAATATTTCCCACACAGTATAATTAAACAGTTACACTTACCCGCAATAATAAGACGGGCTGTCCTGCTGATTATTCTATAATCCTCTGAGTCATAAGATAATACTCCTTCACACTGGTATGTACCTTCATCTGGCTTTTGAGTTTTATTATGAATAACTTCCGAAAAATATAAAGAGCCATCTGGGTTTATAGTCCTACGACTGTCCAAGCTCAGTGGAACCCCATTTCTTTTCCATCTTATAGATGGTTTGGGATCTCCACCTACTTGACATTTTAGAAGCGCAGGTTTTCCTCGTCTAGCATAAATGTCTGAGGGTTCCTCAATAAAATATGGTACTTTTATTCCTAATGATCCTAAAAAAGAAACACTGCAAAGTTAGAACAATATTCCTTTTTTGATTAAAACCTTAACACATCTATATAGGATTAGGTATACCAGGTAAGCTATTGAAACCATGACAGAGTTACATGTGGCTCTGTCGATAAAGCACTGGACTTGGGTGGGATGTAGCAGGTTCAATCCCAGGGGATGGACCAAATCAGGGTCTTAAAATAACTAAGAAATAAAAGGTTCTGTCCTGCAAATGGCTAGACCTTCACATGGACCTGATGACTACATGGTTCTCGGTATGAGACCAGCAATTTTGTTATCCCTACATCCCCGACACACAAACATCCCCACCAAATGAAAAACTATACACTGCATGGGTCCTGAACAGAGCTGCTACTAAGATTTCAAGTTGCCGGGTGTATGGAAGTACTAGGCGGGAAATTGATGAGCTTAGAAGTTTACACACATACATACACACACAAACACTGTTTACAGGTAGGCATTACAACTCCTGAGGGAGGATCATGAGATTATCCCCTTTTTAAGATCTCTCCTTACATATAACCCACCCAGCCCAGGAAAGGCTGGCCACACCACCTGGGTCTAAGTCCCCTACCCTTTCCGAACAGTGGTGTGGGTTCCTTTATGTCCCACAAGAAGTACTACAAGACAAAACCTCTGGTTTTTCGTCGTTTACTGAGAAGACTAGAAAGTCTCACCATTTGCAAATGTCATTACAAAGGCAGCACTTTTTTCACAGTTATTTTAAGACCCCGAGTGTTGGTCTGGCCAGGGTTTGAACCCATGGCCTCTTGTTCAGCAAACTGGCGCTCTCTCTCAACTCAGCAAACCTGAGGCAGCAGTCTCCACGTTCTTTACGTTCTATGTACTTTTCATTTTCCTCTCAAAGTTACTGGGGGTTATGCTCATAGTAGCCAGGGGAAATCCCTGACCCCTAAACCTGAGTGATGGCCCTGCTGTAGGATGCAAAGAGAGCAATAGAGAGCTTAAGCAGTAGACGTTCTTGCGGTCAAGAATACTGACCAGAAGTCACTTGCGCTAGTGTGTATACTGCGCAAGTGTGTACACAAGATATACTTGATTTCTTATCCATGCGAATCATCATCAAATGAACTCACATCTTATTACCGGTAATTTTACAAGGGCCTTATCTTCTTGCAACTTTAAGGGCCAATAATTTCGTCTGCATGAATTGTTACTTTCTTTACAATGACAAATATCAAATTAAAATGTTTCGACTGCTTGTTCTTGTGACCGCATCAGCTTGATTATATACATGTATATCCAAGATACGTTTTTTAACCATACTAAGTGTCAAACACCTGTCACATTTGGTGCAATCAACTTTGAAAATGAATAGCAAACTAAATTTCATTGTGGTCAATGAAACTGCAAAAAAATGGACCGCTAAACTTTGTTTTTATGTATGGGTCTATGGTAACTTTTGTTCCCTGGATTTGTGTCTACACAATCAAAATTAATAGTACAAGAAAGCATTTCTAGTTTGGCAAATAAGATAGATGAAGAAGATGAAAATGTTTACACCCAATCGCAAAAACATTGTCATAGAAAAATGAAAAAAGGAAAGAGCCAAATAGCAATTAATGTCTCTGCTCCTTTATAATGCATGTTAAATGCAAAGTAACTTAATCATAAAACCAATAATGTAAAGTTGGCGATAATGGGGGAGCACTGCCTTGCGCTAGGTTAGCCTGTGCGACTTCTGGCGATGGCGTGACCAAAGAACCTCACTTATCTCCCCGGCACTACGAGCTGAATGCAATACAGCACATGCTGGATCGGACAAGAGTATCGGTTTGCAGGTGGTCTTAAACAGCAATGCGGCCGACAAGCTTGAGGGAAGTCGCTGCGCAGACTTAACCGTACCGGAAGAGTGTCCCTAGTTTATTTGATGGCATAACACAAAACAAAGCCCAAACCTCATCTTCAAAGGGAGGGAGGGAAAAATTTTACAAGAATAGTATACTGAGCGCTTAAACCTTGCTGAACACTGTCACCCAAGTGAACAGTTGTTCTAGGCTTTTATAGCTAGACGAATGTCTGCTGGCATAGCCAGTAGAAAAGGCTGTACTATAAGACAGCTCAGCATTGCATGTGCAAACTCTTAGCCATGAATAGTGCTTTTAAAATATTGGCCAATGTTGTGGCTCATACTAGCCTGCTTAAGAAAACAAGGCCGTAAAGTTCTACACTAGAATACAAGGCATCTTAGAGCTCACTGACCTTGACAACCTGACTACACAATTGCTTTGTTGAAAAAGAACCGACATGAAAGGGTTATTGATAACTAGCGTCACGTTCCATTAACTACATTTTACTGGCGTGACAGTAAAATTGCTTTTAATTAGGCTAATAAGCCTAGTGAATTCTTTTACAGCATCCGCACATGGATGCCGTATTTACCTGTTGGAATTTGCTATTGTTTTGAAGCTGAAAAACGATAAAAAAATTCCAGCGGGGAAAAGCAACAGCTGCAAATGAATCCACACTGAGAATGAGGCTTAATTAGCCTAATTAATTACTATAATTTTTGGCTTTTTTCTTTTTTAATTCTTCTAAGACAATGTTATCGTAATTAGGTGTATATGAGAATGGGACAAAGAAAATGTACAAGCCCCCTTTGGTGACAAAGATCTTTCTCAAATCTGAAATTCTTTGAGTGAAGACATTTCAAATAGCAAAAGTAAACACAAACAAGACATTGGTGACTTGCACTACACCAAAAACCATTCATTGCTTAATCTTGGCCTTAAGCACCACAAACGCTGTTCTTGACCCAAACCAGGCACAACCTTCCTGATATACATGACCTAAAGAACAACTCTGCTGCTCAAGCTCTTTAATATCATGTGCCAGCACTTCACCATGATTTGTAACAAAATCACCAGCAGATAGAATCACAGTAGATTCTATAATCATAGAATGAAATTCAGATATCTTATATGCACCAGCTTTATATGACAGCAGGAGTGTTTTCCAAGAGATTTTACAGACACTACATTGGGTGGAATATTATTGGTTTACCAACAGAGTCTGAATACAGCATTGACATTAGCAGGCAAAATCAGCAGTGACAGTTGTTTTGCCCTATGCTCCATTATCTGTGCAAGTTTTGATAAAATTTGAATTATGTAAATAAACTTGAACTTGCACTTAAAACAATAAATATAGAGAAAACAATGCTGATGGTCTGTTATCAGGATTATTATTTCCTAAACAATCATTACAGTGTGCTTGGACGAGCATTACTTGGCATTATAGATAAGCTTTTTGTGTAATTTAAGTTATAGCTTATTTACAATTTTTGACTGCACTCCTGGTAAAGCACATGCAACCACTATGCTCTTCCTAGCAACACACTTCAAGAGTATAAATGTCATTTTCTTGAATGAAATCAAAATGACCAATCAACAGGATTTGTACATTCCTGTGCATGTAACTGAACTATATTCACAATGATGTTCATTCACACACAGCCAAAAATAATTTATTGTAAGAAGATGAATTTTACTTGAACAAGCAAAAAACCTGCCGGTCACAACGAGCTACAACAGGGTTACACCAAACAAATGTCACGTGTCCAGTTTTCCACTTACAGTTATCTCCAGACTGACTTGTTCCAGATGCCAGCCCTGCATTTTTCTACAGTTAATTTTTTTCCGGGTTTCAAGGGATTTTAATTAGCCCCCCACCCCCCCCAAAAAAAAGATATCCTGAAGACCTACCCTGCAAGCCCGGGCCACGGGAATTACAACAATTCTAAAATTCGTTTTCTAAAAATATTATCACTTAACTCGATTTTACTATATTGAAAATAAAGGAGTTCAGAAGGTGACAAATTTATAAATAAGATTTTAACGAGAACAACGAAAAACTAACGATTAATCTAGAGCGAGCGAGGGTGTCAGGGTGTTACAGACTAACTATGAATCATTTCCGTTTCTTTTGTATTAAAATTGGTAATTACGGATAGTCTCATAACACAAGTTGAGTGTGATACACCAAGGTTTTGGTCGTAGGATAGCCTCTAGCGAGGTTTTGAATTACTGCTTTTATCAATAAAGTAGAAATTTATAAACGGTTGATGATGATCTTTGATGAGTAACAGTCGCGTTTTGGAAATTTCACATGACGGGACACTGGTGATTGAACACGCACAAAGAACTTAATGCCGCTTTTCACACCTTTATAAATGAATAGGATGTAATTAACTTTGCAAAATTAAAAATCTGCATGTAGAACCAGAAGCTATTATAATAGTCAGGAAATACGACAGACCAAAATGTGTTTATTGCTAAATTCTGTCACAGGCAGAAAACTACCTTTGTTTCATTCGTCACGTTGATAAAGTCTTTCTATAGAATCAGAACGTTTCGATTGTTCATCTTTCTAGTGTTTTGAGTTGAAATACATTGATAGCATAATAAAGGGACTTCAAAACCAAATTGTCCTAAGAAGTTTCACCAATAAATCTGTTTCGGGGAAGATGAAGAAAGAAAACGAACACATGAGGCGTAAAGCAGCGCGTTACTGCGAGTACGAGAGCATAATTACACCATTAAACTCAGCATTGACGTTTTTGTTTCTTGAAAACAACAAAACTAAAAAGCCGAATACTCCTTGAACGGCGGACTACGGAAAGAAACCCAAAGGAAAACAGGACCTTGATTCATTCACCTTCAGGAAAAGAATATCCTTTATAATAATTAAAAACACAAAGCTATGAATATCATTTATTCATCTATGGGGGAATTAGCTATTGTAGCTGTATCCCGCGAAAATTGCCTTCACAACACAGATGGATTGAAAGAGCAAAGCTCACAAGCTTAACTTTCACAATTTCAGTTTTATTTTCTTGGCAAATGATCCAAGTCACGTTTGCGGTCAACGAGAAAGGCACCTTAGGCTTGTTTAGGAAGTTATTCAAAGGTAAGAAATTCCTAAATGAGAGTAGGTTTGTCCGCAGCAGAGTAAACATGGCACATACTACAAACAAAACACTACAACAAAACCGGTGAGGACAAAACCAAACGCGGGTTATTCTTAACGAAATAACCTCCTAACAGGTCCATGAATTAAATAACAGAAAACCTAAGATTAAACGTATGGGTAAAACTCACATGGTATCGCGTGCTTTCATGCCAAACTGAACAACAACGGCGTTCTACGACGGGCTAACAACTTACCTGAGAAAGCTGCCAACTGTACAATAACTAAGAAGCAAGCCCTGCAGCCGGGAAGCAGCATTATTCTTCTTTAACGCTACAAAGAAGACAGGGAATAATACGAGAATGATTTACGTTTTCACACACATTAAATGTCAACTAACTTTTCTGCATCACTGTATAAACTCTACCATAATGAAATGCTTGGGATGAATAATGTTTTCGGGAAACGTCATCGGGCCATTTGTCTTTCTGCCAATCAGATTGCGCTATTTAAGGCTCCCATCGGTACCGCGTTGTATTCAGCTGTTTTCAAAGGCACTTTTCAACTCAGTTGCTGATCAGTGTGTTTTTTTAGGCTATCTGTTTTCATGCAAGCTACATTTCCCTTCACGTACTCAAACTTGGTGTTGTTTACATACATGCTACAGCTTCACTTCCCTAAGTCCTACGCTACAAGACGAAAGCGGATTCATCCGCATAGGAATTAAAGCAAAAAAGCGTTAAACTTCAAAAGTCTGAAAATTTCGTTGTACCCACAATCTTGGACAAAATAAATGGAAAACCTAGACCCCCCTCCCCCTTCTCCCAAATCAAGGATGGGAAAATGGCGCGTTTTGGCTTTTGCGCGGCTTCATCCTAGATTTGAGGGTGATGGGGGTTTGCTGTTCCATTTTATTTTGTCCAAGTCTTGTAAATTCATGCAAATTGGCCTAAGCTCTATTATTCTCGAGGGAAGTCATTGAACTGAACAAATCTCATTCATGTGCCAACACGAAGTATTAAAAGCGAAGAAAGTAATGAAAATTTGTCAGGGTTATTTAGGGCGTCGGGTAGCCGGGCCGGGCTCCAGCGTTTTTACACTAGAGTCATTTAGCACATTGAAGGCGTCAAAACATGAACGTAAAGTAAACTAAAAAAGAAAAGAGAGAAAATTTTTAAAAAGATTTTATCAAAAGACACTTTTTAACGCTTTTATAGTCGTTCGTCGGCAATGTGTTTACATTCAATCTTCAATCAGGCATAAACGTTGAAGTTTATTTTGGGGGCAGGCCAAAATATTTAAGAATGGAATAATAAAAATAACTATTTCGCAAGTCTAGTTTCGAAAAGGATTTTCCTTGAAACAAAAGCCTTTTTGTATGCAAACTCTATCAATGTAATTGGCAACGAGTTGTATTCTGAGTCAACCATTCTCTCTTGGCCAAAAGTATTGAAAAACACGGAAAAAGTATTGCCAAAGACAGAAAACAGGAGAAAGTGGCTAGATCACATTACGGCATGTAACATTATAATCCACAATGTAATGCATACAAATTGGATAGGATTCCTAAATTAGATTAACACATTTTATAATGTGCATTCTTTAAAAAAAATGGACACGAACGGATGTATTTTCCGTCCTTATAAGAGGCTAATGGGGATGTGCCGCTGGATGGGGTCGCATTTTCAAGACTGGATTGACTATGATGCATGGGGTCGCATTTTCAATAGAGTTACTAGAATGGGGTCGCACATTTTCTGATTTTTGGGGGTAAGACAGTTCTTCATATTTACGGTTAGCAAACGTACCAGAATGTTTGTACTGTAGATGAAAAGTAACGTGTTCTATTCAACCTAAAAAGTGGATCAATTCATAAAAATAGAAAGTGACTAAGTTGGGATTGCGAATATTACATATTTGCCCAAAAGAGACTATAATTGGCCACAGAATAGACTATAATGGGGTAGGGGCTCTGAGAGGCCAGCGGCACATACCCAGTAAACTTCACCCAAGTACCCCCCCCCCCGGGTATTTGCTCTCCGATCTCGCACCGGCTGAGTTTTATTTAGTAAAAACATATATATATCTAAAAAATAACATATTTAGAGCTCTACAGTCAAACCCCGTTAATACCGTATTATGCGGGTTGAATTTAGAGAAAAGGTACGGGATTTATTTCCCTAAGGTCAAAGTAAAAACTGTCCGTAGTATAAATGAGATGCCGTATCAAGAGAGTGTCCTTAAAACGGCGCCAACTGGCCGGCAGTAATATTGAGCAAAGTTAACTTTCAAGCATCTCAACTGAAAAAAGAGCACTGATTTTACGGTGGAGATTTAGACTTTCAAAAAAGTCCTTCGTCGGATTTCATATGGCGCGGGATAATAGGTCGCTTCGCGGCCAAAAAAGGGCCCGCTCCGCTCGCCAAGAGGTCGACTTGTAGCAAGTCTAGGTGGAGATTGTGCCATGTTTGAAAGTTGAATCAAGAT